>PVLA01001899.1:0-310909 GCA_004027455.1 Hydrochoerus hydrochaeris
TGAATGAAGAAGCAAGAATATAAACAGGTGAATTACAAAGGCTATTCATGGAAATAATTAAGGAAAATTCCCAAACATGGGAAAAGAAAATGACATTCAGTTATATGAGGCATACCAAACTCTAGCCACCTACAAACAAAACAGATCTACACCCAGACATATAATAATCAAGATACCAGAAATTCAATATAAAAACAGAATATTAAAAGCCATCAGAGAAAAGAAACAGATTACCTATAAAGGTAAGCCCATCAGAATCATGGCTGACTTCTCGACACAGACCATCAGATCAAGAAGAGCTTGGAGTGAAGTAATCCAAGCCCTGAAAGAAAATAACCTCCAGCCCAGATTGATGTACTCTGCAAAACTGTCACTAGAAATTAATGGAGAAACAAGATGCTTCCATGACAAAGAGGAAGTGGGGGAGTTTGTGACCACCAATCCAACCCTACAGAGAATACTGAAGGACATTCTAGAGAGAGAAAAAAAAAATACCGGGATTTTAGGAACAGTGGCAGAAAGGCCTCAATGAATGGGGCAGGCAGTAGAATGAAGGAGAAAACTAGGCAAACAGGCAGAAAAATAGCATAGCAGAAATGAGGCAGAGAACGATGGCTAGAATCTCTAACATAGATGGCCTTGATATGCTATATTCTTAATAGTGCACCAGGATTTAAAACCCACATTATTCACACTACTCTACTTAGATGTATTATATTCTGTTCCAGTCATTCTACCTGTACTAGATTTGAGGGCACAGACAGTAATCCCAAAAATAACAGGATATAGTATGGTAATCATCCTTAGTTTCCTATTAACTTAATCTAAAGCTCTGTAAACCTACACTGTTTTACCATGACTGATTGTAATCGAATCCAGTTTGTTGCATCACTGTTTTGTATTGATAGATTTTATTCAAAGCTGTTATGATTGATAGTATCAAGTCTGAGAGTATAGGCAACTGCACTTAAGATGACAAGATCCACTAGAATATCCACCCTGGTTTGATTATTACCTGCCTTTGAAGTTTTATACTGTCTACAATGTTTTATTTTTACTAATATTGTTATTTACTGCTTTACTCAATTATACTGCTATATTCAATTATGCCTGACGATATAGACATTCTATTGAAGATAATAAGAAACAACACAGTAATCATTGTACATCTTGTACTGTGGTTTTTTACGACTTTTTGGTTTCATGTTTTTTAGGAATTTGTTTTATTTTGTCTTGCTATGTTTTGTTTTTCCCTCTAATACAGAAAGGATAGAAATACATGTAGAGATTCATGCATGCGTAGCTGTTTACACTCTCACTGTTTGAGTATCTACTTTGTATGCTTTAATTTTGTAACTTGAACAAGTATTTCTAAGAGGACAATATGTAATTTATTGACTAGTGATTTCTTATTGTTTATCTTTTTTTGGAATTCTGTATTATCTCTACCCTTTACATGCTTTTGTTTCTGTTTAAATAAAAAAAAGAATTAGCAGATAAGGTGACTAGTGTAGATTTTGTAATTCTATTACACATTTTGAAAAGTTAAGTAGAATCATTAAATATGCTTCAAAAGTTCCAAATTGAAGTCATAGGTATAGAAAAATATATGATGCTAAGATGAAAAAATACAAGATCCAAAATGGAATAATAAAGTACTAAGTTAATCTATAAGAAGTTAAAAATGGAAGGCAAATCATATGAGAATAGGAAAACAAAATGAGCCAGGTTTGCTGGCTCACACCTGTAATCACAGCAATCAGGGAAACTGAGGCAGGACGATTAGATTGGAGCCAAGACAGGACTGTTAGCGATTTAGTAAGACATTGACTCGAAATTTTAAAAAGGGCTGGAGATGTGGCTCAGTGTGAAGGCCTTGGAGTTCAAACTGCAGCACCCTACCACAAAGAAAAGGGAAAAATATAAAACAAATGGCAGAGGCAGAAGTGATAGGGTTAAATGCAATCACATCAGTAGTCACTTTAAATTCATTTTTTTTAATTTTAAAGAGTATAAAAGAAAACAAAACAAAAAAGAACATAGCAGATCAGAACAAAACAATGCAAGCAACAGAGGATTTCAAAACAAGACAATAGGAAATCAACCCTGGCGACCACAATGTCTCCTGTTCTTCCTGACATAGTTGTCTGTATCTTCACACACAATGAAGTCAAACAAAACAAAACAGTATAAAACCAATCAAAACAAAAGAATGAAAGCATTACAGGCCTTCAAAACCAGACAATGGGAAAATCAACAATGGCTACCATGATGTCTCTTGTTCTCTTCAAAATAGCTTCCATACCTTCACACATATTGAAATCAAATAATAGAAAACAGACTAAAACAATCAAAACAAAGAATAAAAACATTATTGGAGCTCAAAACGAGATGACAGAAAATCAGCAATGGCTACCATAATGTCTTGTTTTCTTCTAAGTAGCTGTACACACCATTACACATAATAATGGAGAAATAATGGAGAAACTTCTTTTAAATTATTTAGGAGAAGTTCTAGGAATGTATAAGGTATGCATGTACATCTATCCTTTCTGTGTTAGAGGGAAAAACAAAACAAAATAAAACAAAATACAAGAAAAACAAGAAACAAAAGAGACAAATAAATAACAATAACAAAAGGCCCAAAACCATAACAATGTAGGCTTTCAAAACAAGGAGGTAGGAACATAACTAAGGTTGTTATTTTGCATAGTTATCTTCAAAAGACTTACTCAGATTGGGGTCCTTGATTTTAAAAATTGTATATTCTGCTAATGGTAGAAGAGCTGCATGTTCAACTAGATCCTGCTTGTTAATTGTGTTGTTTAATTCTCTTATACCCTTGCAGTTTTGTTTCCAGTAGTTGTACCAATGGCCAGAGGCTGACGGCTGTTGGCACTTGCTGCTAAAACTATGGACTGTCTACTTCTCTTTTCTGTGTGATCTTTCTGATTTACATGTCTCCAGGCTCTGCTGTTTGGTAGGTATATATCTGGGATTATGGTGTCTTTCTGGAGGACTGAAATCCCATTTCATAATCTTCCATGCATTTCTCCTTGGCATTTTCTTGAGGGACTGTGAAGAAGTGTCTTGTCAATGACCCTCCCTCCCAGACTTTTTTGTTTTTCAAGTTACAGAGTTGGAAGGCACAGTCCCTGTAGTATGGGAGTCTAGCCAAGCTGTGCCAGGCCAGGTACCAGCACAAATTTCCTGTGTTCCTTAGGGTGCCTAAGGGTGGTCTGAGTGTAGCAAAAAGATCAGTGGGTTATGTGGCCAAGGGGTCTTGAAGTGTTGCTGGGAGACACAAAGCAGAGAATGAATGCCACCCAGTTAGATCGTCCTCATGTCCTGCTCTGGCCCTCAAGTACTCTAAAGTTTGCTGCTATTTATTTGTGAAACTCTACACCATTACCTCACTTCCCCAGCCTCTGCTTTTCAGCATCTTAAATGAGAGTGGTCAGGAGATGACTTTCAAGTCTGTTCCCTCTACTTTGAATTCCAAGGAATATGGGTGGAGAAAAAGAAAGATAATAGCAAAAACCTGTTTCCTGAACCTGCATCTCATTCCCAAACACATGGAATTCTGCCAACCCCAGCCTGAGCTTACCAGCGTCTCCCCTTGGTTTTCAGAGCTGTGTACACTTTTAAAGAAATGTGTTTCATGCATTTTTTATTACTTTACACTCAAGTTGACAAAATATTGTTTTCCTGGGGTTTTTTTTTTTGATGTCTTGGAAATCTTTTCTACTTTCTTTATAAACACTGTTAAAGCAGAGAGACTCTCTTGTATTTACCTCAGTGAACTCCTGAGTCTGCTCATTTGGGGGGAAAAGTCCTTGACTTATGGTTTAATCTCTCTTTCTCTCTCTCTCTCTCTCTCTCTCTCTCTCTCTCTCTCTCTCTCTCCCTTTTGAGTCAAGGACTCACTGTGTAGCTCAGGCTGGCCTTGTGTTCAGCATGTATCCCAGACTGGCCTCAAACTTGCTGCCATCCTCCTGCCTCAAACTCCCGAGTGCTGGAATTACAGGTGTTAAACTCCTCCAGGTTGTGTTGGAGCTATCCACCCTTGTCCTGATCGTTGTTCCTTATGAGGGTGTCTGATGCTTTTTCTACAAAAAAAAAAAAAAACAAACTCACCAGATCCTGAGCCAACACTAACAGGGACAGGATGTGTGAGTCAGACCTCAGTCAGCTGCAGTGGGTTGGGTTCCACCTGCTCTGTGTCCTGTCTCTCTGCTGAGCTGCTGCCTCATGCTCCTGATGGGATTAGGCCCTGGTACCCACCTGGCAATGGTACCCATCTCTCCTCCTCTGTTCCTGCAGACCCTTGGGAGCTGCTGTTCATCTCCATCTGGGACAGTCATGACATGGTTGAGGACCACAGTGAGGATGAGGAATAGGCAGAATCCTAGAATCTCTACTGTGATTCATTGGAAACACGGTTTGTGTTTTCTTATGGGACAGTCTTCTGGCACTTGAGAGCCATTTTTGCTATGGCTCATGGCTTTTCACTTGGGTTTGTGGATGCTTAATGGGTAACTGGGCACAGAGTGAGCTTCAATTTCATTTTGTATCTTTGTTACTATGGGTCTTGGTCAAGTCTCTTTTCAGCTTTGCAAGGGTTGTGTTGATCATTTGAGAGGTGTCGGTTTAGGAGCTGGCTGGATGGGGTTGCCTGGCCCTGCATTTGCACGATCTCATCTTCCTTCAGGACTGAGGGCACAGGAATGGGAGATCTGTAGGGACATTTGGTGGAAGTCTCCAGCCATTACCTGGTGTGTGTGATCACCTGAATTTGAGGTGGGAGGGAGCCCTCCAAGACTGGGTCCACCAGAGACAGAGATGATCCTTTCCTGTGAGATGGGCCATGCCTTGGTCACGGGGATTCCAGAGCCCTGATGCTGGGACTGAAGTGGTGGTTGGTCCCTCTCCAGCCCACCAGCTGACCCTTGAGGGCTGGCCTCCTGTCTGTGGGTGGGCTGGTCTGAACTCCCCTATCCAAGTGTGTCCTTTCCAGCTATTTTAGCTGGAGTCCTTTCCTATCTTTCCACTAATGTTCCAGTTTAAGCTCTTTCCCTCTGGAAATTTGTGCTTTAGTTTTGATTTCCATTTCTACTAAAGCAAGGACCCATGCCAAGCAGGGGCAGCTTTGCTTTATGTAGAAAATGGCCAGGCAGGAATGTTCCACATAGAATAAGATTAAGACCTTCAACACTACAGTGCTCAGATCCCCTTCCTGTGAACACTTTCTCAGGAGGCTCCTTGGCCTCTAAGCGTCCCAGGAGGCTGTGCTTCCGGTTTGTCTGTGATTCTGACCTCCGCCCATCATTCATCTGTAAAAATCTGATTCTGGGATTCAGTATCTTGAATGTTTTTCTTCTTATTCCTTGGTTCTCATTCTGAAACTTTAAGTTGTTGACTGTTTTCTGAAACACGCTTTAAGTTGCTGACTCTTTTCTGAAACACACCAGCCCTTCTCCCGCTGAGATGCCTCGGCTGCGGTTTGAATGTCCCCACCATGTTGAAATTTGACATCAGAACAGTATTAAGTGGTGCAACCGTTACAAGGTGATTAGGTCATGATGGCACCACTCTCGGGAAGAGATCAGTACTGCTATTGAAGAAGTGGATTAGATATCGCAGGAGTGGGTTCCTGCTACAAAAGACGAGTGTGGTCCCGTTTCCCGCCTTGTGCATGCTCCTTTGTTTTTGTATTATGTCAGAACTCAGCTCAAAGGCCTTTGTCAGATGCCAGCACCACACTTTTGGATTTCTCAGACTCCAAACTATGAGGCAAATGTATTTCTATTGTATAACAATCACCCCATCTCAAGTATTCTGTAGCATGGTTTAAGGCAGCCTCTATGGTGCTCATGGTCATGTCACAGCCCACCTCCCAATCTCAAATGAAGGTGAGGGTCAGTGGACCCGGACATTTCTGGATGACATGGGCAGCCTGCAGGGCAGTATTGTTCCCGCTTTCCTGTGTCATGAGCTAGAGTTCTGTGGGTTCATCCACCGCTCTCCTTCACGGCCCAGGCCTGTTTACTGCCTCTTATTTTCACAAGGGGTCGCCAATAAACACTTTACACCTCAGCTCTATGTAGTGTCTGCTCCTAGAGAGCCTCTAAGATAGTGACAGTGGTGAGTTACATCAGTTCCTCCTCCTTACCTGGCTAAAATTCCCTGCGCTAAATACAGATGGAGTTAGAGAGGAAAGAAGCTTCCACTGGGGCAGTGATTCTCCCACTTTGGTGCTTAACAGAATCACTTAGAAAACCTGTCAAACTCAGATTGCTGGGTCCTGCACCCCCCCCCGTGTGTGTGTGTGTGTGTGTGTGTGTGTGTGACCTGAGAGTTTGCATTTCTGCTGAGTTCTCTGCTGTGACGGGCGCTGCTGGCCTGGGGAACCACCCTTTGAGAACCACCATGTTTCACCAAGGGAAGCAGGGAAGGGGAATAAGCAAAGCCTTTGGAAGGAGACCTGGCGTGCCCAGCTCTCCACAGGCAGGCACTCTCAAGCTGGCTCCCCTCATCCTTCTGGCTCTGCCTTCAGCAGCAGAGAAGGAAGAGAAGAGTTATGTAACCCATGGCGTCACCACCGGCTCTCTAAGGTTGCCTCTGCCTCGGGGGCAGCTCCCTGTTCCTCTCCTCTGCCAAGGAACATGTGGAGGTGAGGAACGAGGAGGATGCTGTACTTGGGGGACTTATAAATAGAAGCTCTAAAAACTTACAAATGGCAAACTTTAGCCCTCCCCTTCTTTTTGAATGTCAAAGTCTCCTTTTGTGATTTGAAGTGGGGCCCTGGCGGGTCCCTCTTCTCTCCCCATCTGGGGACACGGGATCTGTGCTGGTAACCCCGGAGCAACCCAGCGAGGCAGATGTGGCCTCGCTGCCACTGAGATGAGTGCGTCCTGCACCTGGGCGGAAGACTGGCTGTGCTAATAAAGAATTGCAATTTACATGAGAATGACAAGTCTAAACGTGACGAGACTGATAGGGTTTGCCCACAGCCAAATCCTTTCTGCCTGAGTACATTTCGATTTGAATTCCTCTAGAAACACCAGCTCCACCGCGCTCGGGCAATATTGAAAAGGTCAGTGGAGGCAATGTCAGACATGGTCTGCGGTTGCTCTACAAGTGCTTTGGTGGCGATGCATAACAATATATTATAGTGGCCACCAGCTGCCCTGGCTCTCTCTGAGGGGCTTGCTCTATTCTAGCTGGCAGCAACTGGGTTTTTTCCTCCTTTTACTTTCCCTCCATTTTTTCCCCACTCTCCTGAATATCACTATACAGCCAGCTAATAAGTTTTTTTTTTCCAAGACACAGTGAGGATAAATGTTTTGATCTGGTTTCCTCCTCCGAGTGTTTGCACATTAAATATAAATAGCAGCAACTCCAGGGGTTTAGAGGCCTGCACACAGCGTTTACCTTGGAGAGATTTTGGCATAATAGAAATCCTGTGATCTCTGCCCTGTTTTGCCTCAGGCAAAAATGTGTTGAGGGTCTGTTCTTTAGGTTTTAAAAAGCCTATCTGTGATTCTCAGGGAAGTAAGCAGTGGGTTGGGAGTGGAGAACCTGCAGGGTCACGGGTTGGGCTGTCTAGGAGTAGATGCTACATACAGCTGAGGGGTAAAGTGTTTATTGGTGATCTTTTGTGAAAATAAGATGAAGTACACAGGCCTGGGCCAATGAAGGAGAGCGGTGGATAAACCCATAGAACTCTAGCTCATGACACAGGAAAGCGGGATCAATACTGCCCACAGGCTGCCCATGTCATCCAGAAATGTCCGGGTCCACTGACCCTCACTTTCATTTGGGATTGGGAGGTGGGCTGTGATGTGACCATGAGCACTGACCTCTCTAGAGTTGACCAGCTATGGGGAGAGCAGGGAGCTGTGTTCTGAGAATGCTCCAGCCACTGGGCAGCTGGCAGTGCTGGGGGGGTCCATGACAGAGTCCACTGTAAGGGTTAGACTGAATCAGCGAGATCCCAACAAAACATGGCCTTTCTGGTCTCTTTTTCTATAAAGGGTGGAATTGGTTATATTAACCCGATACTCCTGAGAATGAATGTCTTTGAAATAAAAGGGTTTATTGAGCCTTTAGAGATACTTGTCAGAATAGGACCAGATCCTGAGATGTTCTGAAGCTCATAGTAGCGAGATTAAAGAGCACTTGGAAAAATGTTCACTGGACCTAAGAACCAAGAGTACTTTAATAATGAAATTTAGGGGCAGAAAGGCATACATTGTTTACACTGAAACTACATTAGGTATAGATAAGAGAGGCAGGTACGGAAAGTTTTGAGATAAAGAAAATACTTGGAAAGAAGAAGCTTCTAGATTGGTGATAATAGTCTAAAAAGTTCATTCATAAGCTGAATATGACAGTATGTTGGTATTTGACCACCTGGGGTTTTGAGTCAAGTTTTCAACATATATTTAGCAATGTGGAAAAGTTTTTCCTTGATTCCTACCCACGTCTGTTAAGTGATTATATCTCTTCCCCCTTCTCTATTTTTTAGCCCTTGCAATGAAATTATATATTTCTTCATCTCTGGTTCCCAAAGCTACTAAAACCCTTGGAACTTCTTGAGTGATAGGAGTGTGCTCTGTTATCCATAATTTTAGGTTTTTCCTTGGTGTGGCAGAAAAACAAGGACAGAAAAAGTAAAAAGTTAAAAGGCCTTTATTGTGAGCAGTGGCAGGCTGCAGAAGAGTGAGAGGTCCCTCCCAGGCAGACAAATAAAGCGATGGCGCTTTTATTAGGTTTGACAGGGGGTGGAGTTTGAAGGGGCGGGCAGAACAACGTGCTGACAGCTGATTGGGGGAATGTTGGCATGCGCAAAAAGCGGGAAGTTCAAATTTGGGCTTGGTAAAAGAATCCCAGTACCATGTTGGGCAGCTGCCACTCTGAGTTTTATACTGGCAGAACCCATCAGATAACAAGCCTCTTTCAAGTGTCTGTGGGTTTGTGTTGATGAGATGACACAAGGAGGGTGGGCCTGGTCACCAGAGGGACCAACCAAGCATGTGTTTAGAGATTCAGAACTTGCAGTCCCATCCTCCATCTTCCAGGACTGAGGGGGTTGGAGACTGCATTAATCATCAGTAACCAAAAAAAAAATCAGCCATGTCTATGGAATGGGTTCTCCACAAAAGCTCTAAACCGTGGGGTCCAAAGATTTTTAGGTTGTTGAATTCATCCACATGCCAGGAGGTTGGTGCACCCCAAACTCCATGGGGACAGAAGCTCCTGTGATTTGAACCCTGCTAGGTTTCATTCTCTGTATCTTTTCATCTAGCTGACTATTTGTGTCCATAATATTCTGTATAGTAAGCCAATAAATGCAAACAAAGTGCTTCCTGTATTCTGTGAGCTTCAGTAAAACTATTAAGGAGCTCACAGACACTTCTGATTTTTAACCAGTACAATCAGAAGTTCCAGAGACCTGGGACTAGTGATTGCCTTCTGAAGTGGAAGCAGACTTGTGGCACTGAGCCCCTAAACTTGGGGTCCGATGCTGGCTCCAGATGGGTAGTGTCAGAATTGAAGCGAATGAGAGAACACCCAGTGGTGTTCTGAGAATTGGTGAATTTGTTGTCGGTAGGGAAAAAATCCAGACATTTGCTATCAGCAATGTTGAGTAGAGGAATAGTTCTTCCTTGAATATAACAGATTTTTCTTGATTTTGTGAAAACACAAAAGGGTTGGGTGAGGTGGGTGAGTCTTATATTACGTCTATGCATACTGGGTCATGAAGATGGGCGTGGAATCTGGGTGTATTTGTGTAATCTGCACCAGAGTCAGCTCCCTGCAACCTTCCTTCAGGGCCTCAGTATTTCATCTTAGCTTCTCTTGTCCCTACCTCTGGTGGCACTGAAAACAAATTGCATGCTGATTCCAAAACTGGGCTGAATGGGTATGCAGACCCTAAGGGGATGAAGCATTTGCTGGATTTTAGTTAAATTTTCAGCAAAGACTGGAAAGATTTGTTAGAACTCCTGGGAAGTAAGGAAAACATGTTTTGATTAGGAAACATCTTTTACATTTGCCTGGTGGTTTGCAAAATGGCACCAAACAGCACATATTTTTGGAAAGCCTAACATGTGCCAGTGAACAAGATATACCTGACCTTGACCTCCTGCAACTTGCTTTCTACCTAAAAGAATCTGAAGGTGAGCAAGTGTGACAAAATTGCAGGATATCAAAAGCCATGAGGGTCTGGAGAGAGCTAAAGGGGCCACAGCAACAGAAGCTGACAGGATAAGGAGAGCAGGCAGAGCCCAGGGCTCAGCAAGAAGCAGGTAGAGGACAGGTGGACACGAGAAGTCCTGAGCTTGTGCTTGTGAGAGGCTGCAGAGGCCCCAGCGATCCAGAGCACGCGCAGACTTACCTATTTTGATGAGGTTCGTAGCTGCTATAATTATTTCCTTTCTTATGCCAGGATAGGTTTCAATTTGGAAACACCAACTCATCTGGGTGCTAAAATGGAAATGAAAAATGAAACTTTAGGGGAGTCTATATTTGGAATGAAGGAGAGAGGAGAGGCTCAGTGGGGACTTGGAGGCTTAGGGATAAAAGCTGAGCCAAACGGGACTCCAGAGTCAAAGGGCTTGAAAGCTTCCTTTCTGGCTCCTGCAGTCATTGTGGATATTCTTCTCTCATCCCCCATTCCTGACTGTGCTGTCCGTGTGCCTTCACGGCAGTGAGCTTTTTCTCTCCTGGTCTTCTGGATAGTAGTGCTGCTGTGTGGATCTGATCTTATGGGAGACCTGGAGTGAATTCCAGAACTGCCACTGTTAGCTGTGTATCCCTGAGCCCTTTCCTTACCCTTTCTGAGGCCGAGAGGTCGCATAAACAATAAGAGGTCATTATTTCAGACTAGCTTCCTGGCTACCATAGACCAGACTAAATATCAAAATGGGGTCACCAGTGCTAAAGCTCCAGGTCATCAAAAAGAAACTAAGGTGTTATCTGAATTTTGGAGAAATCAGGAGAATGAGAAATAGCAGCCACGTTTTCCAAACAAGCTATTTACAAAGAGCATGTTACTGAAGTTCCCTCTGCGTTCATTCTTTCACAAAAGAAGTGACATGTTGTTAAACAATCAGTTATTTTTCTATTATTTGTTCCCAGTGCTCATCTCACATGGAAAATAAATTTAAAATGATCAGTTTGCTCTCTGTTCTGAGTTCTGCAGCCCTTCTCTGTCTCTAAAACCAGCCTCCTCTGCTCATCCATCAGATTACTTACTCCCCAAGGAGTGGACATGCCTTCCTTCTTTTTTTAGCATATGACAATGCTAATTCTTTCCCAGTGTGATCAGGGTCATACCACTCCTCTCAAGATGCTGGACTGGCTCTCAAGACCCTCAAGGTGAAGGTGAAGCAATGACTTCAAAGCTTTCTACCTCAACACCATCTCCCTGTTTCCACTATGTTTTTCTTTGCTGTTCCTGGATTCCCCGGGAATCATACCCACTGTAAGGTGTTGTACCAGGTCCTCCAGCTCAGCCACTGGCCCCTTTGTCTACAAGCCTCAATTCCTCACTTCCTTCTTATGGTTGCTCAAATGTCACTTTTAGGGTGAACTGTCTCTGTCCACCCTTTTAACTTGCACTTTCTACTGTATTTTCTACCTGCCTTCCTGTCCCTAAAGTTTTCTAATAGCCTTATCGCTACTGAAAAGATTTGAATGATACATCACTTTGTATTTCACCTATTATATGGAAGCTCCATGGAGGAAGATTTTTTTATCTACTTTGTTTACTACCATATTACTCAATACTTAAAGTTTTCACAGAGATTTAACCTTTTCAATTAATACTTGGTTTGATGGTTGAATGAAAAATGTTTTTCTCTTCAAGTAGGATTCTCTGTGTTTCCATACCATCTTATTACACTTTTGCATTTTTATCTCGTATTACATAGTCTTGTCCTGATGTGACCATATACTCCTTGATAACAGGGTAGGTATTTTGGTTTATTTGGGGGTCTTTCAGCATTGCATGGTGCTTGCGCATAGGAGAAGGTCAGCACAGACTACTTCCTTCACAAGACGTGATCAAGAGGGAGGCAGTTTGGCTAAAAAAAGTGGTCTTCTGTGCTAAACCTTGGAAAATGCAATTCAACTCACTAAGCATCTGCTGATTGATCTTTATAGGTCAGACATCAGCTGGGGGCATAAAAATTAATAAGACAATGCTTCTGTCCTTAAGCATCCAAATAGAGAAAAAAAATAATTTGAATGAAAGTGTGATCAATGACATATTTGATGAAAGCTAGTAGAATCTGTGGCCCAAATCACAATTCACATGAGAAGTATAAATGGCCTCGTCTGCAGCGGGGATGATGGTTTCTTAGAGGCCATGAGCCTGGGTGAGTCTTGAAGGTCTAACACCTCAAGGCAAGGGTGGAGAAGGAAGCAACTTTTCACAGGAAGGACTGTGCACAGAGGCAAGAAAATAAGGTACATGCATGTGTATGAGCAACAGTTCTTGGGCTCTGTACAAATCTAATATGTGAGGCAAACACTGAAGGGAGGCAGGGCTAGAGAGAGGCAGTGTGGGCAAGATCATGGTGACTCTTACAAGTTCACACGTTTGGACTTTATTCTAAGAGAGGTAGGGAGTCACTGAAAGAAACTAAAGAGAGGAGAGAAACCTTGGACGAGGGACTGTGAAACGTCTTCTAATCTTGGAACATCATTATAGGAGAAGAGTTGCAGCAGGTGGTTCCAGAATGCAGAGCTGGCGGCAACGGGCTGAAGAACAGAGAATTCTTTTTAATAACCAAATTTGTCTGCCTGCTTGGAAGTGAAAACCACTCCCCTAGACGTTCTGAAGCATTAGCATGGCACGGAAACTTTGGCTAACATTTCTTTAGGTGCATTTGCCAACACTGGGACCATCTGGGCGCTTGTAATAATGAAGATTCTTGGGCCTATCCTTTGCACTGTTGAATCAGAGTATTTGGGACAAGGCTCAGGGATATGCATTTGAAACAAATTCCCCATAAATTTTTAAACCAAAATCTGTAGTGGATGCTACTTTCCATAGACTCTTGGATTAGATGGCTCTAAAGTTGCCTCCAAATGTTTGACTCCAATTGGCCATAGAGGAGGATGCCGAGGACCTATGGCTCTACCAACTTGGGGAGGGGGAAACTATCACAAATGGGAGATGTGAATGAGGTGCTTTTCTTGATCACTTTTATTCATGAGATCCTTTCTGTTACATGAGCTGGTTACTCCTCTTTCATTACTTAGGTCTGGATTTTCAGTGTGTTTAGTTTTTGTGTTCATCAGTTTTCTGTGATTGTTATGTAATACTCAAGATAGTCAAGTTATAAAGAAACAAATTCTATTTTAAATTATTGTTTTTGAAGATTTAGCCCATGGTTGAGTGGACAGTGGCAAAATGTTGTGGAGGGCATGTCTGTTGAAGCAAACTCTCTATCATCTGGTCAGGACATAGGAGAGAAAGGGAGAAAGAGAGAGCAAGAGAGAAAGAAAAAGAGAAAGAGAGACAGAGAAAACTACTATCTCCTTCCAGGTTACATTTGAGAGGCCAGAAGACCTCTCAAAAGACTCCATATTTTAAAATTTCTACTAGCTCCCAATAGCAAAGAGCTGAGAATTAAGTTTTTATATCTGGCCCTTGGTGTGTGCACAGTGGCATATTACAGATTCAAACCATAGCAGTTGTGGCCATTAATCATGTCTCCCTTACTGGATTAAGGCACATCTGTCTAGCAGTTTAGGAATGCACAGCCCTGAGTGTGTCTATGGGGGTGTTTCCAGAGATGACTGGCATGTAGTTCAACAAACTGAGGGGAGAAAACCCATGCTGGTTGTGAGGAGCACTAACCAATAGGCTTGGAGCCTTGATTGGGTAAAAGTAGAAAAAAGGAAATTGACACTTATCTTAAAGAATTGGGTTATGCCTAGTAAGGTATATCTTTTGCTGCCATCACCCATGGACATCAGACTGCAGGTTCTCCAGCCTTCCAGTGCAGACTCATACAGTGAATCTGCAGGAGCTTCCTGACTGTCTTTGGTCCCAGACTGGTACCATATCCCTTATTCCTCTTGTTTCATAGCTTCCAGCTTCTTGGACTGACCACCTGTTGGACCCTCTGGCTCTCTAGCATACAGACAGCCATTGTGGACACTCTGGCCTTTGATTCTACAAACACACTTAATAAATCCCTGTGCATATGCTGTATTCTGCTCCTCTGGAGAACCCTAATGAGTACAGCATTCTTCAAAAGAAACATGATTGGTTTCCCTCAACTATTTCAATGCATCTGTGCAAGGACAACTGCCAAAACACACCAGCGATGGAATTAGTCTACTTTCAGCAGAGCGTGATTCAGATCTTAGAACAGAAGGAAAAGAGTTGTTTAAAACAGGATGGCCACTTGGCTAAAACTATTCAGCATTAGGGCATGAGTGGACACAGGGCATCAAAAGTAAGCACTCACATTAGTCCTGTGCAGTTTCAAGATATTCCAGGCACTGAGGGCCTGCAGGTTATCTCCGCTCCTCCTGTAACTTATCATGCATCAGGAGCCAGCCTGAATGCTTGGCCTTCAGTTGCTTTGTGTGTCCCCCTTAAATTTGTTGTCTGCCCAATTGTGGATGTGAGTGATGAGTTTCTCTGATGGAATTGTGGCATATACCTTGTTACAAGAACTTCAGATCTGGTACCAATTTGTCAGTCCAGATGATAAAGCCCCTGAACTAGTTTAGAAAACATTTTACTAAAATTAAATTACACTCTTACCATCTTCTTCCCAGTCTCTAGGGGAAATAAAATGAACCTAGTTTAGCAATTTTTGCGTGTTCATATTTGGTTGCAGAGTAAGATGCTGAAATGGGCTCCAGCTGCAAAGCTGCACTCATTCAGTGAGAATTTATTGTTTATTTCTCTCTTTTTTTGCTATCTCCATTATTGTATGGTAAACATTCTTTTCCCAGCATTGCTCCAAGACTGAAGAATGCACAATTTAAGTTTCAGAGTCACACCTGTTTTCTATTAGTTGTTGTCCATTATTTTAATTCTCCACCTATTGTGTGTGTTCTGAGACTGTAAGTAAATCATCATCTTAATTCAGAAAAGGAGGCCCTGAGTAGCATTTCACGAATAAAATTTGCATTATCTACATCCAATGTAATAAAGACTTGCAATGAATAACTCTTGATTATCAGGTGCATGCATCCTAGGAATCCAAGAAGTGGAATAATTAGGAGCAACAGGAAGGTTTCCAAACCACAGATTTGGTGCTAAGTGATTGGGTACAAGAACAAGGGTGCTTCAAAAGTGCTCTCTGGAGAGTGAATGTGCATAATGCATTTCATGGAAAATAATCGGAAAACATGCTTCTGACAGAAAAAGAGCGGAGGAAGGGAGAGAGTGTTCCACTAGACATCAAGAAATTGCCATCCCTGGCTCATGTCTGCTGGGAAACCAATATGCTGGAGTGAGCCCTGATTCCTTGTGAAACCCAATATCTCCTCGTTTCATAAAAATGGAAAGATCCCACTTGCCTAGTACAGATAAAAGGACACTTCAGCAAGAATATCCATCTATTAAAGAGAATAATGGCGCTCTTGCTGTTCTACACATTCTATATTAGTACAATGTTTATTTTGTTAAATTATTTGAGGTAAACTGTATGTCTACTTGCCAAACAACTAGTTTTACTTTTCTTAAATAGGTCAGCCTACAAGGAAGTCAGTAGTATGCAGTCATGCTGTGATTTTCAGCTGGGCTTCTCACTGGAGCCATGAAACACATAGGAACTGACCCATGTGACTGTTTTTCTCAATTCTTCCAAGAGCAAGACCTTTGATGATGACCCCAGAAGAAGACGTTAATGTGTTGACCCTTAGGGTTTTTGGGATTAATCCTCTGGAGGCACCTAGACTGAGGATCCTAGTAGTTTTTCAGTTAATGTAACAATTAACCTTTGAGGTCCTTATGCTTTGTGAATGTACAGGTCAATGCATCTCAACATTTTTGTTTTTAAGGTCACAAATAGGCTGGGAGTTTTTTAGAGACTAAAAGTCAGTGCACTTATTGGAAAAGAGAAAGTCTAGATTTTCTTTGAAAACATGAGTGAGATGGTCAGAAAGATACATTTGTGCATTGGAATATGCTGAGATCTCTCTATACGGCTCTGCTCTGGGTCTCTGGCTTGTTCTCGCATGCATGTGTAAAATATTTCCCAAAGACGCAGGTGACTGCGGTACTTGGACCTGTACTGCTATCGTCAATACAACCTGCTAGAAGATGTGCCTGCTTGAGGGCTGTCTGCATTAGTGTTCCTTTCCCCAGGGAGTGTGGTTCCTATGTCATTACAATCCTCATGCACATGCATTGGGGGAAAAAATCACAAGTTCCTTACTATTTGGGAAGCTGTTATGTTATTATTAAATCCAAAGCCTAGAATTCCTGGGTGTGTGGTGTCACAACTGTTACTGTTAATCTAACCTCTGCAGGGAAGGGTTTCTTATTCTGCCCTTAGCCCTGGCTATGGAAGCTGGTTTCCTGATTCATTAAAGCCTTTCTATTTTAAGCTGAAGGAGATACATTAAGTTGGTGTCAGAATCCAGCTTTTGTGACTTCTCGTACAGGGCCTGTGATGGTTAAGCTTAACTGTGTCAACTTGAGCAGCCTGGCAGCCACCCAGGGGGTTAGTAAAGCACACTTTCTGGGTGTGCTGGGTGGGTTGTGGAGGCGTGACCTTGAGAAGCTATACAGCCCCTAGACCTTCCTCGCTGGGGCTGTTCCCTTGCTCTGCTTCTCAGCTGCATGAATTGAGCAGGTTTACTGCACCGCCCCTTTCCACCGTGATGTTTCTGCCTTCAAGCCACCTGACGTGGATTGAAGTCTGAAACCATGAGCCAAAACACCTCTCCTCCATTAAATTGTGGGTGTCAGGTATTGTGTCCCAGTGATGGAAAAATTAACTAATTCAAGACTGTTTCCATTGTATTACACCAGCTGGGCATGGCGGTGCATCCCTGTAATCTCAGTGCTTGGGAGGCTGAGGCAGGAGGATCACCATGAGTTTGAAGCCAATCTGGGCTACATAGTAAACTAAAAGCCAGCCTGCACTACACAGTGAGACCCTGTCTCAAAAACAAAACAAAACAAAACAAAACAGCATTATTCTACACCACTTCTTCAAATTGTTTTTCCTATATTAATATCAAGAAACAGGCTTGTGAAAATGATCATCATTAAGGGTGCATATGTGTGTGTGTGTGTTATTATAATGGTTGATTTCATTATGTTCTGCATGTTGAGGAAGGCAAAAGTGAGCCTGTAACATGTATGAGACTCCATTCTTTCTTCCTCAATCCTCTACAGTGTTTAGTGCAGCAGGCTGAATCCTCATTCAGAATTACGTGGCCCTCCTTGAGTTAGTATGATCCATCTCAGTCTTTGCCATTTGCCGCTTTAGCAGCTCCCGTTAGCAGTCACGCGGGTTTTGCCACCCGACTTGCTTCTGCTGATGGGATGTGAGCAGCAGGTATGATGTGTCAGTTCTGAAGGAGGCCTTCAGAAGTCTTGCATATTTCTACTCTTCCCTCTCCAGCTCCGGGATGACACTCCTTGGTAGACTTCTTTTCTGTCTGCATCCCAGAGAGATCTGACACTAAGGTCTTTGGAACCTAACTTGTCTCTCACGGAAAGGACTGTCTGATTGAGCCTGGGCTAAATCAGCCAACCCACCATCAGCCTACACAACCTTATAAAAAATAAATGTTTATTACCTGGGTACAGCGGTGCATGCCTAAAATCCCACTGTTCTGGAGGGCTGACACTGGCGGATCAGAGTTCAAGCCCAACCTGGGCAACCTAATAACTTAGTGAGATGCTGTGTCAAAATGAAAAAAGGACTGGGGATGTAGCTCAGCACAGAGTCCCTGGGTTCTGACTCCAGTACCTGAAAAATAAATAAACAAAGATGTTTATTGCAAGTAATTGATCTGTGGGGTAGTTTGTTACACAGCATTATTGCAATAATACTGATAATTAAAAACATGGAACCAAATGTAGTATTTGCTAAATGCTTACTTTTGGTGTATCAATAAAAATAATTTGGGATTTTTAAAGTTAGACTAATATTTTGTCTATAAAACTTAAGAGAAAAGCATGCTGGTTCACAGTGGTGCCTACTGTTACAGTAAAACACTGGATCTTTGATTTTCTATATGTTTTGTTGCTCATAAGGGGAGGGGAGGAGTAGAGCTTTGCAAACAGCCTTCTCAGGTGGCCTTTATGTAACAAAGGATTTCCCCAGGGGAGACAAAAGCAAAAAGCCATTGCATAGTGTGGGGAACCACTCAGACTGCTGCAAAACTCAAGGGCTTCTAAGGACACCTGAGGACATGACCCTGATTGTCTAGCACAGGCACACAGTGGGATACAGTTATGAAATCACAACGTAACAGTGGACAAATACCCATGTGCTGGTTATGGCAATATGTAAGAATGTAAATATGAGGTATCAACCTGTGTAAGAATTATACAATAAGGATGCAGGCAGCTCTGGCTCTGGCTCTGGCTCTGGCTCTGGCTCTCCTGCTCTGCTCTGCTCCATGCTGCCTGCTGTTGTTGCTGATGCCTTGCCTGAGTGCTCTCTTTCACCTTGGGAACTTACTTGTGAAAATCTCCCTTAGGCCCCCTGGGCAGGTGACACATGGGAAGGATACCTGTTGCCTTCTCTTTAAACATGAAGAAAGTGCTGGTGAGTGGTAACGGGATGCTTTCCAGCAAATGTGGGGTGCAGGCACCTGTACCTTTAGGTTAAGAAAGGTTTGCCCAGGGTTCTGGGCCCACAGAACCCTTCTGACTTATTTTTCCAGTACTTACTTCACTCATACTTTCACTTCAAGTCATAAAGAATCCTGTATCCTGAAAATCACCCTGCAGACAGCAACAGTCACTTTTTGTTACTGTCCATCTTTTCTTTTTTCCTTATGAGCAAATGTCTACCAATAACTTGCCTGAGCAAGCTTTTTGTACTTTTTCATCTTCTGCAAATCTTCCAATCCTTTATAGTAAGGTCAAGGTCTCCCCTTATCCCTTTTATGGCTGTAGAGTTTTTTTTTTTTTTTTTTGACCTTGTTCTTGCCAGGCTGATGCTTGGACCACTGAGCTATATCCCTGCCCCCACTGCTATAGATTTTTTTTTTTTTTTTGTACCAGGGATTGAGCTCATGACCTTGCACTTTCCAGGTAGATGCTTGTGCTGCTGAGCTAGACCCCTGGCTGCCTGCTATAGATTTTTTAAAGACCAACAGTGACCCGTATTTCCTAGTGATCTCTATTTCTTAGGGTGAGTTTTCCATGTCTTTCTTTCTGAATGTGTTCCTCAGACCTCTTTCAATTTCAGATGAACATGTTAGAGACCTTTTCCATAAAAGCAAACCTAATGACAAACACAAAATTTTTTTTTGTCTTTTTGAGACAGGGTCTCTCCATGCAGTTCAGGCTGGCCTTGAGTTCACTTTGTAGCCCAGGCTGGTCTCAAACTCGCAACGATCCTCCTGCCTCAGCCTCCCAAGTGCTGAGATGACTGGTGTGAGCCACCATACCCAGCTAAACACAAAAATTTAACTTTCTTCAAGGGAAGTAGACATGCTTAAGAATTACTTGACCTTCTGTGACAACTAAATCCTGCCTATATTAGTTCTCCTCTTTCATGTTCCTCTCCCATGATAATTACTTAAATATTATATCACTTAAATATATTATATCATTTATTATACTCTATCACTTAAACATTATATATGTTTTCTGAGGCAGGGTCTCACTGTGTAGTTCAGGGTGGCCTTGAATTTGCCAGGTCGGATGGCCAGGAGGTGCATGGGTGTGCTCTGTCATGCATGCCTGCCAGGGTGCATGGCCTCACCACATGCCCAAAAGTAATGGGGCCAATTGGCCCAGATTTGAAACCTTCAAAATAGTCCACCAAGATAAACCTTTTCTATTTTTAAGTTGATTATGTCCAATTTTTTATTACAATAATGGAAAGATGACTACTATATCAGGGGTGACAGAAAACCTTACATACAAGATAAAGAGATACAGCATAGATGAACTGTCCTTTAAGAACTTACAGAAAAGTAGATTTGAGGTTCTAGGGATACAGATCTAAAGGTGAATGGAGTCACATGGGCAGTTTATAGATCATGAAAAGAAATCTGATCTCTGAAAGAAAAAATATATAAAATTATAATCCCATATGTAATATATATTATTACTGTTAACATGAATGATACCGACTTCAATGGAGGTACTGGCTGGGACTCAGGAATTGAATTAGAGAAGAATGGTGCTAAAGTAACATATCAGTGAGCATGCCCTCTGCGGTAATGCACACAAAGCACCTCTCAAATAATAAAGGGATGACGTGTCAGCTTGCACCTGAAAAGTGCACAAGTGGAGCGGCCTGTACGCACTGTTTCTAAGGTTTAGCTACGATATAGCTATTTCCTCTATTCTACTGTAACCTTAGTGAAGGCAGCCTGTGCTCGTTCCACCTTTATAACTTCAGTTGCAGAACTGGGTGTGGTACTACATGCTGTAATTGCAGCACTCAGGAAAATGAGGCAGAAGGATGGCTGGGAGTTTGAGGCCACCCTGGGCTACATAGTGAGTTCAACACCAGCCTAAGATACAGAGTGAGGTCTTGTCTCACAAACACACACACACACACACACACACACACACACACACACACACAAAGGAACCAAACCAAATCAAACATAACCTCAGTTGCAGAGAAAGTGCAATTGCATCAGGGATATACCAAATGTACTGTCAGAGCGAACTTCACCTGATTCCTGCGCTACTTGTGGATATTTCAGGTGCAGTCTGATACACAGCCCCTCTGAGATCGCTCAGATCACTCCAACCAGGATGCACCTCCTAACAGCATATTCAGCTAATGAACTCATCCACAATCCGCGGGACCTCCATGACCTAATTGTTTTCCAAACACATGAGACTTTTGGGGAGATATTTTAGATCTGAACAATAACATTCCTTGACTTCCAAATGGCTTGTGTCCACAACATTATGCAAAATGCATTTATTCTGTCTGTCAGAATTATTAAAGTCTTAACAGTTCTGGTATTGCTGACAAGTCCAAGTCCCCAGTCTCTGAGACACAAGGCAAACTCATAGCTCTGAGACCCTGTAAAAATAAGATAGTTATGTCTTTCTAACATACAATGACACAGGGTAAGCATTCCCATTCCAAAATGGAGGAATAACATAGAAAGAATCCAGACTGAAGCATGACCAAAAACCAGCGGGCAAATGTTAACTCCTATGCCTCCATGCCCTATACCCGCAGTAGTAAGATGCAGGTGAAATAGTGAGATGTAAGTGCCAAAGGGCTTGGGCAGCTTCTGTGACCCTGCTGTCTGAAGCTCATGTGGCCTTTCTAGGGATGGCCCCATTTACTACCTTCAGCTTTCTTTAACTGATGTTCCCTGTTGCTGTCATCTATAACTTACTGGCATCTACACTGCACCTTTGGCTTCACTGTTTCACCATTACACGGGCAGCATTCTAGGGGCACATTGCCTGGGCTTCTCGTCTTTTTTAAAAAAATCTGGGTGGAAGCCTCCTTGATGCTACAACTCTTGCATTCTGCATGCCTGTGTAACCAGCTTCATGTTGATGATGATGTCTGCCACTGGCAAGAACAGTAACTTTGTCCCTTTGGATCATAGCTGCAGTAACCTCTGAGCACCTACATGCCTGAACTTGGGAAAACACTTCCCTCTGTGACCTTGAATGAATAAGACACCCTGAGGCTCTCTTCTTAAAGTCAAGTCTTTCAAAAAGTGTTTATTTTTTTATACCATTGAGGTCTGCTCAATAAGATGCCTTCAAGTCACATTTTCCTAATTGTCTTGTTACTAGGTACTTGAGCTCTTTTCAGCGCTAATCTTTTTAGTATGCTCTCCTTTGCCCAATCTTTGCAGGTCCTTCTTTTCTGGAAAAACTGAAAATTTTTATACCCTTTGGTTGAGCCTTTTGACCCTGATTCTCACTTTAGATCTGGATAAGAACATAGCACTGTGGATGCCACAGTTGGAATATTGGATCACCTTTAAATTTCCTCTCCCAGATATGTTAGTCCACTCTTAGTTTTAGTGTCCTATAATGTCTCAGGACATGGGAAAAATGAAAGCCAAATTTTCTGCCTTAATGTTATGTACATGGCCTCTTGTCCAACTGCCAATGGAGTCCTTGTTTCCAACTGAAATCTCTTAACACTGGCATTTAAAGTTCATATTCCTATTATCATCCTGGTCATTTGAACTTTACTCTGAATTATCCATCATCAAACTGTTTACAGAAATATAGGGTTTCTCCAACCTGAATCTCCAAAGCTTTCCAGATTTCCCCTGAAAATGAGTTTCAAAGGCTTCTAAGCCACATGTTTGGGTAGGTCACAGAGAATGACCCCACGCTTGCTACTAATTTTCTGTTTTAGTAACTTTTCTGTCACTGGGACAAAATATCCAACACTTGCAATTTGCGGGAGAGGTTTAGCTATGCTCACAGTTTCAGTAGATTCACTCCATGGCCAAGTGGCTCCAAGACAGAAACAGAATGATAGAGTGGCATGGTGGAATAAAGCTGTTCACTGATGTTTAACTGATGTTCCCTGTATAGGAAGAAGTGGTGGGAGACCCCTCCTGGGTCACCCCCTAGTGACTCATGTCTGGCCAAACCCCACACCTAACAGTGCAGCTAGTGACTGAACTCATTAACGGACTGACCCACGAATGAGGATAGTACCCCCGTGATCTGGTCACCTTCCAAAGACACGAGACTTTAGCAGACATTGTAGATCTAAGCCACAATAATTATCTTATAATTCTGCAAATGTTTAAACAATGGTCATTTTAAAGGATAACAAAATATTCATTAATTTAAAAAGCAAGTGTGAGGTCTAAGTAGGCACACAAAATAATAAAAGACTTAGATATTTATATAAAGATTATTGAGAAAGAAATAGTACACCAGGCACTTCACAACTGTTATGATTTGTGTCTGGATGTCCCCCCAAAGCCTCATGCCGTCCTCAAGATATTTTTGGTGATGATATAATCTAGAATGTGTGATTGATTCGTAGCTCAATGCTGGCATTAAAGGTGCTGAGATAAATGGTGAATGACTATTAGTCAGTTCACTGATTGGATTGATACCACCCCAATCCCAGTAGACTAGGTATAACATAAGGGACAGAAAGAAGTTTGTCTCCCTCTTTCTTCCTTGTTGTTTTTACTGTATTTTACCCATTATGAATTACTGTCCTCTGTGGAGCCACCCTGCCTTGGACCAGCTGTTTATAGACTGAAACCTCTACAAATTATGAGCTGAATAAACCTCTCCTGTTTTAACTTTGGGTGTTGGGTATTTTGTTCCAGCAGTGAGAAAAGTAACTAAGGGCTGCATTACACAAACAGAGGGCTAGTTTACGGAACAGAAAGGGACAAATGCCAGTATCCCTAGTACTAATATCTTGCTAACCTGAGTGACTTGGAGAAGCTATACCCCCTGCTGGGCTTTTTCTTCTTCTTCTTCCTCTTCTGTGAAATGAAAGATGAGAAGCAGATGACTTCCCAGGTCCTTTCTGGCTCTAAACACCCATGATGTATGGTGGTTTGAATTCAATTGATTATTTTCCAGACTCTTCCGTGTATGCCAGCTCAGCCCCTTCTCTCCATGCTCAGGCTTTCTGACAGTGATAAGTTGCAAAGTCATATAGAAGGGAGTTTTCTGGCTTCAATTGGGGAGATATATCTAGCTCTATTACTTGAGGGGTAACTCAATTCAATTCACATTTGATTCAATGTTGACTGAATAGTTACTTCAGCCAAATTACCAAGGAGTCTCCTGGAATCCCTTGTGAGCCTTGGGAAGTCTGATGATTTTCTATTCTCTCTCCTTCAATCACTGAACACTTATTGATTGTCTACTGTCGCCTAGATATTGAACATTAAAGATAAATCAAAAGGGAATTTTGTCTTTGAGGGCATACCAAATAGTGTTTCAAATAAAAACAGAGTCAGGCTTACAGCTGTCCTATTTACTAACTAAGTAACCTTGGTCAAATATCATTCTATGTAATGAAGTTTTATTTCTTACTTGGCAAAAGTAGGAACAAAAGTAGCATATTACACTTTGAATTTACTGAACCACACATCAAAATTACTTAGAAAAAATTGCACTGATAGTGGAAACATCGACTTTTTGCTTGTCATTTTCCCTAAAACTATGGTGTAACAATTATTTACATTGTGTTAGGCATTGTAAGAAACTCAGAGATGATTTAAAGTATACAGGATTATGTGTATGAGTTACATGCAAGTACCACAACATTTTATACCAGGGGTGTGACCATCCTTGGATTTTGGGATCCACAAGGGGACTGGGAACCAGTACTCTGTGAATGCTAAGAAACGACGAATCTGTTTCGTATGGTGTATGTAAAGACCCAGCCTATAAAGACTAGTTCATGCTAAATCTTTTACATAGACACACTTTAACTGGACATATCTTATAAAACATAAGAGGTCCTATAATTGGTTTAAATGTCCTTCTTTCTCTCCTCCCTCTGTCTCCCCTCCTCCTTTCTCTTCCTCTTTCTACTTTCTCTCTCGTTTTCTTTCTAGGCCTTCTTTCTTTCCTTTCTTTCTTCCTAGTTTCCTTCCTTCCTGTGGTTCACAATAATTTGACACATCTTACACATTATGCCAGGAGCACATTATGCAGTAGGATTGATTTAGAAGCTGTTATTTGGAAGCTTATCTTTTAGTGCAGGGGTGAGTCATGTGGAGAACAGGAAAACTGGATAATGCAGTGGGGCAAGAAGCTGCTTAGCGTGTTTACTGAGGGCCTCTCTGGGAAGGTGACACTTAAGTCTAGCCCTGAAGGCCAAAGTGGGGGTGGGTGGGCTAACCACGGTGGAGAAAGAATAGCTTTTTGATAGAAGAATAGCATAGGAAAAGATCCTGAATGTCCCAGAAGTGAAGAAAGTCAGGGTGGAAGTGAACAGCTGATGTAGAAATGGGGATAAGGCTCGGATAAAAGGCTAAGGACAGGACATGCTGGGTCTTGTAGGAGAGAGAATGAGAGAGAGAGAGAGACAGAGAGAGAGAGGTGAGAGAAAAGTATTTAAATCTAGATATGAAGTCACTGGATGTAGATTCTAAAACAAAATTTTGGGTTCTATGTGAAGGAAATGTGTGCCTGGGGACACCAGTTAAAAGACTATTTCTTTGTTGAAATCATGGTGGCTAACAAATATAGTAGCATAGAGTAGAGCTGCAGGAAGATCCTAGATCTATTTTGGAGGAGATACTTACAGGACTTCGTGATGACTTGGGTATATGTGAGAAAGAGGGAGAGGGGATAATCGGTAATGACACCCTGGTTTGTGGCCTGAGCATTGAGTAACTGGCCTTATTCATGTAATGTGATGAAGATAAAGAAGCAACAACAGGCAATCAAGACTGGGTTTTGATATGTTTCAAGAGGCAATATGCAAGTGAATGTGAACCTCTAAGTCTCAGCTGAAGTTACATTTAAGCAATTATCAGCAAGAGCTAATGGAACCATTTTTATTGAGCATTTACCATTTCCTCTTAGATGTTGGGAATAAAACAGTCTATAATGAAAGAACCTACCATCATGCAATTTACAGTCTAGAATGGAGATAGAGAACAAAGTAAAAACACAAAATGATTACAGAATATCTTAGTCCATTTTGTGACAATACCCAAGGTGAGGCACTTTGTTAACTAAAGAAGTTTATTGGTTCACACTTCTGTTGGTTGGAAGGTCCAAACACTATAGCACTGGCACCCTGGTGATGCATCCTGGCTACACTGCAATGTAGCAGGGAACCAGAAGAAAGCTGTGTGGCTGCATGCAGGAGCATTTGTACAAGTGGAGAAGCAAGAAGATTCAGGAGCATTACCAGGTGTTCTGGTCTCATGGGACTTTCTGTGATAGAGGAAGCACTCCTGTGAGAGAAGCATCAATCCCTCTTAAAGACCTAACCACCTCCCACCAGTCCTCAGTCCTTAAGATCTCATTACCTCTCAATGTTACCACACTAGAGCTCAAGCTTCCAGCTCATGAATCTTGGAAGACAGACCATATGCAGATAGGAGCACTGAGTTTGATAAACAATCAGATGCTGGAAGCATTGGGAGCTATCTAGGCCCTCTGAGCAGAGAAGTGATATTGGAAAACATAATGGAAGCATTTGGGTGGAAGGGTTTTCGGGAGGAGGGAACTCAAAGTTGAAAAATCAGGCCCAAGGAAGAGCTTAGTATATGTGAATTGCTCCAAGAAGCCCCAGGAGGTGTCAGGAGACTTGAAACAGTGGACAGCTCCAATCAGTATGGGAGGTGTTATGGTTTGTGTCTGGATGTACCCCCAAATTTTCATGTGGTTGTGTGTGGGGTGTTTGGAGACAGCTCATCTAGAGTTTGTGGTTGATTCATTGTCTAATGCTGGGATTAAGAGTGTGAATGCTACACTGAACCTCAGGTGGGTAGACTGTGTACAGTACAAGGGATGGGAGGAGGCTTGCTCTTCCTCTCTGGTTGCTTTGCTGTCTTCTGCTACTATGAACTGTTGCTACCCTTCCATGTACCACTCTGCCTTGGAGCTAGCTGATTATGGACTGAAACCTGTGCAAACTGTGAGCTAAACAAATCTTTCTTCCTTTAACCTTGGGTATCTGGTAATTTTTGCCTCAGCAAGGAGAGAAAAGTGACTCTGACAGGAAGTCTCCACCATTTACGCCAATTCGGAGGAGAGGAGACCACATAGCTAGGCATACCGGCAGGTAGATTAGAACCTCGAGACTGGAGAGTGGACATCCGATGGGGGGAAAGGGACTTGAGAATCATAAATACAAATGTATGTGTGAGACCCAGGCAAATTTGCCTTTGAATATGGAATAAAAGAGAAAAGAACCCAGCACAGACTTCAGAAAAGAATATAATGAATGAATCATGAAGGAAATCAAGAACAATCGGTCTGAGAGGTGGGAGAGGAAGTGAGAGAGACAGGCTGTGGGGAGGGACTCTGACAAGAAACAAAGTGTTTCATGTGTCAGGGGGAACTGGAAGGCCAAGTGCGGGGGTGTGGGGGTAAACAGAGTTGAGTGATAGCACAGGAAGTTGGATTGTGGGGCAGACATGAGTACAGGAAGTAAGAAAATGAATTCAGCCACCGGCAGCTATTGTATTCATGTTTGCAGTGGAAGAAGAGATCGGCTTGAGAAGAAGAAAGAATGGTGGGGCAGTGTTTTTGTTTTCAAAACTTATTCTTTCCCTCAGAATGGGTTCTGTGCTAAACCTGGGCTTTCATGCTGAGGTTGTAGATTTTCTTGACTTTCAGATTTTCATGACGCTGAGGTTAAAACAGCTGTTTTGCACTTGGCCCCACATCCTCTTTATTGGCTTACACAAAGAACAAATAAATCAACTGCAAAGACAAAACTGGGACTTGCCCCAGAATTTTCTTCATGAACATACTCCAATCTGATTGGTGGGTCCGACTGTAAGCTTTTTGATGCCCAGTTTGCATATCAGCTGCTTCTTTCAGAGCCTTACACATAGTAGGTTTACAGTAAATAGCTGTAGTTTGATTGAATGATTCTATATACAAAGAACTTTGAGGCCCCCCCACAAGTGAGTAGTAATATCTCACCATGTGATAGTCTACAGCATGTCCTATGCAGAGGCCCAGGGTGTCCCTCTGGGGATCCCAGTTTGAGGCTTCATATGCCACTAACTGCTTTTCTCAAACAGGAAATTTTCTTTACCAACACCTCCTTTTTCTAATTACATTTAAAAACAGATAATGCTTTAAAAAGTCAAATAATATCAAGTAGCAGGTACTGGAGAAGTGAAAATCCTTTGTAGCCAGCGAGTGCCTCCTCTGAGATTCAAGATGTCAAACTGTGTTACTTTGGTTATTGCTTTACAGTATTTCAAATCGCGTTACATTATATCATGCCACTCTGGAATATGAAGTGAGCCCAAAACTCTTGGATAATGGGCAAACACAAGGGTTGCCTGACAGTACGAATTATCCTTGAGTGGTTTGGCATAAAGTAATCACACCACTCTTTAGGGAGAGGGGAAAAAAGAGAAAGAGAGAAAAGCTAGACACTTTGGACCAAGCAACACTATAATCAGATTCAGTGACCCGCTCAGACAGCGGCCACCCTGTCGCACTCTGCAAGGTACCCTAAATGCACCTGAATTTGAAGACAGAGAAGCTGTGCCCATCAAGGTCTTTCTTGGTTAATAGAGCTGTTGCTCACCCAGAAAGGAGAATTAGTGACAGGTGGAAATGACCATTTAATTCACCCTGCAAGTCCACAGTTCCTCAGCAGGCTTGTAGCAGTCTGATTTACTGACCCTGTCCCCTGTCACAGAAAAGTGGCTCCACTTTCTGAGGACAGTATAATTCACAGCTTGCAGGATGCAGCTTTATTTTACAAAACAGGCATTTCACAAGCTATCAGTTGTGTGTGTGTGTGTGTGTGTGTGTGTTACTCTGTAGCCAAAGATATTCTATTTTTACAAGTGCTTTTTATAATCTGGATTTGCATCTCTATTAAAAACTGCAAATAATAAGCATTTAAAATGTGATCTGTAGTGACAACTGTTGATGGCAGCAACTCGGGAAGAAATGTTGAATGGAGAAGTCAGGCAACAGCTGGGACTGGCTGTGGCACAGAGACTTGCTCCTCACACTTGGGTAGAGCAAGGGAAGCTTGGCCTTGGGGGAAAGTGAGCCAGGAGGGGCATTTTCAAGCCAGACTGAGGCCAATTAGGCAGAATTTTTATTAAGAGCAGCTGAGGTTGAAGCCAAGCGTCACAATGAGCCAGGAGCCTGGGGACAGTCAGCAAGGCTGGCTGGGAGGAGTGACCAGAATTGGGTATGAAGAGAATTCTGGGCAGGGAGGATGCTTAAAATGCATCTGCACATAGAGGTGTTTTGCACTTTCGTAGCGTTTCCTGTGTGGGGTGAGGCGCACAGATAAGCAAGGAACTGAATAAGATCCAGCGTCCCTTGATTCCATGTTTATTACCCAAAACTTCTTGGCTCATCCTCCATGGTCTAGCAGGTGGCTTTCCTCTCTGTCCTGGTCCTTCCTCCACATACTTCCATTTTCTTCTTGAAGATGTGTCCTTTATCACATTCCACGTATTACCCAGTGGGAGCCTTTCTGCAAAATATGACTTATGATTCTCAATCCACTCTGATTTTGCTCCATCTTCTGAGCTCCTCTGAAGAAAAGCTCTTGATTTTGTTTAATCTTATGGTACTTCTTGGAAGTTTCAGATGACTCCAAAGTGTCCTGGAGGATGCTTCTGAGGTTCTGTGGCCATATTTTCCTCAATTTTTTTTTTTTGAGACCAAGATCTCCAAAAGAGTCCTAATCAATCTAGTGTGTAGTTTGGAGTGCATGATGAGGCATGGAAAGAGAACCATGGGACTTTCCCACAGACTTCCAGAACTGTGTTTCAGATTCGCTTTGGAGGCAGAAGACAGCAGAGAGAATGCATGAAAATTCAGACAGACCCACCTGATAGCAGTGGATTTTTTTTTTTCTCCACAGCCTAAGTAACTTCATCTTCTCTCTTTACTATTATTTCCCCTGTTCCTAGGTGCTCTTGACTAACAGAGTTCCAGGTCCTGGTGGTTCATTCTGTCCCTTAAAACAAAATGAAAACCCCAGAACAACTTCCTTTGAGCACTTTTCCCTGGAGTTGTGGACTGCAGCAGCATTTCTCTGTGTCCTTCTACCACCTCCACCACAGGGACCTGCCTCAGGGGATTTCTGGCTTTTTCAGGGGACGACTATTTAAGCCATCCAAGGAGGAGCTCCACTCATGGAAGGTCTGGTGTTATGGGTCCTTTCCTTGCTTCCTGCCTATGTCTCTTGGAATGGTAGCTATTGTTGGTCTTGAATTAACTGTAAGACTTTGCTCATTCTACAAAAGCATGACTTACAAAGAACACTAGTCAGGGACTCCTAGACAACCAGAAGCAATACAAAATTTATTTATCAGTCCATCCATCCATCCATCCATCCATCCATCTGTCCAACCATCTATTTATTGATAATCTTATGGATAATTTTTAGGAGTTCGTTCATGTGGCTGTGAGGTAAACAAATTCAGAATCTGTCGAGCAGGCCATCAGGCTGGAAATGTGGGTGAGAGTTAACACTGCACTGTTGAGTATAAATTCCATGGTACAGCAGCCTTGAAACTCAGGCAGGGCTTCTGTGTGGCTGTTTTGAAGCAGAATTCCTTCTACTTCAGGGTATATTGCTCTGTTCTTAAGGTCTTCAACAAACTGGACTGCCTGAGGACCACCCACATTCAGAGCAATGTCTAAACTGGTCAACCAAATATGTGGGCACCTTGAAGCTAGCTAAGTTAACATAAAATTGACCATGACAGAAGTGAAAGATCATGCTGGATAGAAACAAACAAGCCAACAAGCAAATAAAAACAAACAAACGGCATAGCAGTAAAAGAACATCTGCTATTTTTCGTGACTGATTTGGTAACATTTCTCCTGGACAGGTATCGCTTGTCCTCTTAATCCTGTGTTTGTAAGGGTGGGTATGGCACCTCTTCCCTGTACTTTGCAGACTGTTTACCTCACTGGGAGGCAGTGGCCCAGGTCCACGTCTAACGCTCCTGGTAACAATGAGGCACTTACCGTTCAGGTTTGGAAGAGCTCTGAGAAGAGGAGTAGGTCCACACTGAACACTTTAGCCTTCTTTTCTGCTACTACTTCCTTACTACCTCAAAAGAGCTTTTCCCAGATTTACATTTTACGGCTATGAAGACAAAGTTAAAATATTCCTCAAATGGTTTTTTTAAATTTAACTCTCTTTGCAAAGAACTACTCATGAGTGGACTGAATATGTTAGGCATAGAAGGACATGAGTATTTCCCAAATCCCCTCTTAAGTGGAGCTGGGCTTAGGTTTCATAGAGCCAAACGATTCAGGATAAGGATCCTCTAGGCCCTGTAGACACCACAGACAGAAGAATAGGCCTGTAGGTTTCGGTTATGTGGAGCAATAAAAAGAAAAACAGGATGGGGTTTGAAAGAAGTTCTGGGGAGGAGGTTCCAGCCATTGTCTTTTAGTGACTAAAACTACAGGAGCTATAAATACAGAAAATAGTCTTGAAGCTAAATGCGGAAGAAAGGGTTTGGAGGGCAGAGGTTAACAGAAGCAGCTACAGATAAAAGAGAAATGTGGGTAGTTTGGACTCCTAAAAAGAAAGGAAGGAGGATTAGGGGTGAGGTGGATATGTACGTTAGGCAACCCTGGAACCAGACTTCCCTGAATTCATACCTACCTCAAATCATTCTTCTTTCAAGTTTTACCCCATTTACATTCTAAACCTTGGAAGCTATAAAGAGATAGGGCCTATTTTTCTTAACAGGAATAGTTGATAGCCGCTGGAGACCGGGAATGATCTTATCTTCCTAACTGACTTATCAGAAATCTGTGTGCTTTTCCTCCTTTGCTGCATTGTGTAACCTGGATTTGCAGGGCAGGAGTTAAAAGAATTACGGATTCTTAGTCATTTATCTGATATCTCACCCGGATCACGTCTCCTTTGAAGATGTAGCTGAGTGGGGTTTACATGCACATCCCTGCAGCAGCCGGGCTGGCTCAGAATCTGACAGTGCACACCACCTGTTGGATAATGATTAATCAGTTAATTTATTCAATGACTATTTATTGGGTGCTCACATTGTGTTAGCTTGATAGCCGTTAAGTGCAGAGAGGATTTCTGGGTCAATAGTCAGGACAAGTTAGTTAAACTGTAAGACCGAAGTCAGCTGGTGGCAGGCCAGGGAAAATAGTCTCTATCTGTGTATCCAGCACCAAATGGTAGAGAACCCTTAGCCAGGAAGATAGGCTGAGTGTCCAGGATGTGGGGCCCAATATAAACTAAGAAAAAGAGTGTCGGGGATATCTGTAAGAAGGGTAGCAAGCCCTTAAGCTCTGTTCCACATTGAACCCATCCATTCAACACTTTGAAGTTGAAGTCTTGGTCTCCAAATACCTCAAAAATGTGAACTTCCTTAAGAAAAAGGTTTTTGTTGGAAGTGTAGTTAGTTAACATGAAGTCATAGTGGTGTAGGGTGACCTCTGACTATGGTATAACTGGTGTCCTTATAGACCTAGGGATATTTGGATGTAACAGAGCCAGGGATCTACAAGCCAAGGAACACCAAAGATTGCCAAGAAACCAGCAGAAGCTAAAGGACAGGCATGGAACCCATTCTTCCTCGTGGTCCGCAGAGGGAAACAACTCCATCAATAACTTGATCTTGGATTTTTAACACTGTCAGGTGATAAGTTTCTGTGATCAAAATACCAGTGTGTGGTATTTTGTTAGAGCAGCTGTTGAGAACTAACCCAGGTACTCTCTGACTGATTTCTGCCCCTGAAACAAGAAAGTTTGAAGAGCTAGTAGGAGCTAAGCAAGGTGCAGGCTCTAGTAAGACAAGTACCATATCACAAAGCAAGGACAATAGAAGCAGTGGCCTGGTGCTGAGGGAATCACAGCACTGAGTTCTGGAGCACTGAGCTTCCCACAGTCAGGAAATTAGACAGATGTGAGTCATTGAGTCAGAATCAAATGTCCCTAGAGCCAATGGTATTCGTGTCCTACATGTGCCCCACATCAGTCAGATTTTCTAGTGCTTGGACTAAACACTAGACACCTGCAAGTTAAAGGAGGAGGCACCCCGTTGTAGCTGTGGCTTTTCTCTGGGTTTGCGTGTTTCCCTCCTAACTGTTCATATCTGCAACCTCCTTCGGCTGATCATCTTTGAGCTACTGATGCTTCACATAGATCCACCGAGCCAGAAACCCCCTGAGAGTTCTTATTCTCCTGAGGCTTCCTACAGGCAATACGGGGAAGACTAACCCCTACAGAATCAACAGGGTTCCAGCCGTATTGGTTCCAAATTGCTGCCATAACAAATTGCAAATTTGGGGGCTTAAAACTCAGTACAAATTTAAAATCCTCCTCTTGTGGGAGAACTTCTCAGGTGAGGTTGTCCACAAATTGTCTTAAAGATAAAAAAGAAATGGATTGAGGATGTATTTCAAGGACAAGAAGGGTAGAGAAAGGAGAATAGCTGAGCAAGAGTCTAATTTTTGGTGAAATCCCAACATCAGCCTACTCTCACAGGGGAATCCCAGCAGGATAGAGAAAATGCAGGTTCCCACAGATGTCAGACTGTCATCACTGCAACTGTAACTCTTACTTTGTTTGGAATTGAGCCTTTGCAGATGCTCTTACATTAAAGATCTTGAGATGGGTACATGATGTTGGAATATCTCGATAAATTCTCTTTTGTTTTTCAATTATCCTGTGGGACTAGGGGTTGAACCCAGGCCCTCACACATACTAAACCAGCGCTCTACCCCTGACCTACATCCCCAGTCCCTTGATGGGCCCCCGATGCAAATAAGTGTCCTTACAGGGAAGAGGCAGAGGGAGAGTCAACACATGCAGAGGACAGATGTGGTGAGGATGGAGGCAGATTAGTGTGTTGTGGAGATGGACAAGGGATGTGGGCAGCGATCAAAAGCTGGCCAGGTGAGGCATGGTCCTCTCCTAGAGCTCCCAAACCTGGTTTGGGGGCAGCCATTCTATGGGCTTGTCCAGATCCGTGGGAGAATAGATTTTTGCTCTTTTTCAGTAATGAGCTTGTGGTGACTTGTTACAGCAGCCTCAGGGAACAAATCCGTACCCATGCTTGTCTCTGCTCATGCTGCCTGGAGCCCAGCCCTGCTTGTTCAGGGCAGGCTCTGTCCATAGACAAGGGTGATGAAACAATATTGTGAGCCTTTAAAATTAAAATAAAAAATTATTACAGCAAAAGACACAGCGCCATTAATCCTCCTCAAATACTCCCTCAAAATACTCCCCCCCCTTTTAGCATACTTATTTTATTATTCTTGTCACTTTGCGACAGCTCTAGAAGTCCTGTTTGGTGAGGTGTGATAAATGTGGTGAGTGCTGCCGCCGAGTGCCATCCAGTGGAAAGACAGGCTCTTCAGGTCATGATGATGTGTCCTCACTCACTTTGTTCACAGAATTTGGGGCTGGTGACTTCTCCTCTTCCCCAAAGTCAAAATGATCATGAAAGGTAAACAGTCTGAACAGATATCAAGGCAGCCCTGACTGACCTTGCAAATATAGACACCTGTGAGAGAGGACCTCCAGAACTGCTTCAGAAAGTATAAAAAATGAGGGATAAGTGTAGCAAAAATGAGGAGGAGTATTTTGAGGGAGATTTATGGTAATGTATCCTTTATTGTAACAAATAAAAACAAATTTAAATATTCATGATATTTCTCAATCACACCTCATAAAACACATTGTTATTCAGAATCAGAATCGAGGCCAATTTAGGGTTTGGAAATACAGAAGTATGGTCATCTGTATTTTTCATTTCTATATGATTTTAAATGTACATATTTAAGTTAAATGATAGCAGAAATCATGGGATCATTCCTCATTTTCTAGTCCTAGACACATAGTGGGCCTGGTTCTTACCAATTTCTTGTCTCAGCTATGAGAGACCCCGGCAATGTGTGTGGGAAATACATTGGCATCAGTTTTCAGACTTGTTTGACTTAATAAAAAGAAAAACCAAAGTTGATTAATTTAAGCATACTTTTAGAGAACTGTACCAAAGAGAATGTTGTGAACTAACAAAAATGTATCTATTTTTTTAAAATCAAGGCACAGAATATGTTCACATTTCTGCACCCACTATGACAATCTAAACCTAAGTAATGGAGATTAGAGAAAAATATAAGGTAGCCAGTCCAGTGCTCTGGGATGGAAATGCAACTGTGTAAGTGTTTATTTAGTAGTTCATGAAATCTGGCCTACAATGTACCCAACTTAATAATCAGAGTTTTGTTCTTAAACAAATAGGATTATACTATGACTCCATGGCAGTAATAAATATTCCTTTTGCAATTTCCCTGCTTTTAAAGGTCGATATGGCATTTTGATGAAAATTTTATAGGCATTTATACGGGTGGATAGGGGATGAAGGGAGATGACCTTAACCTTGACTTAAATGTTTACAAGATCAACTGCACGAGTCAGGGATGATTTACTGGTGCACTTGTCATTGCTTGGCTCTTCCAGGCAAAGGAACTAGATCTAACTCGCCTATGTTCTCCTTGGGGTTGAGCATATGACCTGGCACTCAGAAAGTTCTCAACGCACCTTTGGTCTCAGTGTGGGTTCAATTCAGTTCAGCAAACACAGAGCAGCCCATAGAGCTTGGTGTCCTCACAGTGGAAAGTGCCTGAAGGTTGGGTAATAAAATCTACCTCTGGCCACTGGTGGTTTTGCATAAATTAGACTTGCAAATGAAGGACAGCCTGCTTTGTGAGTTAGATCTTTGTTTATTTAGGACTCCCTGAAAGAAGGCCTGGAATTTCCAGTCTTGTCAAATTTCTCAGCAGTATCCAGTTTTCTACGTCCAATATCTGTCTGGATTACTTGAGAGCCAAAGCCTGCCTAGGGGACAGAAAGATTTGTAAGGGCTCTTTATTCTCTTCCTTTCACTCAGCTCAGGATTATTATCACTAGCCCATTCCTCCTTCCGTGTTGATTGTCTGTGACTCTGGAATGTCATTGTCCTTCCTGCCTGGTTCCACTGAGTGATCTCAACTGTCACCTTGAGGACACGAGCTTTGGAGACCTGAATTTATCCCAAACATTTCCAGCTTGGCTTTTTGGCTTCTCACTCATGGATCCCTGGGTGTTTTAACTTGTTTCTTCTCTTCTTGCAACTTATTTTGGCTTCAATCTTTCCCTCCGGCCACCTGGTGAGATGACTCGCTGCTGTCGTCTAAGGTGTGCACCTGGCTGTCACTCTGATGTCCCATCCTGACGGGACTTAGGGTGCCGCTTACCTCCCTGTGGTGCCTACCTGGATTGTGGAGCCTCTCTCTCTCTCATCTTACTCCCTCACAGAAGGACACTTGGATCACTCTATTAACAATCCCTGGGAAAAGGAGCAGAAGCTAGGAGACCAAATATCTGACTTATTTTGTCTTCTCGTTTTCCATCTGCCTCCCTCACTTCTTCACATCTGCCCTCAGCGATGTCCTGTGCATGTTCCTTCCTCTGAACGTGTTCTGGAGCCTTACCTGGTTGAAACCAGGAGGACTCACACTGTTCTGTCTCTTCACTTAGGGATCCTTATAAGGATGCACCAGGGTGGCCTCCCTGGTTCTGCTTGACTCAGGGTCCTGTCACCCCTCTTTTGCTAACGGAATTCTTGAGTTTGATTTCTTCCCTTCTACTTTCCTGGACTTGGGCTTTCACTGGCATCTCATCCTCAGTCTTTCTGGCCACCCTAGACTCAGTGAAAATGGAGAGATTCTTTACTCTTGACAGTTTCCTCTCTGCTCTTTGACCAACTCTACTCCAGATAAGAACCATTGGTGATTTTTTGGATTTGCCTATGAATGTTTTATTTATATGGTCTGAGGTTACACTTACTTATCCATTTACTGGGACCCTCTATTCTATGGAAGATCTACAGCATTGAGTATTTTCCTGAACTGTAGTAAGAAATTGCAAAACTCCTCAGCCCTGGACCATGCCTGGCCTGTTGACCTTTTACTATTATGGTGGCTGGTATCCTTTCCCCAGTGCCTGAGGGAGGGATAATTCTCGCCCTGTGTTCCTCATTGCTTTATCATCTTCCAGAGAGCCGCTGTACCTTACCAACAAATCCTGACATAGGATGCTCTGTTTGCTTCAAGAGCTTGGAATTTTAAGTAGTCCAGACAGCCAAAATGGAAGCACAATCACACATTGACAGACAAAAGAAAATGATTCCATGCCATATGGATAATGATACCAAAACCCATTTGGAAATATATTTAATGCTTTGATGCCTTTGAAATATTTTTATCACTCTATGACTCTATGCCTCTGTGTTTTCTATGCTCCCTGGCTGTTGTCTTTGGATACATGAGTTGTGACTTATGAAGTAAACACAGCACTGTTTTAAAACAAATTTACCACATTCATTATTACTAATTTGTGTTACTCTCTGGTCTTCAAAGCTCTTTCCTACACCTTAATCTGTTTCATTATGATATAGACAGTGCTTTGAAGCAGTCAGTGGAAATTTCTGCATTTGGTCTCCATTGTGACTGCTGTACAGACATTCTGGAAATTTTGATTTGGGTCACAAAATGAAAAGAGAGGTGCCGTTGCACTAGCTAGAATGGTGGCACGTACTTAAACACTGGTGAGCATCACAAACACTGGAAACATTTGGAGGCTGAAGGGAGAGGACCTCGAATTCAAGCCCTTCCCCAAGGCAACTTAGTGACTTAGTGAGATCATATCTCTAGGAATAAATAAGTCAATAAATGGGCTGAGGATATAGCTCCATGCAAAGGCCCTAGGTTCAATCCTCAGTACCACAAAGAAAGTAGAAAACTTTAAAAAATGTAGATCACTCCCTTCACTCCAAATTCGGATTCAGTCAACCTGGTGTGGGCCTTGTAATGTGCATTTCTGAAAAGTTTACACCTCTGTGAATGCTGCTGGTCCCAGGAACACCCTCGGAGAACTGCTGTGCTTGACATTGGTGTTTGGCCCTCACTGGACAAGCAGCCTACACATGAAACCCGTGAGCTACATAAATAGTGTAAAGAAGCACTAGGAACACGGTCATCGCAGGGCTGAGGTGTGGCTCAGTGGCAGAGCCCTCGCCTAGCATGTGGGAGACCACAGGTTCCATCACCAGCACTGTGAGGAAAACATCATAGCAGATCCACAGCAGATATGGTTGTAACTGTGACAAATTAGAAACAAACGATCTCCAGCAGCAGGAGAGCAGATGAATCAATGGCAATATATTAGTAGAGTGGAACACCCCAGGAAAGTGAAAAATGAATGAACTAGAGCTTGTATGTATCAAATTGGGTAAGTCTTACAAGTGCAAGAGAGCATAATAAGGATGAATATGGTATAGCATTTGTTTAAGGTTCCAGAAAATGCAGAATATATGTTATCTAACACAGAGAGATAGAAAAGGTATGATCTGTGGGGACCATAAGCCCTAGGTGAAGAGCATTAATGACTCTGAATTAAAATAGACCGAGGTCGGGGTGGGTGGGAGGTGGAGGTGGGAAAAGAGGGTAAGAACGTACTGGATGGTGACACAAGGAGAACTTAAAGTTTATATGTAAGGCTGCCTTCCTTAAATGAAGTACATACATTATACTATTATTCAATCTCTTTCAACATGTGAGAAATAATAAATTTATTTATTCCCACATTCTCACCTAGAGGTGTTTGTTTGTCCAAAACTCCACTCGTGTCTTGCCATGTATAGATTAAATATATGTCCCTGATGAAATATATCCCATTAAATATTTTTGGACTTAACATTAAAAATACTAAATAGACTTAAAAATGGGCAAATGACCGGAATAGACAACCCTCAAATCATATTCTCAGTCAAAAATTTCACTTCACTAATCACCAGGGAAATGCAAATCAATGCCACAATGAGATGTTGCTACATCCTAGTTAAAATGGATATTATCACAAAGGCAAAAAATCAAAAATGCTGGCAACGATGTGAAGAAGCAAGAACTCTTAGACTGTTGGTGGGGACTAAAAGATGTGTAACTATTGTGACAGTCAGTAAGGAGTTTCCTTAAAAAATTGAACATAAGATCCAGCAATTCCCACTACTAGATTTTGAGCTCAATGACGTGAAATCGTTAAATAGAGATACCTACACTTCAGTGTTTACTGCAGCACTGTTCACAGTTCTCCTGAGTTTTGATCATCATACTTGGTAATGGATACCTTTGAAAATAAATTAAGTTTTTGGAAATGGGTATTAACAAAGAATTTCACGATTAAGAAAGTCAAAAGAAACTCTCACAGGCTCTGATCATGGTTTATAAAGAGGAATAGTTTGCATGCAAACAGTAGCTCTGTGAGAGTACTTTGAATAGAAGATACAAATATATTTAGCTTGGGAAATTTGTTACCAAATTGATATTTGTTTACAACTAATTCTTGAGTGTATATAAAATTATCAAACTGCAGATTAGAAGAAAAGAATACAGTTTCTTAACCTCCTTATTTCTAAGAAGTTGATAAAAACCACTGTGCAGAAATCTTTTAAGTTGGCCTGCCAAATCCATGGAACACCTCTAGAATGATCTTTTGATAACAATTTGGAATGCTTTCAGGACTCTGCTTCAAGAATAGAGGCTTTCCTCTATGGAGTAGTCCCATTTCAGCTCTGCTGCCATGAAGGGCACTGTCATAAGAAAAACCCAGTTACTTTATATAACATGACTTGATATTTTGTTGATGAGCACAGAGCATCCTGATATGAAAGACTGAAAAAGTGAGGACTCAGGTTATATAATGGACAAAAAAGTGGACACTAAAATGACAAAAGTGATGTCATCCAACACGGATGAACCAAGAAGACATTATGAGCTAAGCCAGGCACAGAAAGACAAATACCATATGTTCTCACTTGTATGTGAAATTTAAAACAATCAGACTTATACAAGTGTAGCATAGGATGGTGGATACCAGGGACAGAGGTTGGGGGAATGGAGAGATAATGGTTAAAAGACACTTTAAAGTTTCAATTAAATGGGAGCAATAAAAGATAAGTTTTTGAAGTGATGGATGTGTTAACAAGGTTAATTCAATCACTCCATGCTGCATAGACATGTCTAGCATCACATCTCCCCCAAGTGTAGATTATTATAATCTGTCAATTAAAAATGCTTTTAATAATACGTTGGAAGACAGACTGAGTACCTCTAAGGCCTCACTTCTGCTGGAAGAAGTGAGACAAGAAGCTAATGGTGTGTACTGGGTTTCCTTTTTGCACAGAGAAAGGAGGTGCTTTTGTTATTGCTAGTTTTTTAAAAAAATGGTTATCTGGTCTCTGCTGTATCACCACTGTGTATATATTATGTATATGGAAGGAAAATAACATGTTTTAAAAGGTGCATATCCTATCATACTATGATATGTATCATAAACACAAATTATTAATAGATTTTGCTCTGAGTTCCTGAACTTTACACTGGCTGTAGTACTGAGCAAGACTCCAGGATGTCTCTTCTAATGAGGAGGTGAGTATACTGAATGCATGGGGAAAGGTGAAAATGGATACATGGATACTGGTGGCTAAAAGCAGCATCAGTGGCAGCTGACCCAGCCCTGCCCGTGGTCTGCACTGCATGGAGGTGGCGGATGCTTGACAATGAACAGTTAGTAAAGAGCCATTTCCAGACTAGGGAGGTTAAAAAGTGCCTGTGCTTTCTCCATCCTCTTTCTCCTCATCCACTGGCTGGACTGAGAAATCTCTGGGACCTGAAAGAATGGCACAAACCCAAGATGGAAGGAGGTTTGAGCCCTGAGTCACCTTACGGAAGACTGCTGACCAACAGAGAACACCTTAATGGACCTGTTACTTGAGTAAGAAATGTGTTTTCTTTGTGTTAAATCACTGTTAACTTAAGGACTTCTTAGAGCCGCTAGTGTTGCTGTAAGTAATCTGTTCACATAGAATTTCAATAGTGTTACTTACAAAGGGAAGACAAAACTCACTTATATCTGAAACCAAAATTAAAGGCAGGAAAATATTATTCTACAAGATGTCTGCAATGGAGACTCACTCTGGAGCCCATTCTTCTGTTGCTAATTATATTGTCTTTTCAATGGGGAATCAGCATTACTTGGGGCGGCACCCACACATCTTACTGCCCTAGTATGCAGGTTTTTTACTGAGCCTAGAGTAAGTCAGAAGAGCCTTGTGTTTTGCATTGGTGAGCTCTACTTTTGCTAGAAGAAACAAGGAAATGCATTTCATTTGTCACTGGTCATGCTGTGATGACAGATAATTAGAAACTTTAATCAATCTTGTTTTGTCAGCATGACTTTCATATCAAAAAGAGGCTGTTTTTTAAAAAAAGCTACAAATAAATATAAAAGTTAAGACTGTGAAGCATCAATAATGAACTGTAATAATGTTAAGTAATGATATCACGCAACCTTCCACCAAACCTCATGTGTATCAAATTCTTTTCCTCCACCCCTCTCTGTGCTTCCATTTGCACATCATTTCCATTTATTTATTTGCCCTTCATATCTTACAACTCAGTACTCTAACTTTCGTGGATACAGTTGAGAGAGGGATTTGACAGTGTAACTTATTCCTTCTCAGACCACTTAATTTGTCTCAGCATTTAACACTTTTAGGACAGGAGGGTAAATTCAAATTCTGACTTTATCATTTACACCTTTGCAATCTCCAAGTTACCTCATCTCTTTAAGTGAAGCATGTTTCACTATCTGTAAGTGAAGGACATGTTTATCACCCTCCCAAAGTCAAAGGAGTACCTCGCACTGTCACAGTGTGCTTCCCGGTATGAAATGCTGGGACTGTGCTCTCGGAAATGTTGTCTCTTCTGGGCTGCCTTCTCCTGTCAAGAGTTCTTCTCTTCTAAAGGTGATAGATTTTCTAGCTTGGTGACTAGAATTTATTAAGAATCATTCTTCTTTCCACTCCCACTATTAGCAGAGAGGCATATAAATAAGCCTCATGGGCTAATGGCAGTGCTCTCACAGGATGCCTTGCTTGCATACCTTCTCAGTCCACTCACTTAGACTACTGACCTCACTTATGTCAAAGAGGAGAACAACATCTGTCTGCCCTTTGGAGAACATAGGACGGTGAGATGCAAGGAAATCCACGGTCCTGGAAGGCACCAGAATACAGATGCTACTGTGGCCCAATTTGAGATGCGTTGCTCTGCCGGAAGGACTGGAGAGGATTGGGCAGAGACACTGGCAAGGGCAGCCATGAGTGTGTGTTATTTCTGGTGAGATAAGGGTCAGAGCTAGTCCAGGGACTAGCTACTAGCCAAGTAGGGCTTCATGATATAGGGGAAGGAAACTTCCAACCTACTAGATGTCCAGTATGAGTTCGTGTTCTCTAAAATTGAAGAATGAATTTTAGGAACAATGGAGGTTAAGAGCAGAATATATTTATTGAAAGAAAGTGTCTGAGAGAGACAGAATGGGTCCCAAGTGGGTTGCTGAGGACCCTGCCTTTCCTAGGGATGTTTATAGAGCAAAATTCCAAGGTGAGGCAGGGCCACGGGGGAAAAAGTGGGAAATGACAAGGTGGGCATGAGGTGGGACTGAACTATGGTCAATCAAAAAGATTACAAGTAAAATTTATTAAATTGGGGACAAATGGGAAAGCAAGTCATGTAGTCAGTGGACATGAATATAGAACAGGGGTCCTTCTGGTAAGGACTTGGCTTTGTGGCTCCTTCTGGCTCCCTCAGAGTGATAGAGACCTATTTAGAATATCAATCCCTGATTTTATCCTTAGGAAGTATGTGGGTGCATTTGACTTATCTTTTGTCTTGAGATCTGGCCCACAGCAGAAGTGTCTCCGTCCCCTACCGTTGTAAGATACTGGTCTTCTGCACTGGCTCCTTCAATGCTTATAATGTTTCTGTCTAACTCAGGTGCCTGTAATATCAAGTTTCCACAGTATTTAAATTTTGCTAGTTTACACGATGATGGCACCCAAGGACTTCTAGGGAGACAGATGTTAGATGCTGTGCATATCCTTTTTGGATTACTTCCCTTTTTTGTGTCTCTGTCTCTGTCTCTCTCTTTCTCTGTCTCTCCCCACTGACTATCCCCATTTCTGGCACTCAGTTGATTCCTCCCTCCCTCCCAACTTGCCCAAAGTGATTTCAGGACAAACATGCTCCACAAGTGAAGCTATTTTGCTCTAGTTCACTCAGATTGCAAATTTACAGTTTGTATTACTGCCAATTCCTAATTTGAAGTTGTTTTCTTGGGATTTTATTTTATTTTTCTTGGGTTTTCAACTAGAAAGGAAGCTCATCAATGCAAGTCTTCATCATTTAACCACTTGACTGTCTGACATTGACTAAGCACCTGCCATAATTGCACAAATAGCTCTGATCCAAGTAACTTTATTTTATCCTTCACAAAACACTGTGAGAAGTTGCCATGATGGTTGGATAGGATTTTTTTAATTTATATTTTCAAAGTAATTTGCCCACAATTCTAGAACCCGAATCATACAGCAAGTGAGTGAGTGACCTGAATTTCAGCTGTAGTCCCAAGTCTGATTGTCTTCACACCACAGCAAATGCTTTCAAGGTTGACCATGTCTGCTTCTTGTTTTGTATTCATCAGAGTATCTGGCGATATGCTTCACATGTAATTAAAACTTAATAAATCTTGATTAAGTCTCTGAAAAGGGCACTGTAGGGATGCTTTCTTAGACTCTTCATTTTAAGCTTAATTTCTCCCCTTCAGAAATGCTGGGGTTTAATAAGGGGAAATGATTGAGATCATGTTTTTGGATTTTGTTGGTCATTTTAGGACAGCTGTATGATCAGTGATACTTGGGGGGCTCACTGAGCTGTTTGTTGGTTGGATTGTGCGAGTCAGCTTAGGGTTTGGCACAAATTGGTGAGATGGATGAGTATGGGTTTGGCGTCCGAGACTCAGGCCCTTGATCTAGGCTGTGCTAATGATTTCTGAGATTTTGGCTTGATCTGGAAATCAATATTTAGAGGCTCAGTGACTTAACAGATGGTGTAAACCACTGGGAGCCCCAAAAGTATTTTCAGCTGAATCATTCTTTAGCTGAAGAGGCTTGATCTTTAATTATGTGGAGGAGTCTGTTACCTTTTTGCCCGTGGAGTAGCCCAGATCATAGTCTCTCTTGGGGGGCCATAAAGGCTCAATGGTGACCTCTTTATTTCTGGCTACCCTCCAGCTCCAGGCAATTCTGATGGTTGGAAACACCTTGGTTCCCCAACTTTTCCTGCTACAACCTCCCCCAACCCACTAAGGTATTGAAATGAAATCTGCTTAACTCTTAAGATCTCTGGGTGCCACATTCATGGATTTAACTAACTACAGATAGAATAGTTTTAAAAAATTGCACATTCACTGAACATGGACAACTTCCCTTGCTTGTTATTATTCCACAAACAATGCAGTATAATTGCTTAACACTCACATTGTAGTATTAAGTATTGTAAGTAATCTAGAGACGATTAAAGATGGGGAGGATGCGTGCAGGTTATGTACAACTATTATGTCATTTTATATGAGACTTAAGCATCCTTGGGGTTTAATATCTGCAGGGGAATCCTGACACAATCTTCTGTGGATGCTAAAGTTCTACTGAGCACACGGAGTACCTAATGCATTCTTTGATACCAAGAACCTTTGGCTTGAAACTACCATGCAGTGTCCTCGTGAGCTAGACTGGATCACGCGGAGTTGCTCTTTCTGACTATGGGATAGACTCCAACACAGGCTACATAACCTTTTCCACCTTTTGTCCCCCAAGTCCTCTTGACTAAACTTTTGTCTCTCTGTTTTCTGTTATAACGCATGAAGATGGTCAATTTAAGGAAACAGTAGCAAATCATTGAAGAAAATAAAGAGTATTTGCCCTTGTGCTAAAAAAGGAGAACAGATTGTTTATCCTAGGGCGTGGTGGGGTGGGAGAAGAATGAACTCAGAAAGAGACAGAAACCCAGAGTCCTCAGCATCCAGCTTTTCCTAAACTGGAGCTTCTTTTTCTTCCTCAAGCTTAGCAAAGAAAGGGGAGAAATTCAATTCCAAGAGAACAAGAGAAGGGAAACCTGTGCCTCATGTGGCGAATGGCGTTGCATTTGATTTGTGAACCTGAGGACTCCTGTGCAGAGGAAGGCTAGGGGTGGTAGGAAGGAGTGATGAGCTCCTCCCCAGAGCCAGCAGTGGGTGCTGCTTCTCCTACCTGGGTAGCTGAGGCAGCAGCAGAGATACCATCTTATGTCCAGCGTAGGGAGTAAGGACCACATCTGAGACAACCCACGCACAGTTTGGGAGAGCTTCTCCTAGGTTAAAACAGAACAGAACAGAACAGAGCAAAACAAAACAAAACAAAACAAAGCAAAACAAAGCAAAACAAAAATCACCCACTCAACAATGTTGGGCTTTATCCTAGGTCCTGAAATGGACCTTGGGAGGGAAAAGTACATTAAATATAACTGGGAATGGCAATGCCATCATGTCAAAAGATGAGAATCATAAAAAACACAGAGGAAATATCAATTACTATGAACCCAGAAAGACAGAAAAAGAACAGAGAAACACAAATTAATATCAAGAATGAAAAAGAATCCTCCTGTTACTAGGAAAATAAGGGTAAACTGTGAACAATTATAAACCTATAAACACCACAACTTAGGAAGTGGACTAACTCCTAAAATAATCACTATTAGGAGGCAAGAGTAACCAGAACTTTGAAATATTAAAAACAGAGTGCAAATTCTCCTGAAAAAGACATGTCCAGTACCAGAAGATTTTATTTAAATAAGAAAAGCCACAAATTTGACACAACCTTTCCCAGAAGATACAAAAGAGGGAATATTTTTTTGTCCATTCCTTTTATGAGACCAAGACTATCTTGGTATTGTTTTGGGAAAATTCCAAAGCCAAGCCAAACCAAACAGAACTGCAAGGAAGACACTTTGTACCGAGGAGTTAAGAAGGCAGCATTTAATCTTTATACCAGTGGACTGCTGTGGGATAATTCCTCAAAGGCAACAGCACTGAATTTAGGAAGAGTTTAGTTTATATAGAATTTAGAAGTGGCAGGTACAAAGCAAGTGACAAAACATTACGTAATTGGTTATATACATGGAACCATATATTGACAGGCAAGCTAGTCTTGAAACAAAGGAATAGTACTCAGGAACAAGGGGAAGGGACCCTCACAGAGTGAGCACAGTTTTAGGCATGATACAGAAATGTTCTGTGAAGGGGCCCTTGAACTAACCCAGCATGTGTAAGGTGGAGACAGTTACTGTGACTCAGTGCTCATCAGAGGTATCAAGGTCAATTGAATTCAACAGAAACAGCAGAACAGAACCTTGGTCAGAGACCTCTAATTGATCATGAAACATCTATAAGTTTGCTATCTTATAAATGTATTCCTACATTATAATTGTGCCCCGACAGTTTGAAAGCAGATAAAGACAGTATGTAAAAAAGAAAGCTATAAATCATCGCCCTTCATGACTACAGAAATGAAAATTATCAAATCAGGCCAGTAATATATTAAAAGAGAAGTGTGCAGTGTAATATAGTGGAGTTTTTTCTTAGGAGCATAAAGGTAGTTCAACATTCAAAATCCATCAGTGAAATCCACCATATCCCTAATCTAAAGAACAAAAGTCACATGGTATCAATTTAAAACAGTAAAAATGTGTGACAAAATTCAACAACTATTCATAAAAAATTTTTCACAAGTCGAGGATAGAAGAGAATTTCCTCAATCTGATAAAAATTATAGTTTGCATCAAACTTAATGTTGAAAAACTCAGTGGATTTTTGCTAAGATTGGGACCAAGGCAAGGGTGTATGAACTCACTAATCCTGTTCAGCATCATATTAGTTCTTGCTAGTTCAATAAGCAAGGAAAATAAGTAAAAGGGGCACAGATTGGAAATTAATAAAATTGTCTGTACCTGCAGATGACATGGTTTTCTACATAGAAAATCCCATGACATCTATAATAATCTCCCAGAACTAATAAATGAGATTTGTAAAATCAATACTAAAAATTCTTATTTTTTTATATATTTGAACTTCAAAAAATGTAATCTAAAATAGCTCCGAAAATTAAAATATTAAGTATACACTTAAACCATGTATTGGCAGCTTGTTGAAGTTACATGATGATGAAAGAAATCAAATAAGACTCAAATAAAAAGAGGATGTGCTATGCCAGATTCTCCCCACATGCATCTGATCAGTGGAGGCCTGAACAGAATGAAAGGCGTCAGGACCCTCGAGGGTAACAGAGACTTGGTCCTACCTGTCTGTTTGAGGTGAGACATTAGTCTTTTCCCAGCTCTGTGTTTGAACTGAAACTTTCACTCTTTCTAAGTCTCAAGCCTGAAGGCCTTTTGGATTAAAAAAAATCTTCATTCTCATTTCTTTTGCTTGTGAGACCCTCAGACTTGGACTTCTTGGTGACTCATTCTGAGATCTTGGGACTTTTCAACCTTCTAAACAATAGGAGTCAGTTCTCTCCCCCAACCTCTCTCTCCATATATATATATAAATTCTAAAGAGATAGTGTAATGCATTTTTGTGTTTGATAGGCTGCTACCTGCTTGTATCTTGTTTGCAGTAGTGTTTATAAGAATATACACATGTTAAAATTCAAATCTTTGTACACTCTTTACAAATGCCAATTTAAAAATAAAATGAAAGTGCTTTGGAAATGCAGAGAAAGAAATGAATAGGAGACAGGTTGCAGGCGAGGAGGAGGAGGAGGAGAGTAGCAGGCAATACTGAGGAATTAGGATTTGGATGGGGACTTGAAGAATAACTAGGACTTCGGTAACCAGAGAAATGGAGTGTGGACCTGTGTAGAGGCGTGGCGGTCCACTGAGATGGCTCTCCAGAAAGAAGACAATTTTCATCCATTTTGGTTCACTTTCACCCTACTCTCACTTACTGGTATGCACAGAGCTGGCTAGGAAAATGCTTCACTCTCTTGATTGGCTTTAAGCAATGCAAGTGTCCAGCCAAGGCACTGATGTATACCTTTGAAGGAATGCAACAGGTCTGTGATGCCCTGCCTATAGCTCCCTGCCACTGAGACGAGCTAAATTGTCTGGGATTGAACGTTCAGAAAAAGGAAGTGAGGTCCCAGGGCATGAAAGGCCACATATTAGAGCCGAAGCAGCTGACCCAAAACACAAGATACTTCCTCAAACTGATTCCTCCAGATTTAGAGGGTGCCTGTTACTGGAATTCGGTACTCTTTCTGCATATGGCAGAGGTGCCACTGTGCCTCCTACCTAGCCCAGATCACAGTCACTCAACCCTGAGCCATTTCTTATTCATGAATTAATAAAACAGAGGTTTGGTCCTGGGTCATGGCCTTTGTTCCAGTTAGTCTTTGTTTCGACTGGACTTAGGACCCCCTTGGCTCTCCACAACTGCAGATATGTCTTTGTCTCTTTGTTCTTGTCTTGGGTTGCATTGGAAATGGTAGACTGAAATTTACTTGTGAGAATTCCAGTAACTTTTCCCTGGGATTACAGTTTACAAACTCCTCTAGACTGCAGTGAGGTCTGGATCAGGCTCCAATATAGAGGGGCTAGGATCTGCCAGTGGGCACTGTGATTCCAGAAGCGTAGATAGGGAGAAGAGAACAGAGAATAAGGTGAGGCAAAGCCAAATTGCAATGGCTCTGGATGTCCAGTGGTGGCATTCCCATTTAATGCTTCAGGAGGATTTGCAGCTAAGTAACACTGCATGGTGGTTCCAAACCAAAAATCCAGGCGAGTTGAATTCCAGGGGATTTTAGGTTTCCTGAAAGCCTCCTAGAGGGAAAAAGGATGTCTTAGCTATTCATTTATAAAATTCTTTTGTGAGTTTACAAATGAGACCCTGTATAAAATATCGTATTCACTGGGGAAATAATTCTGGGATTGATCTAAATCCTTTAGTCTCACAGTATTTATGTAAACATCTGTCTCAGCCAGGGTCCCGGCAGGAAACAGATGGCCGATTCCAAAGGAGAGGCTGAGAAGAAGGCAGAGACAGGGCTATTTACACAGATGTGGGTCAGGGAAGGGAACCACAGAGGCAGCCAATGGCCTGGTTCATGGGCTGGTGCTTCCATTAGCTCTGCAAGACTTGGTGCTATGGGAAGAGCTATCCCCCGGAGGAACACAGTGTCCCCCAACTTCTGCCCAGTAGGGAGGGAGGTGAAGGATGAATCCCGAGGTCTCCTCAGCCTGCTGGAATTGCCCAGAGGCCCAAACTCAAAAGGAGTCAGAGACCATATTGGTGGTGTCTATAGTGACCCACCTCCTGATAACTGGGAAGATAGTAGAGAAGAAGGTGGGGGATATTTCTAAGGGAGGTAATGGAGAAAAAAAATGACATCCAATAATTTCCTGTTCGGGTTCAAGTGTTAGGTCCACTGAAACCACAGCTTACAGGGGCTGCAGGACAAGGAGTTAGAGGGAGTTAGAGTTTGAACTGGAGAAACTGAGTCAGACATGGGATGGGCTTTGTCAAGTTCTGTGGTAGGCTGGTCAGCCGTGATGAGAAATTCCCACTTACGTGACCTCCGGCAGACACAGGTGCCGTGAGTGTGCATTGCTATCACGAGTGGCATCATCGACAACTACAGTGGCTGTTTAATTTTTTTAAAAAATGCATTATCGCAAAAAGCACATTGCCTTACTCCTCCTCAAAGTGCTACCCCAAGTCTTCTTTAGTTGTGCTGCTGTGGCTGCCTTGGTGTGCTAAACTGATCCAAAACATTCAGTTTTCATGGTCATTTTGACTTTGAGTAAGAGCCAGGAGCCACACTGGGCCACATCCGGTGAGCAAGGTGGACAAGGACACATTGCCGTGGGTTCCAAGCTAGGAGGAGTATTTGGAGGGTGATTAATTTCTGTGTCTTTTACTGTAATAAAATTTTAAAATATCCTCCATATCTTTTGATCTCACCTTCTACATATGAAAGTACTTTTTACACCACATTAATTGCTTTTTGATAGGTTTGCTGCCCTGTTACGCATACCTGGCACATAGAAGGCTCTCCCTAAATACCAAAAGAATGAGGCAGCCAAGTTCAGGGCTCCAGCCGGTGTCTAGATTATGCTAGGGATTATACTTTTCAGGGAAGGCACCGGAGGCATTGCCTGGGGACCCAGGCTTGCCGGCTCCTCTGGCTGCCTTTGTCCTACTTTATATCCATCAATCAGAGATAAGGAGAGCAGCCTGCACTAATGGGATGGAGCATCAACCACAAAGAAGTAGGAGTCATGAGAAATTATGAAGAGGGAGCCCTGGGGGCCCAGACTCCTGCTGCTGTATTGTTCCTAATTAGCAGCAGAGATACTCAGGGGACCCTCGAAGACCAGCTAACGACCATTAACTCCACAAAAGAACATTGCCATCACTGTCACCATGCCTGATATTTCTCCTTTTGTCCTCATGGGATGTTTGTTCCATTGGCAGGTTGTGCTTTTGGCACAGGCTTGATTGGGTGACACCAAGAATGCCCCAAAGCTATGCCCCTCAACTGTGCTATGACTGCTAAAAATCAAACTCAGATAGAAGTGGAAAAACCCTCGGAAAGCATCAGGCCCTATTTAATTCATTTCTGCTGTGAGAAAACTGAGGCTGAAGCAGGCTAAATGCTCTTCACTGAGCACCTGCTAGGAGCCTGCATTGCATGGGCACTTTGCAAGCACTATCTCTGCAAGCAGTCCCTCTTGTATTGTGTCCCTCTGTGGGGGAGATGGATCACCAAGAGGGTATACCAAAGGCCTAGGAGGGAACACTCCACACTCTGCGCTGTCCCAGAAGGACCATGCCATTGAATCTGAAGGCCTGGGCACTGGGACAAGTGAGAAGCATCCTAGAGATCCAGAACAGACCTCTTTGTCAGTCAGGGAGGCTTCCTCAGAGCAGCAAGGCTGCTTCCGGGTCAACAGCAAGGCTGCTTCCGGGTCAACAGCAAGGCTGCTTCCGGGTCAACAGCAAGGTTGCTTTACGGGCATCGGGGCTGGGCCAGTACTTAGTACTTCCTGATTAAGCTGAGCTGCTGAGTCTCCTCTCTCCTGTGTTCAGGTGCCTGTTGTTATATTTGTGGTGTACTCTTTCCCTGGGATCCTTTTCTTCTGGGGATCAAACCCAAGGCCTTTGTGCTGGCTACATCCCCTACCCTTTTTGATTTTGTATTTTGAGACAAGGTCTTGCTACATTGCTCAGTTGCCCATATGGGGGGGCTCAAATTTGTGATCCTCCTGCCCTTGCCTTCCAGAAAGCTAGGATGGCACCACACCTGGCTTCCTGCTAGTGTTCCTGTCACCTTCTTATCACACACTTATCACAGAGCTGTCTTTAAATGTCTTTCAGTCTCAGTTTCCTAGTTTTCCTAGTGGTGTATCTCATATCACTGTCCTCAGTCACAATCTTCCTACTCATTCATTCATTCATTCATTCCTCATTTTCCCTTCTACATGCCACACACTTTGCATGCTGAGAAGAAATGTACAGCTTATCTTTTCCAAGCTGGCTTAACAGAACAGAGAAGTTTCTTAGGAGGATGTTGGAATGTTCCACCCCAGCAAGGAGAAACAGGTATTAGATCCTCCTTTTTTCTTTCTCCTCCTTACTGTGTACTGAATCTGTTTTCTCCTGTTTGCAGAATGGTAGGAGATAATTGTGCAGGTCCAGCTTTTACAGTACAGCCTGACTTTTTCCTTCAAAGCCTGCATTCCTAGAGAAGAATCTTGGACTGGCCCAAATGCTATGTAATCAAATCTGGCTCACTGAGCAGTGACTGGGGAGCCAGGCAAAGCTGAATGAGAAGGCTGTGCATGGCTCAGGGCACCATTCCATGGATTGAGATGGTGGAGGATCCTGGAGAAGAGAAGGGCTGAGCAGACTGGTCTTTAGGGTAGCCTTCATGGTTGCTGTCCTTGTGGATCTTGTCTGAGAGAGAGAGGAGCCTAACTGCTGTGCTGTGGAGAGTTCTGGACAGGAGGCTTTGCAAGGTGCAAGAAGCTGAGTCAGACAAAGGAGTGTGCAGAGAGCTCCATGGAGCAAACCCCACTGGGGTTGAGTCTTGACTGCAGAAAAAGAAGAGTGTGCATGTGCATACACACGAGTGTGTATGTGCATGCATGTGTACCCATGTGCATGCACGCATGTGTGTGCATATGGTCAGTCAAAGGTTGGGATAAGGGGCTTTTCACACATTGGGGAAATATGCTAAACTAAAACAGCATAGGGCAGCATCACCCTTTTGGGAACTGTAGCTGGTAAAGAATAAAATGCAAAGCTATATATGGTCAAGGTTGCAGAGGGAGATTGAAAAGCTGGAAAACTAGAATAGGAAAGTCTCATATGTGCATAAGCATGCTAGATTTTATCTGTGACTGATGGGTATCTAGCAAAGAACTTTGAAGAGGAAGAAACACCATCCAATTCACTTGTTGGGGCAATTGCTCCATGTGAAGGGGCATGTTACAGGGAATGAAATCTAGAGTTAGGGAGTTGAGAAAAAAGGTACGTGTCCAAGTCTTCTAACAGGCAGGAGCCAAGATGAGGCTAGACTGGCAAGGGTTCCATTAGGTAAAACCCAGGGAGTGCATTGGGGGAGGAAGTGAGGAAAGGCCGAAGTGACCATCAGACCATAATGCAAGGTTGACCAAAGTCAAAGGAGAGGGGGAAGGCAGATGGGATGACAGTGCCACTGGGGGAGTGTGTATCTTTCAAGACTTGAACCCACCTCATTGTCTCTTCCTGCCATGTGCTATGATTGGCAAGAAGCATGGGTTAGACAGTGGATTTCAAGGCCCAGCATTCAGGGACCTTCATTAATTACTCTTCCTCTAGTTGGACAACTACAATGCATATTCTCTTAGCTGTCAAATAAATGTAAAAGCAGTGATCCAGGAAGACGACTTCATTAGATTAACCAGTCACCAGCGGTACAGCAAGAAGGTACGAGCAATATTGGAAGCTACACACAACTGTCATCAGTACTCAACTGATCGTCATGATAGGGTTGTTCTCCACCATTGTGCAAGTTGTTCAGTGCACAACTTTATGTGAGCAGCTCAGCTTCCTGCAAGGTGTGCTGCACCCTGGGATCAACAGTGCATATGTTTCTCTGAGTATCTGACCTAGTGTTTGATATAGGATGACTATTCACAAAATGTATGTTGAAATAGAAGATACCATTCTTGCCAGCAAGGAGCTCCTCAGCTAAGGAGGAGCTAGTGAGCAGAGACACAGTTAGAATATAAGCTGGCTGATGCTGACAGCAGGGAAGAGGCCGGGCTCCATGGTTTACACAGCTAGCTAGTGACTGCTTGATGCTCCCCCGAGACAATCAGCCAAGTCCCGGACCCCAGATCAATCATGCCAGACAAGCCAGAAATTGAGCTTTTCTAGCTACTTGCCCTGCTCTGAGGATTCAGCAATAAATAAGAGAAGACACAGCCCTCACCCTCATGCAGAGAACTTGTAGAATAAAAAGTAGGTATGTGCTAGAAAGGAAAGAAAGCAGGATAGAGGAGGTAAGGAGTGTGTGTGTGTGTGTGTGTGTGTGTGTGTGGCAGAGAGGAGTTTGATGTCTTATTGCAGCGGAGATGGTAAAGGCCTCACTCCTAAAGGGACATTGATGTCCAGATCTGAAAGAAGCGAAGGAGCAAACTGCTTCAACGTCAAGGAGGGAGAGCATCCTCTGCAGACGGATCAGCCAGCGCAGACAGAGTATGTGCTGGATTTGCTTCCAGAACTGCGAGGGGGCCTGTGTGGAGAGAGAAAGGCAAGGTAGGAATTGAGGTCAGATAGGAGGAGGCCGGAAGGTTGGATGGCCTGGGAAAGTCACAGTCAACTTGTGATTTTGTTTTGACTCTTTAAGAGAAACCCTGGGATGACTTTGAGCAAGAATGGTGTGATCTGTCACTTTTAAAAGGGCCACTCAGACTGGCAGCTTGAAGAAAGTCCACTGGCAGGTAAGGGAGAAGCAGAGATACAAGTGTCTGGTGAAATTAGAATTCTAATTCCAAGTGAAGAGCTTAAGCCATACTAGATTCTGAAGTGCCTTTTGAAACTCCAACACATGATTAAATTAGGTTAAGGAGGTTTTGAGAGGTGAGTGCATTTAAAAAGAGGCAAACGATTTGAAAATTGATCATCAATTTATTGCATGTGTCCACGCTCTATAAAAATACAATACTTTTCATGAAGTCACAAATTCCCCAGTGATATTTGTTTTTCTCTCCTTACTTTAAACTGAGCTCTGGATTCTGTTCTTGCAAACTTTGTGTGACCAGACAGCTAAAGTCCTTGTCGAATTTTGGTTTTTGAACACTGTCTTCTTACCAGGAAACAAGTGCTTCAAATGCACTGCCTGGAGAAGCTACAAACTGTGAAGTGTTGTCGCTGTTGACACACTGTCCTTGCCAATTTAGCTGTCACCCTTCCAGCTGCCACCTCTGGAACACCCTTCTGCCCCCTTGTTTGAGAGTCCTGTCACTTTCTTATCTTTAGAAAAATTAACTGAAAGGACTTCTCATTCTTAGTGACACTAAAACATCATTAGACCTTCAGCCTCTCAGTAGAACTGGGTCCTTTCCCAACTGGTGAGGAAGTTAGGAGTGAAATATTCAAGGGCCCAGAGAGTCTAACAAGGGCATCTACATGTGTCTCAGGTGTGGCACATTGCTAAGGGGAACTTTTATTGCGCACCTTTGGATTAGTCCTAAAGTGGCTGACCTCCAGGAAAGGGCCTCGGAATGAATTAAAGACAATATTCCAATATGGCCTTGGGAATCATACCACATCGGATTAAGTGTAACAACAGTGTCTTAGTCAATTTTCTCATCACTGAGATATAATACCTGACACATGTAAATTAAAGGAGGAAGGCTTTGGGGGGGCTTATGGTTTGTAGAAGTTTCGCAGTTGACGGGCTCCAAGCCAGATGGGGCATGGCAGGTGAGAACTGCTCAAGAAGCAGTAAGCAAGAAATGGACAGACTGAAGGGAGGAGCTGGGGAGGAAATAAACCCTTCTAGGCCACACTCGCAGTGACCTGCCTCTTCTGACTGGACTCCACCTCCACCTCCAATGTGTAAGCTATACGTTGGTTATAATTCCCCATAATCCAGTCACCTTCTAAAATCCCATCTTTGAGCATATGAAGCTTTTGGGAGCCATCTAGATAAAATGATAACAGTTAGTATTGGAGAAAAAAATATTGAGATGAATCTTGGTCATCCAAATGGGTAATCCTCCATGTGAAGCTCAAATTTGTTATCTTAATCCTAGGAGCTGAAGCACACAAGAGAGAAGTTTTGTAATGACACAGTAAAGCTGCTTGCTGGTAGGTTGCTCACTGTTCAGACACAGGCTAAAGCTCAGTTGATGTTGAAGCCATGGATGTGATGGGCCATTGGAAGGACACGCCTTTGATTCATTGCAATCCACTGACTTATCTGACCTATCTTCTGTGACTTAGGAAGACCTGGTGTTCTCCTGGGTCATTCCTTTCAGTTTGGTGACATGATTCTTATTCAACCTTTGGGTTGATGCCTTTGATCCTGGTAACCCCACTTTTTGTTCTTGCTGCCATAGGTCAACTATTGTAGCCTTCTCTTCCCTAAGGATACACTACTTAGCTGGGAGCACTCACTGGCTCCACTCTCATTCAGTGCCACCCTGGAGGATGGCAGTTTATGCTCAAAGTGGGCAATGCACAAATGGTTTAAGTGCAGTGTAAATGAGGCAGGTAAAAAGCCTTGTATGTATAGAAGGAACCTGAGTTTGATGACAACGGTCTGGGCTTCAATAGTGCATTCATCCAGGTTCAGGTGATTCCCAGGGATGTGAGCATTGATAAGTCACTGTCTGAGCCTCTGTCCCCGTGTGCTGTGCTGGAACTCTTCTAAGAATCAAATGTGCTAGATGCTATCAAAGAGTCACTGCTTACTATGTATTTTTTCTATGCCTGTGATTGGAGCTTGCCAACTGGACCTCAAGGCCGGGTAACTCTACTGTTAACTGAAGCGCTGGACCTATGCACCTGTGAATCTGTCATCTCTGCCTATGAATCTGTTGTATCTGTTATAACCTCATGGCATGGCTAAAAGGATACATGCTTGGTACGGGGAGAACACTGTCAGTGTTAGCTACTATTTTTATTACAGTTGTGATTATCTTTTCTGCAGTAATGATCCTAGTTTAGTTCATTATCCTCCCTGTGAATGATACTATGGTGAAATAAGTGAATGATCCTCTTGAGCCTCTGTCCTTTCCCAAATACCTCTACACTCTCTTCCACTTGTCTCCTGTTTGATGAGCCTCCTTCTTATGGAAGTGATGAAGCAATCACATATTAGGAACCTACAAAAGGAAAATGCCAGATCTTTCTTCTGTGACTTTGTATAGACTTCCAGACTTTGTAAAACAAGCCACTGAGAATACAGAGATTGTTTTGATTAAGAAATGATCACTTTTGCTTATTTTGGATGCTATGAGTTCTTAGTTATACACTTATAGGACCCAACCTAAGCCAGCATGTACCATAGGATTGCTATTGCTGTCTGGTGACCCAACGCCAGTTCATCCCCCTGAGAACTTAGAGGCTGTCTGTGAGAAGGGGTTGATGATGGGATTAGCTCTGAGATGTTTTTTGCCACCTTGTTGAGGAAGAGGCAACATTTGATAAGAGTATTCTCTGTCTTTATTGCTGTCCATGTGTTAACTTCTCACTCATCAATAACTTCTGATATAGGCCTTCTCCTGGTAGGCTTTGCATTTTAGACCTCAGGCCTTCCTTCTGTATTATGTTCAGCACATTGTGAATCTTTGTTTATTAGCTCAAAACATTATTTCTGAATCTCTTTGATTTTTTCAGAATCTTCATTGTTGAAATAAATTTAAAAATGAAGCATTATTGCAAAAGACACTCTTTCTGTCCCTCTCAAGTTGGAAAGGATCAAAATCTCTTCTGGATGTGTTGGCTATGTGTGTGTGGATATTTATATTTCTATTTGTGTGTGTGTGTGTGTGTGTGTGTATGGGAAGAATGGATGGGAAGATGCCCCAGTTCACCTTCAATTTTACAGGTATATATTATATTAGATAATTGGAAGTATTGCTCTTATATTTTTTTAAATTTTAGCCTGTATTTTGATTTAAAAATCTATTTACACATCGTTAATATATTGGCTAAGAATAGGAAGATCAGTTCTACAAACTTTGTGGTATTGGTCAACTTGACCCAGAAGGTCTGCCTATGTTTGCATGAAAATGATGGCTTTACACTGCCTCACTTGCTTCCTACACTTCACGACTTCCCTTTATGTCAGTGAAACTTCAGGGCCTCTCCCAGGGATGAAGCCTGCCTCGCAGTTACTCATGTGCAATTTTCTGTTGACATCGCTGGGAATTGCCTGCCATATGGCTGAGAGCACACTTTCACCCTTTGCTGGTTAGCTACTCCTCACAGTAATGATTTCATTTTCCTGAGCGAATTTAATTGCAAAACAGTAAGTAATTGCCCAAGTTGATGACATAGAAAAGCTTTGGTGGCTCACTGGGGGCTCCCCTCACCCCATTAAGAGCTGTTGTATATGAGAATATAAGATTATACACTCTATTGGCTATGGAATAGTCAAAATCTTTTTTGAGGTCCTATTTGCCAGTTTTCAGTTCTAGACTCGTCACTGAGGATCACAAGTCCCCTACATGGGAACCAGGTAAGGTGGGCCTAGTTCCTGACCATGTTTTCATTTGCAGAAGGAACTTTGTAATGGTTGATACATTGTGTCAACTTGAGAAGTCTAGAAGCTTCACCTAGTAACTCAGCCTTTCTACATCCTAGAGTGTCCAGGACTTGCATTTACTACTCTAAGATGTTGTTCATTGTGTCAACTTGAGAAGTCTAGAAGTTTAAGTGATTCAGAAGGGGACCAGGGTCCTCACTTCTCAGCCTATGCAAAGGAGGGTACAGGCATGGAGATGGTGTGGGTATAAGGGACCCCCCCCTTCTAGGGCAGGTAGCCTGCATACAAGAAAAAGGGGAATGAGGAAGGACTGATGGCTGATTTTTTGGAGGAGCTCAGGTATTCGCCTTAAGCTTGCACAACATCTCCTGGCTTCTGGTGCAGACTGTTTGGCTTCTGTCTGAGACGCTTCAGCCTTCTGGCACAAGTTCTTCAGCCTGCTGCTGCAGATCCATCAGCCTTCTGCTGCAGACTGGCATGGAACTGCATTAAACTCCAGACCTTGGACTTAACTCTTCAGCTTCCAGTGTGTGAACACCCTCTGCAGGATTCCTCATCCAAATCTGGGCTGACCATTGAAAGCCAAACTTGTAATTTATTATACATTTGTATATCTCGTGTTTTATCTGTTTCTTTAGGAAAACCTAACTGATACAAGATGAACGGAGACTTTGTAAGGTTCATGAAGGGCCTACAGGGGTAATAGAGAATAATGTTATGTAGATTCAAGTCCCCAAAAGACTTTAGTATTCCAGTAATGATAGTGAATGAACTGGGGCCCAGAATGACCTCTGGTTAATAGACAGTTTTTCATAATTTAGTTTTGAGAATTCATGAACTATGTCTATTAGACCATTGTACAAGATTTGAGGGGAAAACATCACATGAATTTAAATTTTAAAAATTATTACAGTATGAGACATTACTATTAACCCTCTTCATTCCACCTCACTTTGAATATACTTATTCTATTATTTTGCCACTTTTTGAAGTAGATTTGGAAGTTTTTTCTTGACTGTGTTTAGTTGCACTGCTGTGGCTTCCTTGATATCCTGAATCATTTCAGAACATTTCTCTTTCATGGTCATTTTGACTTTGGGGAAGTGCCAGAAGTTACATAATGCCAGATCTAGTGAATAAGATGAATGGGGACATACTATAATGTTTTATTTTATTAGTATATGTATCTCAGATACTTTCTCATTGCTGAGACAAAACTTCAAACACCCACAAGAGGAAGTAGGGGAAGTTTATTTCAGTTCACAGCTTATAGAGGTTTCAGTCCATAGTCAACTCCAAGGAAGTGCGACATGGCAGAGGACCATGAGGGAGGAGAGACAGTCCATGGCAGAGCATACAGGAGGCAGCAAGCTGTAACAGCAGCAGCAGTGGGCCTCCTTTTCTTCTTTCCCCTTATATTCCATCCAGGCTATAAGCCTATTGATCAATACCACCCACACTTAGAGCGGGGCTTCCAATTGTCCACATTACAGAACTGTGCTAAACCAATCAGTTGACTAATCCAGAAACACACGTATTTAATCCCAATGTCAAATACCTCAGATCTAGTTATCTCTGAAAAGCCCCACCTATAAACACATGAAGCTTTGGGGGAACATCTAGGCATAAACCATAACATATGTTTGTTACGTATTTGTAGTACGTAACGATTCCATTTGTTGTGGGGAGTTGGTACACGCATGGGACACATATTAATTGTTTTCTTTTATCCTCCTCTCTTCTACTCCCTCCCTCCTACCACCTATCTCCCTGTGTCTTTTTGTTCTTTTCCCTTTTGCAAAAGATCAATCTTCTTGTTTCCAATTATCTTTTATTTTGTTCTGTAATTTATATTTTGGGTTTCTCATATAGAAGAAGTCATGTGATAATTAAGCTTGTTTGTCTGCCTTATTTCACTTAATATGATTATCTCAAGGTGCATGCCTTTTCCTACAAGTAACTCAAGTTTATCCACTTTATGCCAGAGTATTCTACTGTGTATAAATACAGACTGCTTTATTCATTACCTTTCCATTGGATTTCTGCTGGAAGAAGTCCTTACCAAATTTTTGGTATTACCTTGTAAGGGAGAGGAGAGGGGAAGAAGATGAAAACCAACTCCCTAGGATGAATATAATCATTGTATACCATAAACACATACTAATAAAAAAATAAAAAAAGTAAACTAGTAAATAAGTAAAGCTATGGAAAAGAAAAAAAATGATATTCACAATGAGATCTTCTGGCAACTGTTTCAGAAAGTGGCCAGAATGGGCAAAGTCTGTTGGAAGCAAGGGGGAGTATTTTGAGGGAGACTCATGGCAATTTATCTTTTACTTCAATAAATATGTTAGAAAAGCTAAACACTCATGGCAGTTCTTGATGACTTCTTATTTTTTGTATAATTAGATGCTATGATTTGAATGTGTCCCCCAAATTCCATGTGTTGGAAACTAAATCCCCAAGTCATATGTTGATGGCATTTGGAGGAGAGGCCTTTGGTAGGTAATTATGATTATGATTGGGTGATTATGTGATTATGATTAGGTCATGAGGGTGGGACCTCAAGGTGGCATTTGTGGTTTTATAAGGACAGGAAAGTGGATCCAAGCTGGTGTGCTTGCTCTTCTTCATCTTGAGACATCCTCTGCTCTCTTACACTGCAGCTAGATGATTTGCCAGATGTTGAGCAGATGTTGGCACCATGCTCTTGGATTTCTCAGGCCCCAGAACTTCAAGCTAAATAAAGTTTTATTCTTTATAAATACCCAGCCTCAGGTATTTTGTTATAGCAACAGTAAATGAACCACAACGTGAGGTCATGTATTCATTATGATGTGTTTATATTACTGTGATCACAGTTGGGATCTGCTTCCAGCTAAATGCCTCACTAACCTAAGCAGATTTTTTGAGAAGAGACTCAGGGCCAATGCTGGCTCCTCAGGTTTACTTTTGGATTCCTGGCCAGGTTTTAGCAAACCTACACAAAGCGTTCACATTGAATTTATTACTCCCTTGGCCTCACTGGGCTTGTGACAATAAGAAAGGATGCAGATTCTGCCTCTCTCAGTCACTTTAAACCAAGGAAAAAAGAACACAGGCTGTATGAGAAAGGGTTTATTGTGGAAAGCTGTCCTGAGAAGCCCTGGCTATGGATAAGGGAACAGATAAGAGAGGCAGCTATAATGGAGCAGCTTTAGCTCTGTCCTGAGGGCTGGGTGCGTTCCAATGCACCCAGAGGAAATAAATGGATCAAGGGTGGGGAGGAGTAGTGGGGCAAGAACTGAGAAAGGGGGAAGAAAGGCAGCTCCAAGGGTTTCTATGTGACTGCGGAGCATCTATGGCTATGTGGGCACCTGGGAAGCGGTGGTGGGTGGGCCGGGAGCACAGGGCCAGGGCTAAGGAGAGGTAATGAGCAATATATGAGAATCTGTGGTGTGAGGTCAGGACCCTCCAGGGAGTCCTTAGCCTGCTTTCTGCTTTCTCTTCTGGGGATGTGGAGCTTGGCTGGCTTGGCTTTGCAAGCCATCAGCACTGATGTGGGAGTCACAGGGAGGTAATTAACACTCAGATGTCTGACACTGAAATAGTTGGAATCCACAACATGCTGGAGTGGATAGATTTCAGGCATTGCTGCTTCTCCTGGGAAAAACCCAGCTGTTCCTCTTCCCCATGGAAAATGAAACAAGATGAAGGACTTAGAGGAGAGAAAGTGGGATTTGCTGGGATTTGAGGAAGGATTTCCTGGCTGTGAACACAAAGAGAAATATGATCTGAGGGAGGGGATATGTATGAGAGATCTGAAATCTTCCTTCCCATAGTTCTATATGCAGAAAAGAGATGCCCCTGCGGGGATTTACTGTAAATGCACTTTCTGGATATTGGGGGACACACCAGCTACCCCTCTATGGTCATCCTAACTTCCAGGTAAGTGACGTGTTAATACCAAAGAGAATCAGGGGTCAATTACCACCAGTTATATGCATTATACATAAAACCAATCATTTTAATGTTTTGCTTCTGGTGATCAAGATATTTAGTATAGAAGCACTATATTTGAAGACAATAGAAAGTCATTCTAGCTAGATGGGAGAATTGCATCAAGATGAATTTCACAGTAGAGATAGCAAATCAGCCAAATTGGCCCACTTATGGTGAATATATCACCCCCAAAATGAGTTAGCTGGTAGACAGCATGATATGCAGAAGTTTACAAGTCAGGAGACTTCCGTTCAAATTCTTTCTCAACTTTTTTGGAGACACAATTTATCCCCTGAAATATGAGAATAGTTCTTTTCTTTATTCTGTAGGGATTTTCATAAACTGTAAAAATATATAAATGGAGGTTTTAAAAGTGATAAAGCATAGAAGAAAAGAAGGTTTTTTTTTTTTTTTTTGTATTAAGACTTGTGTTAGTCAGCTTTTTGCTGCTGGTACCAAATACCACACATGTACAACTTAAAGGAGAAGGGGGTTGAGAGATTTCAGTGCATGGCCAGCTGGGTGTAAGGCAGAAACATTGTGGCAGAAGGGCACAGTGAAGAAAAGTTGCTCAACTTGTGGAACTTGTGGTGGAAAAAAAAAAAAAAAAGGAAAATAGAGTAGCTTGGAAAGATTCAGAGAGCAAGAGGCCAGGGAGCAAATATAACTCCCAAGGTCACGCCATTACTACCCTACTGCTCCAAGCGGGCCCCACAGCTCTATAGCCCATTCAGCTATGGTCTTGTTAATGGGTAAATTCACTGATGAGTTAGTGCCCTGCCAATCCCATCTCCTCTCCAAGTCTCTTAATCTGGTTAAACTGAAAATCCAGATTAATCATCACACCACCATTATTACTCTTATTTTACTCAAATGATCATCTTTGTTACATCTGTTCGAGTGTGACCCAAGCTGCTATTTCAGCACTGAATTCAATATAAGATCCCTTTAGTTACAGTAAAATAGTCTGTGAAGGTTTTTGCTATGAGTTACGGTTTATGTCTGGAAGTTCCACAAAGCCTCATACAGTCATGGGGGGCAACCCCATGGCTGAAGATGGAATTTGTGATTGGCTCATTGTCTGTTGCTGGGATTGGGGATGTAAGTGTTGCACCCGCCCTGGGGTGAGTGGCTTGCAGTCAATGCAAGGGAGGGAAAGGGGCTTGCTCCTCCCTTTTGCTCGTGTTGTTTTGTTGTCTTCTGATCCAGCCACCATGGATGGCTACCCCTCAGCCATGCCATCCTGCCTTGGAGCCAGCTGAGAATGAACTGAAACCTTCATAAACTGTAAGCCTAATAAACCTTTTCTTCCTTCATTTTGGGAATTAGGTATTTTGCCTTAGCAATGAGAGAAAAGTAACCAAGACACTATGTATGCTAGGTCTCCTGTGGTTCCAAATGAATTTAGAAATGTTTTCTCTAGTTCTGTGAGGTATGCTAATGGTATTTTTATTGAGATTGAATTAAATCTGTGGAACAATTTTGGAGTATGGCTATTTTCATTATGTTGGTTCTTTCTACAGAAATTCTTACTCATTAGGCATCTTTTTCCATCCACTCCCTGCCCAGGCCCTGGTAAGCACTAATCTACTTTTGTCTCTATGAATTTACCTATTCTGGATAGTTCATATAAATTCAATCACAGAATACATGGCCTTTTGTTGTATGGCTTATTACACTCATCAAAATGTTTTCAAGGGCTACACATTTTGGAGTGATACTATTTCATTCTTTTTGTGACCAAATAATATTCCATGGCACAGGTATATCACATTTTGTTCACTGCTTCATCAGTTGATGGATTTGTAGTTGTTTTAACCTGTTAGCTGCTGAGAATATGCTGCTCTGTGGAGTGAACTGCTGGTAACAGTATATGCTGGCAGTTCCTGTGCTATTTGCTTGTTGAAGACATGGTGGTAGACAGGAATCTCTAAAATGCTGCTCTTGGGCATAGATTTCATGAATTATTAGTTACAAAAAACTGCACAGTTGAAGCTGTGGACTCTGGAGTGATTTGATTTGACAGTAGGGACAATGAAGCTAGCAGAGCTCACGGTGACATGGGGCAAAGCCCTAGGTTTAGCCTGTGGACCATGGAGACTGTAAGGCCAACGGGTTGCCATCTCCAGGGTCCAAAATGAAAAAGAGCAGGTCCCATTTCACAAAGTGTGTTTTAGGGATGGCAAAGCTTATTCTTCCCCAGTAGTGAACTCTGAGCACTTACAACTACACGAGCCCGGCTTCAGACAGTGACAAAACAACACACAAACAATGTCTATAGCGTGGAGTGATCAGCCACAGTAGGGTAGCGTGATGCCAAAGAGTGAGTGGGCATTGCAGAAGTCACCCAGTTCACAGTGAATGTGGTGGTGACATGGACCAGAGCAAGAAATTCACGGCTAAGGAGTCAACAGGTTACCACAATGTCTTCAGCAAGCAGTTAGTGGTCAGTACCTAGTGCTGTGCCCAGGTTCTGCTGGGTGGATCATGATGTCCTGTACATAGTTTTCAGCTCAGGGGAAAGGTTAGAACAAATTCAGCAATGTCTTGAATTCTCTTCTTAATGTCTCGATGAAATCTTCATAACCCACACTACTAGATATTTTTAAAGGAACTTACTATAATGGGCATTAACCATTAGAGTCAAAGTATTAGTGTACAGAATTGGCTGTGTCAGGACCCCAATAAATTTAATTCTCACCATGTGTTTTCATGTGACACGAAAACGTTTTCTCAGAGTGGCTTCTGTGATATGGATCACTGACCAGAATTTTGCAGTAATGATCATAATAATTATTTGCTAATGTTTTCCATTTTTAACTGAGTTGAAAATTATATAAAACAAAATTAACCATGGATGCAGGTTGAACTGTAGGTAAAATTTATCCCCTCAATTCAAGTGTCAGAGTCTCCAGTATCTAAAAACATGAACTTATTTGGAAACAGGGTCATTTCAGATGTAATTAGTTAAGTTAGGGTGAGATTGTACTGTTGCAGGAAGGGTCCCTAATCTAACAAGACTGAAATCCTCATAAAAGGGGGAAATTTGGACGCAGAGATACATAAAGAGGAAAGATACTAGAAAGACAAAAGGGGGTCATTTATTTATAAGACAAGAAAAAAGGCTGGGAATAAATCCTTCCCATACGGCACTCAGAAGAACCCAACCTTTGGACGTATAGATCTTGAACTTACAGGCATAGTGAGGCAGTAGATATCTGTTTAATCCTGTTGAAAGTGCTTTTTCACAGCAGCCCTAACAAATGAATAGACCAAATTTAAAGTGAACCACTCACTTACCCTGAGCCCAGTCACAGCACTGTGCAAAAAACATCTATCTAGTTTTAAACATTTCCATTGCTCTTTCCCTACCCACCAAACCGCCCCCTGTACCCATTAAACTTTCACTTCCCATTCTTCCCTCCTCCTACCCTGCCCAGCCCCAGTCTGTTTTTCCCCTTACAGATTTGTCCTGGATATGTATTACAAATAGAATCACACAATATGTGACCTTTTGTGTTGTTTCTTTCATTTGTAGTTATTATTTTTTGTTGGCCACCTACAGTGCACTGATAATATTACATTATTTACAATCTTTCCAGAAAATTTAGAAAGTAGAAATAATTATCTAATTTTTTGGACAATGAAACCAAAATGCAGAAAGCTTACGTGACTTTTCTGAGATCTATAAATTGCTCTAGCGGGATTTCTGGTCTGCCCAGGGAGTCCTCCGGTGGCCTGACTTTTCTTTCTGGTTGTATACCTAGCTAGAATAAAGAGTTTGCACTTCCTATCATTTCACTTGTCTTTTGTCCTGGGTCACTGGAGGATGACCCGTACGTACCATGGGACCATGGGGATTTCCCAGTTCCTTGGCGTTACTTCTGGTTGGGTTTGGCCATTGGGAAGGGCAGGTGGGAGATGGGAGAACACGAGGAGGGTGGGATTATTCCTTTCCTGCTGCTTTTACCCAGTGTTGTCTGGGTTCCGTCAGGCCACCTCCCCTTCAAACTCCGGGCACTTTATTCCCTTTCTTGTTCTTTTAGTCACGGGACCGTAGCAGCTCCCTCTTCTAGCTCGTCCCCAGGTGACTCATCACTTTATTTCTCTTATCCCCGCCCACTCTTCCCTAGGGCTTCCTTCCTGAGAGCCTCTGCTTTGGACCTACCTGCAGTGGGCGCATTCTCTCTCTAACAAGGACTTCATTTAAGGAGGTTGTCACCAAACTTCATGCCTCATTTGCTTTATTTTTACCATCTCTGTAGTAATGCCTATACTATTTCTTATTTTCTCTCTTTGCAATACCTTATTTATTTATTTATTTTATTTTTTACCTAGTAATGACTTGTTTCAGTATCCAAGAAACCATGAGCTTGATATGGAAGGTATGTTTCCCCCCGATACACACTAAAATAACACGCATCACTCTTTAAAAGAAATTGTCTCCGGCACCATCACAAATCATCTTGCACTGACTCGGTGGATGATCTCTTAGGTTTCTTTCATCTCAGACAAGCTGTGATTCTAGATAATAACTGAGACTTTGGTGCTTGTTTTAAGTCAAAAACATCTCAGTCGTTTACAGATTTAAATTGTTTTCTTTCAGCTGTATCGCTGCAGTAAACAGAAATGAGGAAAATAGTTCTCTTCTTTATTCTTGTGCTGATGAAAAGCTTCTAAGTGCTACCAAATGTGGAAAAATCATTTGGGCTTTCATTGTATTGTTGTGCAAAGAACGAAGATAAATCTGTTTTTATGCAAGATGAAATTTTCTTTCCTCAGGTGGCCTTCACTGTGGGGGATTTTTGGAGGAAGAAAGACAAATGGAAACTTGACTAATTGTATTCTTTGCAGGGAAGAGCCTCAGATTCCATGCACGCTGCCAGCAGAGAGGCGTGGAGCGGACACTCAGCTCTGTGAGTCATGGCAGTTGATGGTGTGAGGTCATGTGACTGCTTTAAGACGTAGGACACAGGGGGCACCATTAAAGCTCTTTCCATAACTGGGATGTTACTTAAAGTCCCCTTTAAAACCCATGATCTCTGTCTTCCTCATTTTACCTTTTCCCTTTAATCTTGGCTGTAGGATTCTAAGGGTCCTGTATGCTGTCCATTCAGCATACCCTTGATGCAAAAGGGCTTGCATACTTCAGTGGACACTGGAATCTTTTGAAGGTTTGTTAAACAGAACCTGCAGAGCCCTGTATCTGGAGTGTCTGAATCAAGAGGCTTAGGGTAGGCCTGAGAATCTGCATCGCTAACAAGTCCCTGGGTGATGTTCATTCTTGTGGTCCAGGACCACACTTTGAAAACGTGTGAAATGACATGCTGAGTGTCTATCGTGTGCCAGACGTTGGGGATGGGACACGCAGCAGGATCCCTCCTTCAGAGTGCTTGCTTGGGAAACAATCCAGACTCTCCAAGGGTCAGTAGCCTCATCTCTGAAAGGAGAATAATTATACTTACCTCACAGGGCTATTGTGAAAATTAAGTGATATTGAGTCACAGACCTTTGCTATTTCAGAAGGACACATCTTGAGACCTTTGCAAGTCCCCAATTCTGTGAATACTACTAAAACATGCAATTTTCTCCATTAAATTTAGTTAAGCATAAGTGAAAATTTTAAATGACCCTTTCAGGCCCCTAATGATTCCCTAAATGTGGGACTGAAGCAATTTTAAAGCAATTAAAATAAATTCTTGCTGGAACATTCACTGAACAGTTTCAGAATTACTTTCTCTTGATTCCTTATCCAGTATTTGGTGACTCCAAGCACCTACTCGATTTGATATTTTACCCTTGAATTTAATCAACATTTCTTTTTCACTTTCACTTTATTTCTATTTATTTATGTTTACCATTGTATAAAGGACATCTTTTTCCCTTCATAAAGACACAAAATATTTTACACATCACAAGTATTATGACATGTTTGATAATGAATAGAGAAAGCTACAACGGTACTTCAAGATGCTAAGCATGAGACTCACTAGGTCAGACATTTATTGTTTGTTTGTTTTGTTTTGTTTTTGGTACTGGGATCGAACTCATGACCTTGCACTTACCAGGCAAACACTTGTGCCACTAAGTTAAATCCTCAGTCCTAGACATCTGTTAATATGCCAGCCACCCTCACTGGACTGCCGAGGTGCACAGTTCCAGAAAGTACCATCTAAACTGCAGCCTACATAAATCCTTGGAGTTGTATAAAACTAACAGTGCTGCATTTCTGTATGGAAGTTCAATATGTGATTATCAGGATCTCCCAGGTTATCTACAAAATTTGGGAGCTAGGATGTAGAAAACAAAGTTAACTCCACAAATGCCAAGGATCTGGTGGGCATGCTGGTTGGTACCTGTTCCCAGCTTACCCCTCAATGTTGATATTTCTAGCATTGCCTCTACTTTAATCTTTTTATAATCAGTACAACTTTTAAGTTTATCAGTACATGTTTACAATGCATAATGTACTCATCATGAGGAGTTGCTGCGTACATCTATTACACCTTAATTTTTCTTACTCCTTCCCCTCCTCCACCTCCTGTCTTTCTTCTCAGGTTTTCTTCTCATCTATAAAAGGTCTGTCTCCCTATTTTCAATGATCTATTTTTTTATTTTGCTCTTGAAATTATTTATACTTTAGGTTTTTCGTATAAGAGAATCCATACAATATTTAATCTTTTATATCTGATGTATTTTACTTAGCTTTATGGTCTCAAAGTATATCCATTTTCCTGCAAATAACTCAAACTTAGTCATCTTGATGACAGAGTAGTACTCCATGATATGTAAACGTGACATTTTCCTTACCCACTCATCTGTTGCTGGGTGTTCAGGCCATTTATCTAGTCCAGCCTCTTAACATGACAGCTTCCTCCAGTCTAAGCCATCACCTTTGGTTACCTTGGGTTGAGCTTCATTTTGATGCCACTGCTCCGTAGGTCTCCTTAAGGCGCTGGGCTGCCTCTGTCTATACACATTGAGCATCTCTGATTTGAAAATCTGAAATATGAAAGGATCCAAAATATAAAGCTTTCTGAATGCCAGTATGATCCTGTGGGTTTGATGGTTCAATGTGCACAAACTTTGTTTCATGCATGAAGTTATTAAAATATAAAATTACCTTTGGGGTTAATGTGTGAGGTATGTATACAACATACATGAATTTGGTATTCAGACTTAGGATGCATCCCCATAACATCTCATATACATGTAAATATTCCAACATCAGAAAAAATATGAAATGGAAGGCATTTCTGGTCTGGAGCGTTTGGAGAAGGCATATTTAGCATGTAGTGTACCAGGAGAAGCAGGTTTGAGTTTTGGTGCCAAATCTGCCACTTTTATTGCATGATCAGGGCAAGGGGTGGAGAGTCTTTGTGTTCCACTGTTGCTCCTGTAAAATAGCTCTCCAGGAAATGGTAACATAGAGAGCAACAGAGTCATAAATTTCACGTAAGTTTATGTATACTTTTTGTAAATAGATTGGACATCTCTTTTTTATACTATGCATAAAAATATTCACTAGATTTTGATTTTTCTCAGAAAGGTTATATTTTAATGCAGTGACATGATTAGTAATCAAAAGTCTTACTACTTTTATGGAATAACCTAAAAATTTCAGGGTTCCCAATTTTCTAGGTCATGCTTTGTGCAGATTGAGAATCTCTTACCTGAAATGCTTGAGACTAAAACTGCTTTGGATTTTGGAATACTTGCATATTTGTTTGCTTTATCTTTTTTTTTTTTTAAATTGGTACCAGGGATCGAACTCACAACCACATGCTTGCAAGGCATACTTGTGTGTTTGTAATGAGACATCCAATGTATGGGTCCCATGTCTAACAACAAAATTTATTCATTTTCACATATACTTTATGCACAATCCTGAAGATAATTTCATGAAGTATTTTTAGTGCATCTGTGCTGTGACTTCAACCTGTCAGATGAACTCAGAAGTGGAAATTTCCACATAGGTTGGTGCTCAAAAAGTTTTGGAGTTTGGAATATTTTGGATTTCAGACTTTCAGATTAAGAACGCTTAACTTGTACAATGGAAATCAAGTTAAATTTAATGTGGATTTTCTTATTGTTTGTTGAATTTAAAGATTTGGGACCTGTTAAATGAATGTCTGCCTTTCCAGTTAAGGAAAGTCCCTCCTTTGCCTGGGCCTGGAGTTCACTTCTGGGTGGCAGGAGGGTGGCGAGCAGGATCATTTGTGCGAACCCTTCTTCCCCAATTAGCAGCAGCTCTCATGATGATCAGGTAAGAGCCCTAAACAGGCTGGGGAGAGGCCAGGGCCCATCCTCAGTGCTTTTGCCCTTAAATAATCGATGGACACAGCCAGTCTCCGCTGCTCATCTACCTGTGTCTTCGGGATTGTTTTTCTCATGTGAATTTCAGCAGCTCCTTTCTCATTTCCAGACTACTGCGTCCCAACAAAACCTCTAGCTGCTTTTGAATATTCAGAAAGGGCAGCATTGTAATATCACTGTTTAAAAATTAACACTCATTTCTTGTTAGCCCAAATGAAAGCAGAATGCTCAGTTCAGGAAAGTCCTGGATCCAAATCCCTTTAGATGTTTAGTGTCAGGGCTCCCTGATGGTGCTAGTCTCAGTTTTCTCCACAGGGCCATCTTGTGAGTCTTACACTTTGCAACCACTATTCATATAGCAGAAGACAGCTGTCATGTTCTCCCCATGACTTCTCTTTTTCTGATCAGGATTCTAGCTTCTAAAACAATTTCTCTTATGATAGGATTCTAGCACTTCCCTTGTTATTTCGCCCTAAACTACTTCCTTCTTAATGTCAAGAAGTGATTACAATATTTCAAGTGTTTGACCAGAGAAAAATATTTTGGGAGTATGACATCATCAATCTTAAGCAAAATAGTGTTTGTTCAACTATTCCCTGGGCAAAGCATACCTGAAATTCTATTCATGCTTTGCATAGGGAAAAAAATGATAGACTTAATACCAACACTTTAGAGGATTTGGAGGTCTAGAAAACATTATTTAGCAATATTGATGGTTGTAATAGCTATCATTTGTTTATGTATTTATTTTACATGAGTTGTTTTGTTGAATTCTCATAAATTCCAGAAAGTTGTGTAATTATTAAATCTTACCTTGGAGATGAACAAACTTAGGTTCAGAGGGATTCAAATGGAGCCAAAGTCCATGCTTATAAACCCAGTACTTGGGAGGCTGAGGCAGGAGGACTGCTTCAAGTTTGAGGCCATCCTGAATTACATAGCGAGTTCAGGGTAAGCCTGGCTTGCACCGTGAGACCTTGTCAAAAAAAAAAAAAGGGTGGGGGGAATTGGAAATGTAGCTCACTATGAGCACTGAGTCCACAAAACAAAAGTCTGCGACTAGGAAATGCAGGCTTAAACACCTGCATACCTTTCTCTGAACTGTATTACTTTTTATTTTCTTTTGGAAGTTTAGGTGAAAAGCTTACAACTAGGAAATTCATCTGTTTACAAATTTGAAGGCTAATTATTTATAACAGAGAAGACCTGGAGCCTCAGTGTTGGAGAACAACTGTGCATACACAGGTGAGACACGTGGAACATACACGCTCTCAGACACTGCGCTAAATACGAGTCCCTTTCCTGCGAGGTGTGGTGGTACATCCCTGGAACCACAGTATTTGGGGATGCTGAGGCAGGAAGACAGCAAGCATGAGCACAGCTTCGGCAATTTAGTGATTTACCAAGACCCTGCCTAACACAGAAAAATTACCAAGGCCTGGCAATATAGTTCAGCTTGAAGGTTCCGGGTTCAACCCCCAGTACCACAAACAAAACAAGACAAAACAAAACATCTCACTGCCCTCCTAAACACTGTAGTCTTTCCAGATTGAAGCAAAGCCCATGAACTTGTAGGTCTATGATGCTGTACTGGCCAGGGACTTCTACAGATTTTATTAAAAAAAAAAAAAGAATAATAACAACAACACAAATGAATGCAGTTATGTAACGTGCTGTGGGGCTGCCATAGAAGACCTGTTGATCTCTGCCTCTTCTGGCCTCTGTTCTGGGAGCATTTACATGTTCCCCACTTAGCTGGGCAGGAAAATCACCCCTGGGGCATGTTTAAATGTTGGTTCCTGCTGTGTTGTTGCTCACCCCACGGGTGGGGTGGGATTCCACATTCCCACTTAAGAACATTTCTAAGGGCTTCTTATCAGTGGGTGGGATCAGCTTGTATCATGACCCCCAGCCTTGACTATAGGGTGACTTGAGTCTCTTATAATCAACCAGTCACCTCAGAAAACACTACCCAAACAAACTAACTTTTACTTGCTGTCTTTCATGGTTGGATTGGTAACTGTTGCATAATTTCAGACACACTCACCACATGGATCAGATCAGAAATCTTAATAGTGGTGACACCACCACACACAAGCTACTGTGCCAACATATTAGCAGACATTGATGAAATTCAAACTAAGCAACAAATTCCATAATTATCAGTATCCCTTTCATGTACTATAAGACTTTGCATAATTTCCCTGTGGTAGAATGTAGAGAAATCAAAACAATAAACTAAGAGATCTACCAGTTCATTGGAGCACAAAATTTAAAACTGTGTTTGCTAACAATATTTCAATTTCTGGGCAAATCTAACATGGAGTGACTGAATAATTATATTTCCATCTTTACTTTGGGAGGAGTCTGTTTATTTATTGCTTTGGTTAAGAATGTTAAAAACCTGAAACTCTGTACTGGGATATTTACCTTTGTCAGATAAATGCATTGCTAAACAATGCATTGATTTTGTCTTATAAACATACTTATCAATGAATAGCTGTAGGTCTTACAGAGAGACAAATTTAGCATCCAGTTTAGGCTTTTCAGATGGAAAGTTCTTGAATGAAGAAAAACAAGATGAGAGTATACTAATACTAATCAGCAGAGTACTGCCTTGCAGTTTACAAAGCATCTTCAGGTGTTTGACCTGCATTGATTTCCTCTAGCCCTTCGAAGTCAGCAGATCAAATTTGCCATGGGACATTTTTAGATGGAGAGGCATTATTCTGTCTCACTGTGTTTGCGTTCATAAGTTTGTATTAAGTCACATGACTGAATGTTGTGCACTACTGAGATCCAAGCCATAAATCAGAAAATCTCTACTAGTCCAAACTTAGCCTAAATAAAGTCATCCTTACACATCCGATTTATAGAGGGAAGTAAATTAAAGTGAAATTAGTAGATATCAAAATGTCTAGTATATCACCTTTGCACTAATTCACCCATTTGTTCATTAATTCATTCATTTCTAGACATCTATTGGGCACCTATTAAAAAGCAGATATCCTTTTCCCCCACAGTGAAAATCGTGCCGCCAGACTGCTTCACGATAGCTGTTAAGAACATAGGCTTCAAGTTTACCAAATTTGGCTGTAATGTCTCCTCTGTTACTGCCATTGTCTTACACATGTTACTTTTCTTCTTTCAGTTTTGGTTTCCCTTAGTCTAGAATATGAATAACTAGTAGCATTTGATATCATTATTTTGGGAAGAATTAAATGAAATAACAAATATGGAATGTTTGACACAATGTCTGGCATATAAGGGAGACAGAATAAATGATAGAATAAATACAGTGAAAATTGCTATTCAGAAAGTGACTACACTTATCAAGGACATATTGACAATGGTTGATTGGCAAAACATTTAAAACAAATGGCTTCCCACTTTTGTAGTCCTGGGAATTGCACTGAGCTACATCTCCATCTCTTTATATGTGTACTTTTTTTAAAACAATTTGAGACAGGGTCTTGCTAAATTGCCTAGGGTGGGCTTGAACTTGTAGTTCTCTGGTCCTCCAGAGTGCTATAATTATAGGCATGTGCCACCATAGCCAGCTGCCCTTTTCTTATGATGATTCAATTTAGGAACTTTCTATTTATATTTTTTTATCTTCAGAATTTGTTCTTCTGGTCCTGAGTAATATCTATACCCTAGAATGAAATGAAATTGTCAGAGGAAAGGAATATGGCTATTGACTTTAGTTAGGTGCTGTGTTAGTCAGCTTTCTGTTGCTGTGGCAAAATACCTGTAGTAAACAACTTATAAGGAAGAGAAGTTTATTTTGGCTCAAGGGTTCAGTTTATAGTTGTTTGATCTTGTTGTTTGGGAAAAACAACACTTCATGGTAGAAGAAGACATTGCAGGAAAATTCTTACCTCACAGTTGCTGGGAAGCAAAAAAAGAGAGGAAAGTGTCAAGATTTCAAGTCACCTCAAGGTCTTGCTCTACCTTTAAAAGGTTTCTACCACTTCTCAACAGCAACACAGGCTGTTGAACAAGCCTTCAGTGCATGTCTTTTGGGAACATTTAAGATCCAATCTGCATGAATGGGCCACTGAGGGAAGAGACAGACTTCATCCTTTTCTTATGAGTTGGTACCATTCACAGATTGTGGGAGAAGAGAACAAGAACTGGACAAGAAGCGAACCCTCCCTGTGAGTCAGCACCATGCGTGGACTGCTGCAGGGAGTGCCAGACACCAGCTTTTTCCTGTGAGTAGGCACATTCATGGACTGCGGGGAAGAGAACAAGAAGACAAGAAGAAGCAAGCCCTCCCTACAAGTTGGCACCATGTGTGGCTGATGTGGGGAGAGCCAGACCCCAGCCTTTTTCTATGAATTGATGCCATTTGGGGACTTTAGGGGAACAGAACAAGAAGGCATCAAGAAGCAAGCCCTCCCTGTGAATCAGTGCCATGTGCAGGTTGCTGGGGGAGAGAGCAAAATGCCAGCTCCTTCTGGTGCATGGGCTGGGAGACAAGAAGAGCCACCCCATCCACCCATCCACTTCCCTCATCCTCTGCCATAAGAGGCTGGTTGATCTGGAGAAACACAGGCTATGATGATAGCTACTGAGGGGAAGAACCTGGTTCTATGGAAACCGTGAGAGAAGTCCAGCTAAAACCTCTGAAGCACTTAAATCTACACTCATGAATCTGGTAGAATTCATCTCACAGAAGATGTAAAAGATCCAGAGGAAGACACAGGAAACATGGAAGCCACTTGTTTCTCTGGACACCATTAGAACACAGGAGCTCTGCTCCCTGTAGATGGGCTGTCCTTTGGCTGGTCACGTTTTGAGCTTTGTCATTTCTCCCAGTTTTGGAGACTGGCTCTCTCTTTGTAGTCTCAGCCTTCTTCATGATGAAGTCTTTTGGATCTCAATGCCAGTCATACGCTAGTCTCTTTGTTTGGCAGAAATCCTTTAGAAGGAGCATTTCCCTGCAGGTGTCAGTTCTAGTTCTCATAAATCTTCATTGTTACTGAGAATTGCACTCTGGGGCCAGGGATGTAGCTTAGGGCCACAGTTCCTGCCTGGCAAGCAAAAGGTGGTTGTTCAATCCCTGGTACCAAATATAAAATGAAATAAAGGATTGTAAAAAAAAAAAGGTCCAATCTACAAGAAATACCCACCCTGGACTGAGGATGGGTTAATCCTATTTCATGAAAATGGTTATGAGTGGGAGAACTGGCTTCAGAAGACTATTGCTGCTGTAGAAAGGGAAACAGTCCCAAGTGTTCCTAAGGTGAGTTACATTAATTTGTGACAGTCAGCCTGGATTGTCTACTTGGTCTGCTTGGGAGCCACCCCGGGGATTATTAACGTGCATGTCTGTGTGTCTGATTAATTTCACTTGAGAGTGTGGTCTCAGGGCCATCCACTTAGCAATAAATGTCTCAAGTTTACCTTGGACATGCACATGTAAATGTCACATTGTCTCACTGGTGTGAGGAACTGAAAGTGTAAAGAAGAACCAAGTTGTATAAGAGAAATGGTGAAATGGGAAGACATTGTTCAAAAGCAAAGGGGAATTAGCGAGGGGGAGGAGAAGGAAGAAAAGGAGAAGAAAAGTGAGAAAAGAAGGATAAAGTGGAAACAAAGCTCTGTAAATAAGGAGATAAAGCAGGGTTGAAGGGACGGAAGGGAAAATAAACAAATCAAGGTGTATTGTGCACAGGTACAAATTCCCTATGATGAATGTGATCATTTTGTATATCTAAATTGTACCTTTAAACTTAATTAAATTAAAAAATAAGGAACTTCAATAAAAAAATCACATGATAAAGTGCACTGCTGATTGTGTCTGGATAGGACATGAGGACATGGCCTTGGGTCTCTATAAGGCTTCTCTTCTCTGGAGCTGTTCCCCGGCTCTGCTCTGCTTCCTGGCCAACACAGACAGGAGCTTCGCCACTCCATGCCCTAATGGCATGGTGTGCCCCTTGGGCACCAGCCAGCGGTGCACTGTTGGGGTAGGACTCGTAGTGCATGAGGGTTCCTTTGCTTTTCTAATAGCAACAGGGACGTGTGTGTGTGTCTAAGTGTAAGTTTACAACTGGAACGTTGTGAGCCTTGGCTATATTAGGGAAAGGAAGAAATGATGTCCTGCAGTTACCCTACACAAGCACATTCCCAGTGGGGGCTCTAGTCAGTAACTTTGAAGATTAAGATGCTGATACCTGAGCACTTGTATGTGTGTATTACATTAAAAATGTTTCACGTACTTGAGTTCATCCAGGTGTGTAAAGCTGCATTTTCACCTTTTTTACTGCAGTACTGGGCATTGAACCCAGGACCATCAGACTGAGCTAACTTCCTAGACCTTTTTTTAATTTTTTAGTTTAAGATGTGTTCTCACCAAGATACTTAATTGCCCAGGCTGGGCTTGAACTTGTGATCTTCTTGTCTCAGCTTCCCAGAGTGCTAGTATTATGCTGTGTCACCACACCTAGTTTTTGGTTATTCCTTGAACACATAGACTGAGGCACAAAGATTTTAAGGAAAGATACAAGCTCTAAAGATAAATCACTGGAAGGTGGTCAAAATCAGATTTACATCTAGATCATTTTTCTCCCAAGGTTCGAGCTTTTTTCCGTGTACCTGGTCTCACCGGTAACTAGACGTGAGGTCAGGAGGCCAGCTCTGCTCTCTGTGTAGCAACTGGCTGCACTGATTCTGGCAAATCTCTTCTTTCCAGGTCTCGGTTTTCTCATCTGTATCACAGGAGTCAGCTTTGAATTTTGTTTTTAGGGAAAGGAATCTTTCATCAAATGAAATCTTACAAAGACTCAAAATGGGCTGTTCTGATGGAGACCTGGGCATAGTGGTTGGCAGCCACTGAACTCAGCTGTCTCTGCAACCAGAACCCAATGGGGATCTCCTGGGGTGCCACTGAAAAAGCTTTAAAATCCCTAAACCAGATGAAAGTCCTTTCCAGTTCTGCCATTTTATGACTGTGGATCTGAGAAGTCTTTGAAGGAAGCTAATATCAGCAGGATGTAGTGGAACCAGGTCCTTCCACTGAGGATGGAGGAACACAAGGGACTCAGATGGAAAACATATTTGTACTTGGCAATGGATTTCTGCTTTGTTCTCTGATTGCCTTATTACACATATTGATTGTGAAAACGAATGGGTTTCACTATGACATTTCCAAACATGCATGTAACTGTGCTTTGATCGTATGCACTCTCCCTCCTATCTTTTTGAGAGTATTTTTCTTCTTGACATTTCGGACACAACTTTCCCATTCACTTAGGACAATATCATGGCCTCTTCTGAGTTCAGAATCTATTACTATTCCAGGGAATCTCATAAAGTATTGGGAAAATAAAGGTCAGAGATGGCTGGGTTGGGGCAAAGAGATAATGAGAATATTAAGCTGCTCTAAAAATGGGTTGGTCTGAAGACATGAAAGCAAGTGATAAATAGAAAAAACAAGAGGTAACCCCCTATTTTCTTTTTTATTCTTAAAAGAACTCCATAATGGGTTTTCCTCATAAGCTGCAATTATTTTTAAATAGCTCTAATGAATAATTTAAAGACCCACTGGATTAGGCAATTAGTTTTAAGTGTGGATTAATTGCTTTCTTTATAATATTCCATATTCATTTTTTTGCTTAATATGGACATATATTCCATCTTCTTTAAAAATATTTTATGTTTTCTAAGTTGTTCTGATAAGTGAGGGGAAGAAGCTGCTGCAGTCATTGTGATCGGCTTTGGCCCTTGTTAAGGGAACTAACAAAATTGTGACATTTTCTTCCCTTCTTTCATGTTCAGCCATTCAACAAGCACATGACCTATGGTGCAGTAACTATCAAATATTTTTTATTGTGACCCACAGTGAAAAATTGTGGCACAGTAAAATGAATACAAATACACATTAACATGACAGGTATATGAGCAGAAATGTCAGGATAAAATGTTTAGCTCTAATCGATATCCACTACTTTCCATTTCACCCCATTCCTCTCTGCTTAAAACATAATCCAGCTGGTAACTTTTGGAGGAAGGAAATGGGCTTCTGGGATGGCTGGCCAACTTTTACTTCTTATCTTGTTTGTATTGTTCTAAAAGTGTGTCCCTTTGTCTTTGTTTTCAATTGGACTTGATTAAGGGAATCCTGAAGAAGTGGTTTTTCTATGAGGGCACTAACAGCATCAATGGGTTAATTCACAGAGCTGAATGGGCTATTAAGAGGTGGGGTCAGTTGGACGGTATGGATCATGGGGACATGGCCTTGGAGACTGGTCCCTGCATTCTTTTTGAGTTCTTGCTCTTCTGTGTGTTTCCCCAGATGCCATGAGTTGAACAACTTTCTTCTGCCATCACCTTCTGCCATGATGTTTCGCTTCAGAGCCAGCCAACCATGGACTGAACTCCCTGAATCCTTAAACCTAAATAAATCATTTTCTCTTTTGTGTATGTTGGGCATAGTTTGTCCCCAATGAGAAACTGACCAGTACAAATGGTGTTCATCCCTATAAAAATTCACTTAAGTGGTGTGGTTATTTTGTGTGATGACCTCTGGCTGTGTGTTTTCATTTTTTGCATAAAGCATGTAAAAAAAATCTATGCTTCAGTAGTTCGGAAAACATTCTAGCAATGTGGAAATCTATGTGACTTGTATCATAGCTTCCTGCCCACTTTTAGTTTATTGCTAAAGTAAATAGCAAATTGAACTAAAGAACTGGAAGGTAATTTCAGAGGACCAAGGGAAGCAGAAACAGCCAATCTCCCCCTCTGGCAGTATGCAGACTTGAGAATCAAATCCATGAGTCTTTTTCTATCAAATTCCATCCCCCCTGCTGACCTTCCTGTATCACTGGAAAGGACAGGGACTTTGACAGTTGGAGACACTCAAGCCTGGGTCCACAGTGTCTTAGAAGGGGACTTATTCACAAAAGAGGGTTGGACAGGGAGAAAGAACTACAAAAGGCATGCTGCTATTGTGAACGTCAGACTTTGGATGTCTTTCCATGCCATGGTGGTTAATTTTAGGTGTCAGTTTGACCGAATTATGGTCTGCCTGGTGACCTAGCAAATGTTATTTTGGATGTGTGTATGAGTGTGTTTCTAGAGGAGCCAGGCAGTGGATCTGAGTTGGCTGTGTGTGGAGGATCCACTCTCCAGGTAGATGGTACCATCCAACAATGGGTGTCCAGATGGAAGGAAAGGAAAGGAAAAGAGATTGGTCCCCTCAGTTCTAGACAGCTGGGAACTCTTTTCCTGCCTTTGGAATCACAGCTGCACACTCTCTAGCCTTTGGACTCAGGGACTAATACAGTGACCCGCCAGGTTTTCATGCCTTTGGATGTGGTCTGAGCCACATGACTGGCATCCCAGTGTCTCTGGCTTGGGGATGGTTTTTTGCAGACTTTTCAGCCTCCAGAATCCCTTGAGTCAATTCCCCTAATTAGTTCCCTCTGATGTGTCTGTACACATATCCGACAGGTTCTGTCTGTTGGGAGGACCCTGACTAATAACAGACACCTTCTCAGAAAAAGGCACTTGCTCCTGAATCTTCCCTACCAGTGTCAGTTTTCTGTAGCGGGTGCCTGTGAGTTAGTTTCTATTCTGTATCTCTTTACCTCATTTCATCGATTCTTGCTATCTTGATGCAGCCTTAAAGAACCAATAGACCTTTTGTAGAGATAAGTATTTCAAACAATGCTTATGGAAGAGGGGAGCTGAAATCCTGTATTCCGGCCTTGTCCCTGACCCTAATAGCTTTGTAGTCTAGGACAAAAGGAAGTGGATGTCTTTTAATCAATCAAGAGCAATCAATTTTACTATTTTTGCCCTCCAAGGACACAATGGCATGAAGCTTTTATCTCCCAAGTAGGATAACTTTCTCTTGTGTGTCAGAAAAATTGCCTAAACATGGAAATAAATCAAATGGACAAGTAGCTTGAGGCTTCAGGGTCATGTACAGGCCCAGATCCACCCAGAATGGAGCATATATTTTGTGCAACTCTTCAATTGCTATTCTTGAACTGTTGTGTGAAGTTAAATGTTCACTCACAGGTGTTTGTTTAGAAGGTATGCAAGTAGTTTTCATCAGAGAGAACAAATCTCAAAGGCTAGGTTTTGTTACTGTATTGGACTTTGAATGGTTGCGTGTATATGGAGAAATCATATCCTAACTTTTTTTAGTAAATTATGCTTAAGTACTTAGCTTTTTAAATGTTCTTCAAACCAGTCTTAGCATATTATTAGTTCCCTTGCTAAGGAATTAATTGAATAAAATCTTTGATGGCTCATTCTACATTTATGTGAGAGTCAAGATTTTTATCTTTTGGAAAATTGGGAGTTTTTGTAGTTGTTGGTCAGCAGTACTCAAGTGGACTAACCTGACAGAGCCAGTTAAATGCTATTTCTTGAGAAAGGCATCTCAAGGACACCTTAAACTCAGGAATGCCTTGTCTGGGCTTCCCCAGCTAATTCCAAGTGGAAGTAGAAATCTAGTAGATTGCTTGTTCCATATTTCTCTAGATTTCTCCGTGTGTGTGTGTGTGTGTGTGTGTGTGTGTGCGTGTGTATGTGTGTGTGCATATTTTATATTTTGCTCTGTTTTTTCCTGATTTATTATTCCAATTGATATTTTTAGTAACTGGGAATTTTGTTTTATAATCTGACCATTTGGTGATCTCTTGTAGATGGATGGTAAAGTTCTAGTCTCTGTTGTGTGAGACAGGAATGCTGTTTTGAGGAAAGAAGGAAGAGAAAAAGAAAAAGACATAAATTTGTGTATATATATATATATATATATATATATCATGAATATATATATAATTACTAATACTAATTGTATTAGTTATTGGAAAAGAACAGTTAATACTCCTAAGTTTAAATCCATTTTACACATCTGTATCTCTCAATCTAAGCAACCCTCTTGAAAGTAACAATATGCAATATTACAACTATTGTCAAATTCCTATCATCTTGTTTTGGAAAACTATAGTCTTATTGTATTTGATTTCTTCTTGTTGTTTGTCTATCTGTATTGCTTTTTGTTTTACTTTTCGGTGTCTTTTTAATCTTAAATAAAAATCTTCGGTGTCTTTTTAATCTTAAATAAAAATTAAAAAAGATAGTCTTAAAATTGTTGGTATGTTTTCCTATTTTTAAGCACAAATAAACTGAGAATTCTATGCTTGCCAGAACAGTAGGCCTTTGAAATATGAACCAGTGATTTTTTTCATATTTCTGGATTATTTTTAACTTGAGACTGAAATTATGAGCTTTTTATGAGACTGGAGTCCTGTATACCTGTGATTCAGAAATAGCCTTGATATCTTATTATAAAATTATGGAATATTTTATTACTTCCAGGTTATACTTTAGATATCTTAAAAGAAAGGATTTCTAATCCAGTTAGTTTTCAGAAACTGATAGTTATATAAATGTCATATCCTCCCAATTTATAGAAAATAGTACTTCTGTTTAGAAGTACTAGATTTAAGGAAAATTCTTCTTACTGAAAATGTTAGCTCAGGGACTATATTAATATAAGAATTCAAGTTCACATAGTTAAAATAAATCTTTGGAAAAATTAGATTGGTTCAATAACTTTTGTTTAAAAAAGAAGTTAAGAGCTATATTTCTTCCCATTGAAGTTTATTATGACAATTTTGATTACTTTTCTAATGAATTACCTAATCTTTTCATTTTGGTCTACAGATCAATGCTATTCCTATATAACACTTGGCATTATGAAAATGCCAATTTTGTGTAACTCAACTGAATGATAATTCTGAAAGACATTTGATGAAAGTATGTATGCTTCTTACTATGTCAACTTTGTAGAAAACAATTTTCAACATCCTCACATAATTTGAAACCTGGAATTAATAGTATATTGGTTAATTAATTGATGATATGGATTAGATAAATTCTGATGAAGAATGAATAGTGAAACATCGATTCTTAGGCACTGTATTTTACTTACTGTCTTCATGTGCTATAGAGAGGTTAACTTTTGGACAAGATTGAGGAACTGGGCTCATTTTATCACATTAAGGAAGTGAAGACTGTGATGCTATAGAAATTTCTATGTATATTCATAAACTCTGTATGTCTTAATAAATTGTAATGGCTACTAAAATGGTTGCCTGTGTCAGTGAGCTTTCACCTACCATTTTCTATTGTCTTTCTGAGACAGAAGTCAGTTACACTTTTAAAAGCTGTACTTAGCATTGGTGGGAGAAGTTTGAATCATTTCTATGCACCATCATCCTAGATGTTTGAGTCAGAATAATAGGACAAGAAAAAAGCCACAAAAAAGGAATAAAGCCATATAGATTAGGAAGGAAGACATTATCCAGAGAATGAAAAGGCAAGGCACAGATTGACAGAAAATGTCTTCAAAATGCCATTAGAGGTCTTCCCTCTAGAATATGAAGAGCTCTCCATACTCAACACAATGAGAACAAATAGCCCAACTAAAAGGAACAAGCAGATTTGAACTGACACTACTAAAGAAGATGTACGAAGAGCTAAAGATGTTGACCATTATTAGTCATCAGACACGGGCAAATTAAAACCACAGTAGACACCATTGTATGCTTGCTGGGCTAAATAAAAGCCACTGTCATCACTAGTAACAACAAAAAATAACCAAACAACTAAAGCAACCACAAAAACCTGAGAGGGGACTGGGGTCCTAATTGTTGGTTGTAACAATGCAAAATTGCACAGTCACACTGGAAGTAGTTTGGAGATGAGACATTCATATACCATGGGAGCCCACAACCTTATTTCTTGATATGCCTAAGTTTTAATGGAAAGTTAAAAGTTCACTGTACAAATTTCTATATTCCTAATTGCTCAAAATTGAAAAAAAAAACCTCAAACATCCTTCAAAATAAATGGGAAATCTAGCTGAGCATAGTGGTGTGCAGCTGTAATCCAAACACTTAGAGGCCAAACCAGGAAGATGGTCATGAGTTCAAAGTCACCCTGGGCTACTTAGTGAGTTCAAGGTCAGTTTGGACTACATAGAAAGATCCTGTCACCAAACCAAACCAAACCAAACCAAACCGAACCATCCCAAACCAAACCATCCCAAAATCAAATTGTGATAAATATATACAGTGGATACTACTCAGCTATAGAAAGAAACAAACTTTTGAGATTTCAGTTACATAAATAAACCTCAGATGCATTATGCTAAATGCTGGAAGCCAGATTCTAAAGGCTGTATGTACTAGAGGATTGCGTTTATATGACATTCTAGAATAGGCAAACCTACAAGAGCAGAAAATGGATCAGTGGCGTGATGGTTAACCTTGACTGTCAATCTGATTCTTGAGAGATGCCTAGGAGATAGCAAAGCATATTTCTGGATGTGTTGATGGGTCATGGGGTATGACCTTGAGGACAGTATCTGGCCCGCATCCTCCTCCTCTGGCTGTTCCCCTGCTCTCTGCTTTCTAGGTGCCATGAGTTAAACGGTCTTGCTCCTCCACATGTTCCCCGTGATGCTTCTGCCTTGGAGCCAGCCAACCATGAGCTGAAGCCTCTGAACCATGAGCCAAAATAGCCCTGTCAGGTACTCTGTCACAGTAATGGAAAAGCTGTATCACACATGAGAGCTGGGCTCAGAGTGTTGGGAACAGTGCATTAACAAAGACAATGAAGGTATTTGAAGCGGTGGTCAGAATTACTTTACATGCCTGGACTGTGGTGGTGTCTAGCTAACTAAATCTAAGTGTTAAAATTCCAGAACTCTACACTAAAAAGGCTAAATTTGACTATCTACAATTATTCCTCATTAAAATAATATTAATGTTCAAAGCTGCACTTAGGAGCAATTGTGACAGAGAAATTATGTGTGCAAGGTGATGGGATTAGGTTTTATTGTACAAGAAAAATAAGAGGGTCAATTTATCCTAAAAGTGTCAGTTTTTTTTCCAGAATATAAGAGCTTAGTGTGGCAAGATGTATAGTATATGAAGCAAGTGACTTTATTTGTTTAGGTTCATAATACCAGAGGTTGAAATGAAGATATAAAAATGTTAAAAGCTTAGCAATGTTAGCTCAATTTTGATGGACTTATTTGAAAGATGATGTAAGAAAAGCAAAACTCATGAAACTTTTCCTATTAACTACCGCATTAACTGGTACATGGAATTTGTCTTTCTGTTGAAATGAGACATAGGTTTTATAGCATTTATCTGGGTGGATAATAGAGAGTCTTTGTCCCATGGAAATAGCTTTCTGGACTTTTGTTGATTTTGTCACATTTTTATTATCTAAAAATTACATCGAAGAACTAAGAATCTTCATTGTAAATGTTCTCAGTTTCCTTAAACTCATGTTGCTATTAAAATATTTTATAACATTTTATTGTCACTTTGCTTAAATAGGAAGCCAAATAATTTCTCTTAGAATCCCATGATTTTACTGTAATTAAGTGACCACGTTGTCTTTTCAAATATCTTCTCATTTTGCCCAAATTTGGGTCTTTCATTGAGAAAAATAAAATTATTTTCAGAATTGTTTTTAACATCCAAAACAATATTTCAGATTTTCAAGAGGTCCCCTGGATATCATGAAAGTTTGTTTTTTCACTTATAAAATGTAGATGATAGAAATAATCTGGTTATTTTCTTTTGGTTTGTGACATATCTCCAAATTAATTCAACCTTATAATAGAAACTGCATAGGAAAAATTGTCAAATCAAAAGTGATATTCCATCTGCCCTAGGTTAAGTGTCCACAGTTGAAACATTATTAATTTAAATATTTCAGAAATTGTACATTTTCTGGGGATGCCCTGGAGATTGGTCATTACCCTTGCTGTCCACAATAGTTCCTTACCCTTAGGGGGAATAGCAGACAAACCTTTATGAAATAGTCATATGTTCTACTCCAATATAGAATTTGCCTCTCCTTTCTGATATTGATTACTGTAATAAATGAACCATACTCATTCAGTTTCATAATAAAATAGGTTACTGCTTTCTTCTGAAGCTTGCCTGAAGGTTCTACAGGCTGGAATTTGTCTTTAATAGGAAGGTCAACGTCAGAGCCCCCTGGAAATGGATTAAACTGCAGGGGAGAAAAAGTAATATCTTTTCCTCACTCTTTGCAAGGTTCACAGTTGATACTGCTACAACAAAAGACAGATTAATGAGAGAAAAACAAGACACATTTATTTCATATGAGTTGTATGTGACATGGGGGCTTTTAAAAAAGGACTCATGGAAAACTGTATTTTTATGCTAAGTGTGATGAAAGAAATATAGTAATGGAGAAATGTGATTGGACAAAGGAGGAGTAGGATTTATTGCTTGTTCAGAGTTTTTCTGTTTCTGTATGACATCATGACAGCCCCTCTTCCCATCCCTGGGTACTGGGCAGATCTGGAATAAGAGTTTTAGGGGAAAGCAGGTTAGAGAAAAAAAATTCTTGTATAGTCTTATCGGATATAAGTGGAAGGAAGTTAGAGAAAGAGATCAGAGAGAAATTTTGTTGTCCTCCATATGGAAAAATGTGAATAAATTTACCTCTGCATGAATTGTTCCAATATTGAATGGGAATTTGATGAAGCAGGTTTAATCTGTTGAATGAAAAGCTCTTAAACTCACAGTCCTTAGCAAAACCTAAGATTAAAGTCCAGTAATCTGCTTGGAAATAGACTCAGTTATATTTAATGTTCAAAGTTTAGTGTAGTAGCGTCTTGAAGTTGTTGTTAGAATGGTCGATGCAGTAAGTGCTAGAGGACCAGAGCCTCCTTGCAGCCCCGAGCATGCTGAAACATGTCTCAGGCAACATGTTTTACAACCAAAGCAGGAAAACCTTACAGATAGGCCTGAAATGGAGTGTGAGAGGAGAGGACCCAGGGGACGATGCCTGGGTGGCCTGAGCAAATATGTTGCTGCCACTGACTGACATGTGTTGGAAGGATGGTAAACATTTGAGTAGAGAAGAAACCTTTATTTCTGTGTGGGATGTGTTACACTTGAGAAACCATGGGTATCTGTATTAGTCAGCTTTCTTGTTGCTGGAGCGCAGTACCTAACCCTGAAACCTAAGGAGAAGAGGGTTAACTTAGCTCATGGTTTCAGGGTATTCAGTCCATAGTCAGCTGGCTGCAATGCAGAGGTATTGTCACCAAAGGACAGGAGAGGAAAAAGCTGCTCAGTTTACAGTGATCAGAGAGCAGAACAGGAGAGCAGCATTACAGAGGAAGAGAAGAAGAACCAGATACAGACCAAAGGTCACATTTCTGTGGCCCACCTGGATACACCCCAAAATGTGCTCTTCCATTTCCCTGGTTGGCTCTCAAGCCAGGGTAGTAGATACAATCCAGTATCATCATAACACTAAAGTTTCTATTACAGGGAAAGCTGGGATACCTTTCCCTACTCACCATTAACGTCCATGCTCAACACCCTATAGCAAATGACAGAAAAACATAACATGTTTACACAGCCAAAGTTTTGCGTGATGTGGAAACTTTCAGAAATGAAGTCCCAAAGATGCAAGGAAGGCTGTACTTTTCTGCATAGGTCTGGGGAAGACTAGATAGCTGTGTGAAGTTATGATTGGACTCGTGATAATAGAAAGAGGAGGGAACCCAGCAAGATCTCCTCTCTGCTTCCTGACCTCTGTGATGCATTCTCTCCTCCTATGGATGGGTTGGATCCCCTGGCATACGGGTTTTATGATCTACTATCAGGCAAGCTAGACTAGAGAATATTTTTATGAAAGTTCCTACACAGAAATCTAGGCAAAGTTTAGAGTGACTTTGTGGGGTTTTATAATTTCTTTTGATGGATAAAAGTCTAGGTTTTTTTTTTTTTTGAACTACATTGGAGGAGGGAGGACTTCTTGTTTCTATAGTTTGCTTCAGTGGGGGAAGGGTGAGAAGGATGAGAAACAGGAAATCAGGAGAAGATCACAGGCAAATGGCTTCTGGGGCCTCCTGGGGTGTCCGGTTCCCTAAAGTTCTTAGAGGTTAGTACAGTGAAGCATTGTATTTTGGGATGTCATTTTCTGAGCCCCAGAACTACACTGGGGCTTCTGAATTCATGGGCCAGGTCCAGCCATAAGTATGAGTTTTCACTTTATTGTAACCTGTGAGAATAAGTAGCACAAATTTATATATGAGGAGAGTGTTGTTGAAGACAAAAGCTTGAGAAAAACCCTAGGTTCTCCTGTTTCTAGGACTCTGAGGAAGGAGAAGGATCCAGAAAAGTAATAGATGTGAGAGACCAGGAAAATGCGATGTTCTGAATCTTTCTGGACAAGAGAAAATTACTAGAAGGGTTGCTCAGCCTTATCCAAAGAAGGGATGGAATAAGGAGGAAGAGTCAACCACCGCTATTATCCTGGTGAAGCTCATCAGTGACAATGACAAGAATTCTATCAAGGAAGAGGTGGCAAGAAAGCTGGGGATTTCTAGCTAAAAGCATGAGTTTGGGATTTACCCAGATGACAGTAATAGAAATCATCAACTATGACTCAGAATCTGCCAGGTGTTTTATAAAAATTGTCTTATCTAATTCTCCAAACAGCTCCATGAAGGAGACAGAGGCAGAGGCAGACACTTCCCTCACTACCATTTTACACATAAAGAAATAGAAATCTAATTATTAGATTGGATCAGTACATAAGAAAGCAGGATTCAAACAGAAGTTACTTGATTTAAGAGCCATACTGTAAGGACCTGATTTGAAGTTGTTTTGTTGAGTCACTGTATGGTCATAAGTAAGTTAACTTCTTTGAGACTTGATTTTCTATGTTTTCCATAAGATGAGAATCCTACTATAGGTAGAAATCTTGAAGACATAAGGGTAGGTAATGAGTTCGTGAACAAAATGCAAACCACGTGGGAAGTACTTCAAAGAATTAACAACTGGGATCTCATTTTATTAAAAAGATTTTGTGCTTTAAAAGAAATAGCCAAAAGAGTGGATAGAAAACCCACAGAATGGGAGAGAATTTTTAGCCAGTTGTCCCTCAGACAAAGGACTTGTATCTAGAACATGAAGAAATGAAAAACACCAGTCCCCCCAAATTCAAAGACCCTCTCCAAAACTGGGCATCTGAGATGAGCACACACTTCTCAGACAGAGAAATACAAATGGCAAATAAATGCATGAAGAAATGTTCACCATCACTGGTCATTCGAGAAATGCAAATTAAAACAACATTGAGATTCCATCACACTCTAGAAAGAATGGCTGCCATCCAGAAATTAACTTATAACAAGTGTTGGCGAGGCTGTGGGGAAAAAGGAACACTTCACTGTTGGTGGGAGTGTAGACTGGTGCAGCCACTGTGGAAATCAACATGGAGATTCCTCAGAGCACTAGGAGTGGAAGTTCCATTTGATCCAGCTCTTCCCCTTCTGGATATTTTCCCCCCAAAATTGAAAACATCATGCTACATTGATACGGCAGCACAATTTGTAATAGCTAAATCTTGGAAATAACCCAAATGTCCATCGTCCATAGAATGGATAAGAAAGGTATGGTATTTTCATACAAGGGAATATTACTCAGCTATCAAGAAAGATAAACTTGATGCTTTTATAAGTAAATGGAGGCAACTTGAGACCATACTCATAAGTGAAATAAATTGAACTCACATTTGTAGCTATCATATTGTCTCCCAGCTGTAAAAAAACCCCCAAAACACCTGAAGGAATAATAATATCCAAAATGTACAATAGATATTGTGATAATGGAAAGAAAGTCCACAAAAGGAAAGAACAACTGGGTAGGGAAAGGAGAAAAGGAAGCAGGGAAGGGAGCATATATCTATATATATAACACACACATCACACACACACATATATATATATATTTGATAGACAACTATACTACTAATCTGTGCTGGTTCTTCCAAAAGAACAGTTTGTGCTTTCACTGTTTGATTCTTTGATCATTTTTTCCTGCCTAAATCTTGTAATCTGAACAACTACTTCTAGGATAACAATATGCAGTATATTAACTAGTGTTAATTTCCAACTTTTTTTGGAAATTTTGTAATGTTTCTATCCTTTTTTCTGTTTTGCTTTTTAAAATAAAATTCAAAAAAAAAGAAGAGGCTCCTACTTAACTGAGTATTTGGGAGCCTTGATGGAACTGCTATATACAAAGCCCCTAGCACGGAGCCTGGTACACAGCACATGCTCGTTCATTATCTAGTCTAGACAAGGAACCCAGGATCACCAGAAGCCAGACAGCTGGTCACAGGCACCCTGAGTCAGGCAGAGGCGAGACTGCAAACAACCTGACTTCTGCCCCAAATCACTGAACACTAAGGACCTCTGACCAGCTGTCTTTCTTGGAAACTCCCTGTCCAGGGAACAAAGTGTTCTTTCATGCTGTCCCAGTACACCGGTGAGTTGTTCAAAATATTCCCTGCTCTGGCAACTAATAATTACCAGTGTCATTACCTGCCCGAGGCCTTTTGAAGCAGCACTGCTCCCACGAGTGCTCCATCACTGGAGTGACAGCCCCTCGTATAGTGCGTCTCCCAGAAGCTGACACACTCCTTTTGTGTTTTAAAAGGTCCAAGATAGGTCACAGAACGTGCCAGTTCATTCCAGAAACCAGAAGGTATACTTCAGGCTGTCCGACAGATGGGAGGGAAGAATGTCTGATGATATCTTTTTACCGTGCCGATCTGTCTCAGGTGTGGTTTGGCTATGAAAAAAGTTTTACAAGCTGGAATTTGATTTGGAGTGGTTCCCAAACTGGACATTTACCTGGTACCTTCAGAATCATGGACAGTGACATGCAAGGGACTTTAGCGAGTGCTTAGATCAGAGGCTTTGTACCTGGAGCTGTGAAGGACTAGGGGGACACTTGCAGGAGTCCCCAACCCCTGGGCTGTGGACTGGTGCCTTAAAGGTCCATGACTTGCTGGGAACCTGGCCACACAGCAGGAGGTGAGTGGTTGACAACTGAGTTTCCAGCTGTGTTTTACCTGTGTTTCCAGCTGCTCTCCACCTCTTGCGTCACCTCGGGTCTCTGCCTCCTGTCGCATTAACCGGCATTAGAGTCTCATAGGAGCATGGACTCACCGTGTGCTGGGCATATGAGGAATCTACATTGCAAGCTCTTTATGAGACCCTGATGTAATTCTAATAGAAACAAAGTCTGCGATGTTAGAAATATCAAGTGTACCATAAATGTAATGTGCTCGAATCATTCCAGAGCCACGGAAGGAACTGTCTTCCACAAAACCGGACCCTGGTGCCAAAAGGTTGAGGACCCCTGTTCTGGAGCCTCTGTGTATCAGAAGCATGAAGGAGCCAGCTCTGGTCTCCCACCCTGCTTTTATGGAAATAACTGTCTTCGTCTGCTCTACAGAGTTGACTACACACTTCCTCCACACAGCAGTTCCCTGTTATTTATGGGGCAGATATTCTAGGACACCCCCTGCCTCTGGTGGATGCTTGGAACTGTGGATAGCACCAACCACTACATACGCTATGTTCTCTGGTGCACATACACAGCTACAATGGTTACTTCATACGTTAGGGACAGTAAGAGATTAACAAAATAAATGACAGTGAAATAGAACTGCTATAACAATATACTGTGATAAAAGTTATATAAGTGTGATTGTTCGGGGTATCTCATTGTCCTTAGTCACCCATGTGACTATGTAAGATGGTACAGTGTCTCTATGATGAGATGACCTGAAATGAATGATATAAACATTGTGACTTAGCATTAGACCACTAGGTAAAGGTTACTTAACACAAGCACCATTAAAGTGTGCCATACTCTGATTATGGAGATGGGTACTGAGTAACTAAGAGGCAGAGCATGGGTTCACTGCCAAAATTATTTCCATATGTAAGACACAATGAGGGTTTGTGGCTTTAACATCCTGACGATGGGCTCAGAGCCAGGGGACTTCAATTTAGTGCTTACCTGCTTCTCATGAGCTGTGTGAACTTAGAAATGTCACTTCACCTCTCTGAGCTTCATGAGCCTCATCTTGGAACAGGGCTGGTAATACCTGCTGCCACAGATTTCTGCAAAGATTACACAGGATCGTATGTTAAAGCTCCACTTTAAGTGGTATTTTTAATGTATAAATACATAGCAAAGTGTTTTTCTTTTAATATAAACGGAATTCTCAAAGAGATTAAACCTGAATGGGGATTTATCCTGCCAGAGATGGGCACTATTCTTGAAGCTGTAATCCACTGTGGAGATGAGGGATCATTTAGACATTTCTCATGGATCATTGGGATAGTCTCAAAGGCCTGAGAATGGATTTTAAGATGTCTCTGGGGCCGGAATTTTAATAAAATGTACATTCCTTGTAAATTGCATTGCTCACATGAAAATTTGCTTTCCTCTACAAATAGAGATTGCTGCTAACATCAGTGCCAAACGAGGATTGCATTATTTTAAATTTGATTGATGCTGTTCTCTTGTGCGTTCTTGAAAGAAATATAGTGAAGTCAGGTGACTCCACGTCTTAACTGATTCTTAGCATGATGGTTATTCAATAAAAAATATTCTCCTTGAACATGCGGCAGGTACTCACACAACTGGATTCAATTTCATGCAGAGGGTGTGAATATTCATTTTCCCCAATTGTTACCGAGAGTCCAATTTTAATTTGTTTGCTGTTTCTGTTAATACCATGGCCCACTTAGTCTACTCATTGAAAGTCCTTAAGAATATTAACAGGGAATCCTCACAGAATTGCTACAGAGTTTTTAAATGTTTGTGATTACCCTGACAGGCTTTTAGTTTTAACTCACATTAGGTAGATTTCATTATTAACAAGAATATGTGCAAATTAAAATAAGGCCATTAACATCTTAAATGTACTGCATATTAAAAAAGAAAGCAAATTGGAAAAAAATTGGGAAAATGTATTTTGCAAAACAAAAATGTTGTTCAAAATAGAAAAGAGAAACCAAATTAGTCATACTATTAAAAGACAAACTTAAGACATTCACAACCAAGTATTGAGAAATATTATTTAGAAGAAAGTGAATTAGACTAAAAACCTGCAGCCCAAGTTTCAGACTTAGGGACCAATTTTTCATAAGTCAGTTTGCTGTCAGATAGTTCATGGTATGGCTAAATGTACCAAAAATGCATTTTTCCCCCTCCTGCCTGCCCTCCTTCTCAATGAGGATCAATTCCAGAGCCTCCACACGACTTACATCTCCAGCCCTTTTTAGTTTTTATTTTGAGACAAAGTCTCACTAAGTTGCCCCGGCTGGGTTCAAACCTTGATCCTCTGGCCTCAGTTTCCCAGAATGCTGGAATTGTAAGCATGCTCTGCCATACCCAAGTTGTTTAAAACTTGTAGATGAAATGTTTCAAAACAAAAACAAAAACCAGACGTTAGAAGATTACTGGGAAGTTTTAGGAGATCAGCTTTTATTTTGCTTGAGAATGGGATTTTCAGAAATGTTCATCTTGCCTTTGTCACAGCGTGGCCAAGCTTGGGGTGCGTGATTGGGAGGGGTACTCTCAGCTGTAAGAAGGCAGAGAGGGGTCAGCCGAGGACATGCCTACAGGGGTTGGCTGCATTAGGAGTTAGAAAAGAGTAGAGGCAGAGAACAATGGACAGGCTGAAGAAGAAAACTCTCCCTTCACACTTCTGACACCATGCCATGGGTGTGTGTGTGTGTGTGTGTGTGTCCCCACTCCACACTAACGAAGCCTTTAAGTCTGCACATACCCAATTCAGACCCTGCTGTCTGAGGTTGGTGCAGGCTCCCAAGTTATGCCTCACGACTGATGCCAGTTCCAAGCTGTGGGTTTCCGGGTTACTCATCTTATGTTTTTGAACCCAGGGTCTTCACACTGAGCTGGATCCCCAGCCCCTTTTATTGGTCTGTATTTTGAGGCAAGGTCGTGCTAAGTTCCCACAGGACAGGTTCAAACTTGTGATCCTCCTGCTTCAGCCTCTCAGAGTGCTGGAATGGCAGACGTGTGCCCTGTGCTCAGCTCTGTGTTTCTTTTGGATTTGTGTACAGATTGAGGCTTTCTCCTGCTCATGTTTGGTAACTGGCTTTAGTGGCTCAAGCAAGTCAATCTTTGGCCTCTAACAGAAGGATTTGCAATTCTGAGGTTGCCTTTCTGGGGTGTATTTCTCTCTGCTGCGGGCCCTTTCCTTCATCACACCCTTCTGTGATGTCACTCAAAGCTGGACTCATAGCTGGAGGATGCTCTTGCACCTTCCTGAGGAGCCTGGCTGGCATGTGAAGCCATTTCTATCCAGGAAGTGATGGCTTCAGCTTGTTTTTGTTGATTACTATGGGGATTTGTTTTCTGTTCTGGTACATAAATGTGTTCATGGGATAATTGCAGCAGTGTTTTAGGGGAGGCTGGCCCTTCATTGAGTTGACTCCCCTGGTTTAGAATCCATCACAATCATCTCATTGAAAGTGTCAGCAGCCTGAGTCCCTCCTGCACCAGCTCTTCCTGCCCTGCTGAATGAACTGTACCGCAATGGTCTAAACCAGTCTCCTAGCACGGAGCCCGGGTCTCCGTGACTGATCTTGGCGTGGCCTCTATTCTGTGAGCCCTGCTCAACACTAATCATTGCTGTTTGGGAAGGATATTTAGGGTCACAGGTTTGCTTGTTTTATCTTTGCTCAGGAGGTACTTTAGCTAATGCCAGATTATGCAAGAGGTCAAAGAGGTGCTAAGGACAAGGAGATGGTGTGTCTTCGGATACAAAGAGGAGATGTGAGAGCAGAAAATCCACTATTTTCTTCCTCGCTAGGAATTTTGGTCCATGCTGCTTTATCTTTAGGAGGAGTAATAATTCTTCAAAAATCTCTCTGTCTGTTCTCTGGAATCTATGACTAGATTAAGTTAGGTAGCAAAGCAGAATGAAGGGTACAGATGAAACTAAGGGTTCTGACTTTCAAAAGGGAGACTATCCTGGATTAACCAAGGACCTACTGTACCCTGAGGCCCTTAAAAGTAGAAGAGGAAATCAGAAGAGATGGCTGAGGCATGGCAGTGTGATGACTTAGCTCAGTATTCCTGGCTTTGATGACAGAGGAAGAGGCCACAAGGCAAGGAAAGCAGGTGGCTTCTGTAAGCTTCAAAGAGAAAATGTACTGTTATTCGTCAGCTTTCCTGTTTCTGAGACACAGTACCCAACTCCCAGAAATTAAAGGATAGAGGTTTACTCGGCTCACAGTTTCCTGGGATTCAGTCCATGATCTGGCCTCAAGGTAGAAGCATCATGGCAGAAGGACATGATAGAAGATAGATCTTGGCAGTGGGGAAGCAGAATAGGGAACAGTGCCAGCCAGAAAGGAGAGAGCCAGGTCCCAGATACAGTACCCAAGGACATGGCTTCCTCACACAACCAGCATGCACAGAAATGTGCTTTAATAATCTCCTTGGTGGCTTCTAAGAAAATCAAGTTGATATAAATAAGCTTAACCATCACAGCAAGGAAAGGGATTCTGTCCTGGAACTTCAGAAAACAATGCATTCTGTCAACGCTTTGGCCTTCCCTTAGACTTCTAATCCATGCAAGTGTAGGAGAAAAAGTCTGCACGATTAAAGTGCACCTCATCGGTGGTCGTTTTCAGCCATAGCAATAGTAAATGGATATCACTGATGGCCTTAATTCTTCTTGGTCCCCTCCTCATTATTCTCAATTTGTGAGTTTTTTTTTTAAACTAGAAGAATTTACATTTTAGAGTTCACAAAACATTTTTTAGATTGAAAATAGTATCCTGGATGGTAAAGGTGGGCCCTTTCCCTTTCCAACCCTTGTGCGGGTTGGCAGAACTGCTTTCGGGTGGTTTTCAAACTTTGCTTCTGTTTTGGTAAGATGTATACAAAGTTAAGTTCTGGTAAATTGGTGATTTTGGTTTTGCCTCTGCAAACTCTTTCAAAAGGCAATTTTGTCTCTGAACCAACTTTGCAAATATTGTGAAAGATAGACAAGGTTGCTAAGAGAAGCTGCAAGGAGTTGCCATGGGAACAATTGTTTTTAAATCAGGAGTAACAAACCCTAACTGTCAGAACTAAGCTAGAGAAGGCAGGGGAAATTCTACCCTTACTTCCTTCTCATTAGGGGGAGATAGCCTGAGGCTTCTGCCAGTTCCCTGAGTTTAGCAGACATTGCTTCGGTACTGGAGAAAGGACAATTGTAAATGCATTCCTGATTCACCTAGTTGCTACCTGCAGGACCTTAGGTAATTTGGTGAAATTATCCTGGGACTCCATTGTGTTAGGCCTGAAATGATGATAACAATTGTAATTACCTTCAGAAGGTGATGTGATGACATGAAAGAACATAAACCATTTGTGTATCACAGCTCCTGAAAAACAGGAAGAATGTAATAACTAACCATGCATTCCCTCTCCGTCCAGTACCAAGGGTTGAACACAGGGCCTTCGCACTGAGCTACATCCCCAGCCTTTTAAAATTTTTATTTCAAGACAGGCTTTGGTTAAGTAGCTAAATTGCCCAGGCTGGACTTGAACTCGGAATCCTCCTGTCTGCCTCTCAGAGTGCTGGGATTAAAGTGCCCATCACCACATAGTGTTCCACTAGTGCTGTTAGGCTGAGGTCGGAGATTTTGGTTGCAAGGATCTAAATGTTGCTCTTTAAGCCAACTGGTAGAGATTTTCAATCCACCAGGCTCTGAAAAAGACTCCTCTTGCCTATGTCAGGGAGGCAGCTCAGTGCATATGTGACTCACCTTGAGCCAGCCGTCCTACACTAGTCTTAGTGCTGCACTAACCAGCGAGGTTGCAGCCACCCTTGACCGCTATGCAAGGCCATCCACATTTAACATGCTTGATGTCAGTTTCTGCCCTTCTGTCTTGTGGGAAGAATAAGAAGCTGTGGACTGGTATCACAGAACAGAAGAAATAAAGGTAGAAAGAGACAAAGAAAATCATAATTTTAAATTGTACTTTTAATAAAAAAGCTTCAGGTCAGAAATCTAAACAGATGGCTGTCCAGTAACACTGTCCAGAGATACTGTTTGCTTTCTGTAGTGTCGCCTCTGGGTGAGGGGTGAGAAGGGCAGGTGGGCTGGCAGCTATCATGGTCAAGGCAGAAGGCAGGCACAAGGAGTCTGAAGACGGGTTCTGTACACCAGCTTATGAGATGTGATAAAAAAAAGAACCTATGGTCAATGTGTAAGTTAAAAAACATTTACAATAGAAGACGCATTACTATAATACACCTCAACAGACTCCCCTTCACTTCAGACACACTCATCCCACTGTTCTTTCTGAAGCAGTTCTGCAAGTCCTCTTTCATGAGAGTCTTTATTTGCCCTATTGTGGCTGTTTCTATGTCCTGAATCCATTGAAAATGTTTCCCTTACGTGGCCATTTCGACTTTGGGCAAAAGCTAGAAGTCCCATGGTACCAAATTTGGTAAATCTGATGGATGGGACACACCGTCATATTTTTTACAAGCCTGCCTTTCTGTTTAATGTCTGTTTGATATCACAAAAGAGGACTTTCAATACTGCTTCAGAAAGTGGCAAGAGCAATGGGATAAAAGTATTTGAAGCAAGAGGGAGTCATTTGAGAGGGATTAATGCAATGTCACTTTTACTATACTAATTCTTTTATGTAGACATTGTATATTTTAATCATAGCTTTTAATATGTCTTGTGCCTTAAAACTCTTGTAAGAGTTTAATCCCAAAAGTCACATGTTAATGGTTTTAAAAAGGTGGAAGCTTAATCCAATTATGTTGTCTAGAGGTGGACTTTTGGAAATTTAATAGATTTAGATAAAGTCATTAGAGTAGAAGCCCTATGGTTGGATCTTGATGTTATAGTTTGTGTTTAGATGTCCCCCCAAAGCCTCATGTGGCCAGAGAGCTTTTTCAGAGGTGACTGAATCTAGTATCTCTGACATTGGGATTAAGGGTATATGATCAGTTGATTGATCTGACACCGCTGTAATCCCAGCAGCCTAGATACAGTATCAAAGAGGCAGGAAGACACTGCTAAGGTCCATCACTGTCCTGCCATGATCTTCTCTGCAAAGCCACTCTGCCTTGGAACCAGCTTATTATGGACCAAAACCTCTACAAACTGTGAGCTGATAAACCTTTCCCTCTTTAACTTTGGGCATTGGGTATTTTGTTCCAGCAATGAGAAAAGTAACTAAAAAACCTGGTGACTGTGTGAGAAGAGGGACAACGATTGGACACTTGGATTTAGACGTGTCCTCAGTCTCTTGCCAAGTGAGATTTTGACCTGCCTTCGGGTCTTGCCAGCAAGAAGCCATCACCAGAACTGAACAGACGCTAGTGCCATGTTCTGGAACCTCCAGATCTCTGACTAAATATCCTTTTTTTCTTTCTAAAGTTAGCCCGCTTGGGGTATTTCTTTAGATTAATGGAAAACTGACTAATACAACTCACTGCTGAGGTGTTACTGTGACGTTCTCACTAGGGAACTGGGTTTGGGGAGCCTTATCTACCATGTGCAGCTGAGAAAGTAGCTGCATGTAGGATGCAACTGGGAGGACTAAGCACAATAACTGATGAAAACAACTTAAAGACCAAGAACAGAACTTGATCTTTGGATCTTCATTTAAACAAGATTGCTGAGCAATTGCCATGCAAGTAACTGCATAAGGTGCTGGGAGTATAGAAATGAATGGACAGGCAAGACCCAACCTTTACTGCGCTTCTAGAGGAATCAAACAAAATGTTAACTCTACACCCTACCAATGAGAATGATAAACCTGGGTCACTAATGACGCAGGATGGCTGGCTCAAGACAGCTGGATCTAGCTGGAGCCCAGCCATCCAATCAACAGGAAGAAGAAAAAAAAAAGGAAGATTAATTCTTTCGTACTGAACCCATGGATCAACCTACTGTACAGAACTGCAGAGGATGCTGCTGAGAGAAACAATCCGGTGTGGAAGTTTACAAAATCATAGATGCAAAAACAATGAAAGTTCATTGGATTAGATAAGTAACTTCCCCGAAAGTCCTGCAGTGCATAGGCGGCAGACTAGAACTGACGCGAACCCTCGGCTATTTTATTTCAGCATCATGGCCTGGCCTTTCTTATCTTCTTCCTTGGTGATACAAATGTGGATGACCCCAAAAGCAAGATGAATGTGCGAGCTGCCCTACGTGGGTGAACCGTTCCACCTTCCTGACAAGGCACAGGAAGCCAATGATGCTTTGAAAATGCACGTCACCAACCCTGCAGGTCTGAGAGTAAGCCAGGGAGACAGAGGAGGATGGGCAGAGAGGGGACAGGTCCCACATAGTTCACCTAAAGTAAATTAACAATTGGGGCTTAAGTGAGTTAACACACCAGATGGCCTAAACAATTAAATAAACTAACTATCTAGTCCTAACAGAATGTACGGCATAAAGAGCAGGTCCCTGACCAAATGGGAGGAGCCTTAGAGGAAGTGAAATGCAAAGGATGCAGCCTATGTTGCAGACATGAAGGCCTCCCTGCAATTAGCAGCATGAAAGAGGCAAAAGCTAGTCAGACTCACTGCATCAGAGGTATCAGTTTAGGGTCAGCTGGCTCCACTGCTTCTAGTCCCGGGGCAAAGCGGAAACCTTGTGGTAGAAAAGCATGGTGGAGGAAAACTGTGTACATGGTGGCAACCAGGAAGCAGCAAGAGAGCAACAGAGCAAGAAGAAATCATGAAAACCTGAAGCAAAACAGTTTTAAAATGGGTTCTTTTTAAAATGACTTTGTAGCCACTACCTGGCTATGTGCTTTTAGCTATTTCAGCAGATTCCGTATTTCCAAGTCAATTCAGGCAGATTAGTAGTCCAAAACTTGTATGGTAGCAAAGACAAGCAAAAGAACATCATGGAGTAATTTGAGACAGGAAGCAATTGTTGAGCTTAAACCCTCCGTGCTTTAAAGAAAAAAGGCACAAAGAAAGATGAATTCTTTAGTACAGCTTTGCTGTATTAACCGGAACTTTGGTTAGCATGTGCTTACTGATGGGTTTCCTGCCCATATAAAATTCAGCACATCTCCATGATATGCTGTTGTCTGCAGGTCCAACATGGTGAAGGACCTACAGACAACAGCATTGTCTATTTCCCCTTTCCTCGCCCCTCAGCCCAAGACAAACTTCCTCTTTCCTTTCATGTGTGCACCCCGCCGCTCTCCAGTCGGCTGCTTGTCTCCTGGCCGCCTTCTCAGACTCCACACCCAGTCAGACCTAGTGAAAGTCCAGCCATCTCTTTGTTTGGCTCAGGGGGAACTTGTGCTGTTCTGCAGCCCTCCAGTTCCATTCTCCCTCCCTCTTTCTGTCTCTTAACTGCACCGAAAATCTAGCAATTACATAGTGATTTGGAGCATATGACACGTCAGAAGAATGTTTCTTCTATATCGAAGATATCGCAGTCACATACTCTATCATTACTGCAAGCACTCACTCAACTAGTATTTCCTGAGTACCTACTTTGTGCAAAGCAACCTACATCAAGAAAAAAAGATGACTTTTTCATACTCCTTGGTCGGGGGGTGCAGCTCAGTGGTAGAGCTCTGGCCTAGCACGTGAAAGGCCTTGGATTTGAACCGTAGCACTCCCCGCTCCCACAAAAAAAGTTTGTGGTCTGTGTCTTTTAGTAGCAGTGTCTGCTTTGGTAGGGAGACATTACTCTGGATTTTAACCATATTTTTTCTTCCTGACAGATTTGGTAGCATTGAGAATAAGTAAAATAAGTAGGCTAGATGATGGGGTCCCTTAATGACTAGACGGATGAGGACAGGAGGGCAGGCAGGGGTATCGAGGAAACGAAGAGCAAATAGCACAAGACCACAGGTGCTCTGAGTGTGGCTTGGAGAGCTGAATGGAGAAGACAGAAGGGGTAGTGCTTCCTGTTTCCCCACACTGGCATGCAGAGCCCCTTGTTGTTTCCATATTGTGCCCTTTGGCGTGGGTTGTTTTGTGGGACGGGTAGAGCTGAGAGAGCACGAAAGGGCCTGCTGTTGGTAAGTGCTCAGTGAATGCCAGCTATTTGTATTACCAGTATAACAGGCTGCCATATTTCTCTACAGTTATAGTCACTTGGGTTTGTGTGTTTCTGAGAGGGTGAGCTTGAAAGCTGTATAGCTGAAGGGAAGTAGCTCCACCCTGGGCTAAACCTTTTAGTTTTAATCCTCATGAAATTGTCTTTGTGGGGCACCGGGAAAGAGAGCATCTTGCCTTGGGGCAGATTTCCTGAGAGCACTGTGACTTCCTCCTACGGGGTCGGTCTGTAGGCCTCTGCCAGAGTCAGGCCCCAGGGACCATGAGCAGGATGCATTTTCCCCCCAGGTTCCAGCAGGGGCTCTGTCACTGTGTGTTCCCAACCAGGGACGGTGTGGTCTCCTTTCCCCAAATCCCTGTAGAAGGAAGTGGATTCGAATTGAACCTGTGAATGCAGACTCATTTGGCAAGGACATCTTTTCAGCCCTCCCACTGTGGGGTTTTGCTGATGTGTGTGGAACTACAAACACACCAGGCCAGGGTATATAAACTCATACCATTTGGGCTTTGAAATGGCAGACCTTTGAGTTTAAAAGCAGACTTTATAGAGCTAGGGAACCTGGCGATTAATCAGTCCTCTCTGCTCAGAACGAAAGCACGGAACAGTCTGCTGTGTCTCGATACACAGATGGATGTGGCTGGGTATAATTACTTTCTCTCCATGGTGCTCAGACACCCATTTGTCTGACTCCCCATCCCCATCTCATAATTTATTGTTTGACATTTGGTAGATAAGGCCAAGTATTGCAGGGGCCTTCAAATCATTTTGTAAAAAAATTAGCGCTGCCATTATATTCAAAAGAGCATCCACAGAAAACCAGGTCGTTACTGTCTTCTGGTCACTGATCAATTGACAGAACCCCTGCTCTAGATTCTGTTCCTTGGTCTCCTGTTTTTCATTTGATCAAAATGCAGGAACCTCTGCCTTGATTCCTTTAATCAGTGCCTGAGATTTGTTCTGCACATATGTTCCGTGGAACAGTGGGCCCAGAGACTCATTTATTCCATAGTCAAGTTGCATTCATTAGGCTCTTAGCCTGTGATAGATTGTAGGGATATGTGTATTAGTACATTTTCATTGCTGTAATGGAGTACCTGAGACTGAGTAGCTTATAAAGAAAAAATGTTCACTAATTCATAGTTAAAGAGACTGAATCCAAGATGAGACAGGCCCATTGATTTGGACTGGATGAGGGTCCCTTTGGCTATCTCTGTCACATTATGGTGGATGGCATCATGGTTGAAATGCAAAGGAGAGAAGAGGTCATGTGGTAAGTCAGGAAGCCAGAGAGGGCCAATCTTGTCCATTTATAACAACCACCTTGTTGGGAGACCCACAATAGCTACAATAATGCCTTCCAAAGACATCCCCTCCAATGACTTTCCAGTGATTTCCACCTTTTAAAGGCTCTACCATTTCTCATACTGTCACACATAGGACCAAGCTTCCAATACATGGGTTCTGGGGTGCAGAGCAGATTCAAACCACAGTAAAGGTAGGGAGGGAGAGGCTCACTGGGGCAGCTGGGCAGAAGGGTGAGCGTGTTGATAAAAAGGAGGACACTGAGAACATGTGGTCAGCACAGCTTGGGTACAAGGAGAGGCAGATGAGCAGGGAGACTTCGGGATAGCTTTCCTTTTAGAAACTGACCATTTTCTGGTTTAAGATTCAGATGATATTGTTCAAGGCCACTGAACTTCCATTTTCCTCCCAAATTGAATCTAGAAAGTAATTAAAAGCCTTGTATTTAGTGTCATGCTGATAGATAGGAAGACCTTCGAATTTTATATATTAGCATCTCCAGGTTTCAGTTCATGTTTCACCAAATGATTTTTATTTTAGCACTCTGGGCCTCCATTGTATCTTCTGTAAAATGGGATCATAATATAGCTGTCAGGCCTTGGTAGGAGCCATGTGTGTGACCACTATATTCAGAAAAGCCTTGTCTTATGACTATCATATATATAATCACAAGTGTCCTAATATTTATAAATATCGAGAGTATATTTTCATGGTAAAGAAGTGCTCAGCTCAGTGTAATCATTTTCATGGTGGTGATTTACTTTTACAAATAACAGATAAAAGATAATATGATTAATATTTTGGGGGAGAGAGTCTTCTGGACATTTTGGTAGCTAAAAGGACAACCTACATCCTGAAATGCTGCAAACCGCTGAAGACGCAGTGGGAGATGTTAGTCTTAAAAGCCTGCTTCCATTTCCTCCTCTGTGTGGTCCACGAGCCTACTCATGACACGGCTCTGAAAGTCCCATCGACTTGGAAAATGACCACAAAATGTCTGCTCAGCAGTAGGCACCCTTCTCCAGCAGGAAAGAACTATGCCACAGTATAAAACTGGCTTTTCACAGGTGCCATCTCTCAGGTTTGCCCTGTGGTGTCGCAAGGCGGGAACTGGCTTAGGTCAGATTCCTTCCCAAAGCAAGCCAAGGTGACAAAAATCCTGGCAGGAAAACCTAGTTAGGAACATGCCTGTAGCAACTCCTTTTTTCTTAGTTTTCTGTCTCCTTCTCATTTGTAGGCTGTCACTAAGGATTAGGAGTTTCAAAACATCGTTTTCACGATTCTTGGTGTGGCCTAACGATCTCCTAAGAACTGCATTGACTCTGCCAACCCAGGGTGAAAGGCTGCACCTGTTGCTTGCTTATTTATTTCTGGGACTGATGTAAATGTTTATGGATAAATCATACTGGGAACATCATCAACTATCTTTATCTAGAATCTCAAACAACTAACCCACTAGCAGGAATGATATTATGATTTGAATTTGAAATATCCTCTAAAACTCCTGTGCTAGCTGATGGGTGTTGTGGAAATATTGACCATTAGGGCTCTAATTTCACCAGTGGATTAATGATGAGATCATAACTTGATGGCGCTATTGGGAGATGATGGAATAGGAGGTGAGTCTTCATCGAAGGGCAGGGGTTATGGGGACAGTGGAAGCCGTACCTAGTGCTGATCCTTCCTCATGGGCTCTTTCCCTTTATCTTTGCTTTCTGGCTGCCAGGAAGTGATGATTTATTCCACCACACCTTTCTGACGTGATGTTCTGCGTCGTCTCAGACCCACAGCCATGGAACTAGCTCACGTGGACTGAAGCCTCTAAATTCATGAGCCAAAATCCATCTTTTCTCCTCTCAATGTTGTTTTTCTCAGGTATTTGGTCACAGTGACAAAAAACTGACTGACCAGATAGACATGTTCATTCGACCATGATTTTCATTCTTGAGATGGAAATTGGCTCTGTTCTATATCTTGCATGACAACTTCAGAATGCTCTGTCACCTCTCTGAATCTCAGTATCGTAATCTGGAGAATGACACAGTCAGGAAAGCCTGCTCTTCTTCAGGAGATGCGGTACAACTAGAAGTGCAAAAGCTTTACCTGTGAAAAATGAGAGGAGCCAGTAAAGCTATCCGACTAGTGTGATGTGGGCAGGGGAAGCCTACTGACCACTGGGCAGGTGTGGTACCTGTGCTAGGGGAAGGAGAAGAAGGGAGACAGGCTGGTAAGGGTGTAAGACAGGGTCTTGCACCAAGGAAATCTCAGCCAGCTGAATTGGCAGCACATGGTCCGTGAAGAAGCCTGTGCTGGGAGGAACTGACAGGGCCCTGGTGGCCTCTTCAGGCTCAGTCACTGCCTGGAACTGACTTCCTGGGAGGACTGTGGCCTTAGAATGAAAGTGACAGGGGAGGATATTCTTCCATCTGCACTCTGGGCAAGTTGTTGAAAGGTGATGTGTGGCCTGTCTTCATGGCTGTCTTGCTTTTTAATGAAGGACCAAGATAAACTTTCTCTAATGATTTAATTCAAGCTTCACATTTGCTTCATGAGCCTTTTAGTTGTGTGAATCTTTAAGCATGAGCAAAGGGAAAACTTCCCTTATCTCCCTGGGCCCACAATACACACTTCCCCTGAGCGTCTGAGTGTGAGTCACCTGGGTTGATATCCCCTGTCTATGCACCATTGTGGGCTGGCAAAGTCAGAACCCCAGGGATGAGACCTGGGAATGCTCTGGACACACACAGATGTCAGGCAAGTTCCAGAGCAGTCTGCCACCTGAGGAGGAGCTGGAGCTCCAGGGAGAAGCTGGTGAGGAGGCTGCCTCCCGCTTCCCAGGAAGGGCCTCACACCCACCCTGCCACCTCCTGCCCGGGCTCCTCTCCAGTTCCGACAGTCGGCTTCACATGCTTGCAGATTCCTGCCTTGCCATTTTGGTTTTAGGAAATTCACATCTTGCCTTCATTCTTTTTAGTTGGTGTCTTTGAAGATAGGGTTTAGAAAGAGGCTGTGTGGGCTCCAGGCTGGAAGGTACTGTCCATGAGCAGAAATGAGTCAGCTCACCCACACCAGAGAACCCACCTGCAGCTCTGGGTGGACCTGTGGGCTTCCTGCTCTCTCCTGTGCCTTCTGTTCCAGCTCTTCGAACCATCCACCGGTCCCCAGCTTTGGATTCCATCACTGATCCTGCCCTGTGGACCATGCCTGCTTCTCCTTTTTTTCTGACATCTGTCTGTGCCTTCCTGATTTCTATCTAATGCTCCTTATCTCTGTAGCTGAGCAGTTGCCTGTAGCTCCTTATATCTGCTAATCTGCTATCTGATCATCTTAGAAGGGGAAAGTTAGCATGGCCTTGTTTGGTTTGATGGCAAGTATTCAATTAAAAAGGAGATTAGGGCACACATTTCAAAGCCACAGATGTAGGGAATGGAGCGCAACTGAAGAGAAAAAACAGTGAACAGGTATTTTGGGTGTGAGGATATTATCACTGGAACATGTGCCGTTCACTTCTGTCTAGTATCAGGCTGACTTGCCTGAATTGGCTTCTTGGGGAAGTATTATCTGCCTCTGTGATGGATATTGGGGTGTGCCACTCAGTTGCCCTTTTAGAAATGAATGATTTATCCATCTGATGTTAGAAAAGGATTTCCAGAATGCAGCTCTTAATGTCTGAATCTCCTTAGTGCTTTGATTAAAGAAAGCCTCCTTGCTATAAAGGTCCTAGTCCTGTTCTGGGGCAGCCTACATCTGATGACTGATGCATACAAGGGTAGAAAGGCCTGTCTTGGTTGCTTTTGTGGTTAACAAGATACCTGTGTCTGGGTCCTTTAGAAAGAGGTTTATTTATCTCACAGTACTAAAGATTCAAGAGCAGGGTGTTGGGAACTGTTCAGCTCTGGTAAGGTCTTTGTGGTGCATAGTATCATAATGGTGGAAGAGAGATTTAAGGAAAGTCTTCTGTTCATTCTTGCAGAAGAGTCTCACAAAACCTGAACTCCAGGAGGCAGCATTAATTCTTTTGTGAGGGTGGAGGCTTTACAACCTAATTACTTCCCATAGTCCCTTTCTCTTGAAAGTTCCATGTATTAGTTTCCAGTCACTGAGACAAAATACCTGACACCCATAATTCAAAGGAGAGAATGTTTACTTTGGAACACAGTTTTGGAAGATTTAGTGCATGATCTATTTGATCCAATGTAAGAACATCATGATGGGAGGGAATAGTGGGGAACAGCTGTTGAGTTCATGAGGAAGAAGAAGAAGCTGAAGAAGAAGTAGAAGAAGAAGAAGAAGAAGAAGAGGAAGAAGAAAAAGAAGAAGGGGAGGAGGAGGAGAAGAAAGAGAGAGAGAGAGAGAGACAGAGACAGACAGAGAGAGACAGAGAGAGAGGGAGAGAGACACATCCTTATCCTTCCAGGTCACACCCCAGTGACCCATCTTTCCCAACCAGGCCCCATGTCTTACTATGAAATTCAGGTATGAATGATTCGGTCACCTTCCAGAAGCCCATTCTGAACACATGAGACTTTTGGGGGACATTTTGGTATAAACCATAACATCCCAGCACCTCGCAGTACCATTGCAGAGTAAGACTGGACCTGTGGGGGCACAAAGCATATTCAAGTCATAGCGAGTATTATTCCCTGTCCCCCAGTGCCAGACATCTCTGAGTGGTAACCCAACTTCAGAGCTTCCCAAGAGGTCTGCTGGCGCGATTCTCTCTGTTGGCCCTCCGTTGCTTACTCTCCTTCCTTTTAATAGGTATCAATTCTGAGATCTGTTTCCTGGGAAGCCAAACCTGTTCACCTTCCTTCAAAGTCCTACTGTATTTTAGACAAGGGATTCCGGACAGTGATTATCACCAGCTCATGGTCACAACTTATCACTGTTAACTAAAACTGTTAATGTTTGAAATCAAATATTCTATGTAAAGTACCCTGATGAGCAATGTCACAAAGCATTTGAAACTGACCTCATTGTACTGCAAAGATAGAGGCAACATAATTAAAACGAAATGCTTTGAGTCACAAGGCAGGGCCAGATGCCAAGAACAGGTGGATCCAAAGTTAGGTGAGTAGATCCAGACGCAGTCTTTGTTCCAAAGAGCCATAAGTGGAAGTTTACATTCTATTATTCTATGGTCAGTAGAGACATAGGGTTGATTTGAGTCAACCTCGAGTCCAAGACTGAAAAACTTACAAAGGCTGATCAAAAATGAAGAGAATGCTTAAATTAAAAAATATTCAAATTTCCATTAATTTTCCCTTAGATCAATGGGGACTACTGTATCACTACTACTACTGCTGCTACTACTACTGTTCCAACATCCCTTAAAAGAAGCAAGTGTTAAGGCCCACCCATTGGCCTTTGGTCTGACAAGCCCAGAGAGACGTATAAGATTACAAGCTATATATTCTGAGCCAATACATCTGAGCAAGGAGTGAGCTTGCAGTAGCAAGACAAGATGCCAGCTTGCAACTGCTCAGGGGTGGGTACATGGTTCACTCCCTGCCTCATCAAAGTTGTCTTTCCAGTGAGGTCAAGATAAGCCTGAAGGTAGAAACTGCAAAAAGGGTGTGTATAGTGAAACTGAATTTGGGTAATGGATAAAATACATTCCAATGTAAGTATCCAGAGCACTACTGCTTGCAAATCAAAGGTGCGTTCTCCTAAGCACTTAAAGAATAGTTTCCTGGTAATGAACTTTGCTCTCAGGTGGCTCCATGGTCAGTTCCGGCAATAGATGGTGTGGCCTTCAGTAGTCATATATGTCTAGAACTTCTCAGTCACTTCAATTCAATGGAACTGTCAGGTTGGTGGAGAGATGAGGTGATCCAGTTGTCCTGCCATGTTTATTACTCAGATAAATGATTCGGTGTGTGTACATGTGGCACTTGCAAGCTGGAAAATGAGCCTAAGTGACTAGAACACATTTCTTCCATCATAATTCCTTTATTGGTTTGAGGCTATGAGGGCAGTGCACACAGGGACAGGTGTTTAAAGAAGTCACTGCGTTTGTAGAAACATAGGTGATTCCCAGTGATGAAGGACCTAGTAGAGCACAGGGCATCTGGAGAAATGGGTCTTAAATGAGCAAAGTTGGAAGGAATTTGTGCAGCCTATGAAAATCCTGGACTCAATCTAGAAAAGCACATGTGTGGTCAGTTTTCCACTACTGGGACAACATTCCTGACACCCACAACTTAAAGAAGACAAGATTTATTTTGGTTCACAGTTTCAGAGGTGTCAGTCCATGGTTTTCTGGCTCTGAGGCAGAAACATCATGCAGAAAGATTGACGAGGAATGCTGCTCAACTTTTGGCATACAGGAAACAGAGAGCAGGGAAGACCCAGAGAAGAAGAGGCAAGAGAACAGATGCAGTCCTCAAGGTCACACCCTCAAAGTCCACACAGACACACCCAGAAGTGTGCTTCACTGATCTCTTGAGGGCCTTTCAAGCCAATCAAGTTGACAGTCAAGTTTAACTGTCACATAGTATAACGAAGGGCCTGTACTCAACTCCAAGTACTGCAAGTTTTCTTTTTCAAGAAATTTATTTAGAATATTTAGCTGATGAAGACTGAATATATCCAAGGTGTTTAACATGGTGTTTTGAAGTTCATATACATCATGTAACAATTATTGCAGTAAAATTAATGAACATATTGTGCAGTTGTATATTTTTTGGTACTAGGAACTGAACTTAAGGCCTTTGAACTGAACTACATCCTTGACCCTCTTTTAGTTCTTGTTCTGAGACAGGGTCCTGCTATGTTGCTAAACTGCCTAGGGCTAGGCTTGAATGTATGATCGTCTTGCCTCAGTATCCCAGAGCTGAGATTACAGACATGCACCATCATGGCTGGCTATGTTTATAGTGGTTTTTTAAAAAATAATTTTTATTTTAAAGAGAATAAAACCTAGCAAAATAAAACAGAATAAAGCCAATCAACACAAAACATGTAAATGATACAGGATTTTGAAGCAAGATAATAGGGAATCTACAATGGTTACCATAATGCCTCTTCTTGTCTTCAAAATAGCTGCCTATAACTTCAGACTTAGTAAAAATCCAACAAGACAGGACAGAATAGAACTAATAAAAACAAAACAATGAACACAATAAAGGACTTCAAAGCAAGCTAATACTAATCCCAAATGGTTACCATAATATATCTTATCTTTGAAATAGCTGCCTATGCCAACAGATACAATAAAATCAAACAAACAAAACAGAATAAAACTCAAGCCAATAAAACAATGTAAATGATATAAGACTTCAAAACAATATAATATGGCATTAACAATGGTTACTACCTTCAGAAGGCAATCTCCCATAGATGCTATATTGCATATTGTTATTCTCTGAAGAGATGATCAGACTACCAGCTTTAGGCCTGTAAAGTCATGAAACACTGAACAGTACAAGCATTAAGCTATATTTTACCTCAATAGCTACCATTGCAGCCTGTGTTTCTCTGGATCAGCTGGTCACTTGTGGCTGGGGTGTGGGGGTAGGGGCTTGGCTCTTTTGTGTCCCAGCCTGGTGCACCAGAAGAGGTTGGTGTCTGGTTCTCCCCCCAGTGGCCTGTGCATGGCACTAACACACAGGGAGGGCTTGGCTTCTTGTTGGCTTCTTGTTCTCCTTCCTCCCAGTCCACGAATGGCGATGACTGATGGGTTCTCCCCTCAGTAACACATGCACCTATTTTGGGGAAGCAACAGGACCTTTGTAAAAAGGCCCAGGTCTCTTGCAACAGTGATCTTCTACTGCTCTTAAAGACTTTTCCCGCTTTGTTGTCCATTCCCATCCAACACTGGTATCACTAGGTCCAGCGAATGATGAACCTGATAAAATTAGCATTTTCTTGTCAGCTAGTGACATCAAGAGAGTCTAAATGGGGGCCTGGAAACTAGCTGGTTTTGTTAATTTCACTGAAGAATTCATAAAACTTTTCAGTGATATGTTGGCATTATGTTAACTCTTTCCTCTTTCTCTTCCATGGCGTCATATCTGGTGATTTAGGTAATACAGCAATGTCTGTAGCTCAGGCTCTGGTATCCAAAAGACTAGGATAACTGGCTTCCTCTTTCCTCTTCTCAGCTTCCATACTGGCAAACCAGGGATACTCACAGCACCTGCTGCTGAATGGCAGCTGTGAAGTTCAGTGGAACGAGTAACATTCTCAGCCCAGTGCTCGACTTGCAGTGAACTTCCATAAACGTTGGCCAGCACGCACCTTCTCGTCACAGTATTCTGGCCTCTCTACATGCCCTTCCAGCTCACGTGGATGTCTGCCTTTGCTACTTCCGTGTTCAGGTTCACGGTGAGCTCTCAGAAATGCAGCTGCTACGTACTCCCTCCTAAATGTTTCCCTCGCTTCCCTTTCCACCCTTTCCTCCCCAATCTTTTCAGAGTGTCTGGAGCAATGGAGGGAACTTATTTGATTATGCTTAAAAGGCTCTCTGGGAAGCTCCTACCCTTTCAGGGTAATTTGGCATGATTTTATGAAAGTGAGCCTTAGGGACAACTCAAATGTCAAGCATAATTTGGCACTTGAAACATGAAAGAAGAAGTTCTCTCTCTCTCTCTCTCTCTCTCTCTCTCTCTCCCTCTCTCTCTCTCTCTTGCAGTAATGGGGATTAGAGCTAGGGCTCTAACATGGAGCTACATCCTCCACTTTTTGTTAATCCTTTATTTTGAGGCAGGGTCTCTCTAAGTTGTTCAGTTGCTCAGGCTTTGCTTGAATTTGTGATCTTCCTGCTTCGGCTTCCCAGAGTGCCAGGAAGACGGGTGTGTATGCACCACCATGCCTGGCTTTCTGATTTCTTTTCATGAACAGTTTCACTCCATACTCTGTCCAACCTTCTTCCCCCTCAGGGGTCATTACCCCATGGCAGGTGCTAGAGTGAAGCCGTGGCTGACTGCATCCACTTACCTGGCACGTCTGCTGAGGCCCTGTATCCACTGAGGTCTGAGGGGGCAGGAAGCCTTGGTGAGTGCCAAGATGCTGTGTAAGGAGCACAATTATTTATAGACCATAGATAATGAGTTAAAATTTTATGTGTGTGTGTAAAATGGTGCCCTTCTAGAGGCCTCTCTACTATTTGCCTTGCCCTGGTTTGAGCTTGGACAGTTTGTTTAATCAGAGTCTAAAGGGGCAGGCAGGCCTGCCACACTGTTTCTATGCCATGGTACTGGCAGGCTTCCTCACCATGCCACCCAGGCAGGTGTATCTCAGGTGAGCGATGGTGCCCTGAGCCTCCAGGTCTGGAGCCTGGCGTAGGTCTCATAAGCAAACAAAGGTATTGTCTGCTAGTGGGCATGGTGGTGCACACTGGTCATCCAGCCCAGCACTTTGGGAGGCTGAGACAGGAGGATTGAAAGATCAGGTTTAGCCTAGGTAGCTTAGCAAGTCCTTGTTAGAGAGAGAGCGAGAGAGAGGTTGGGGAGAGAGGGAGAGGCAGAAAGGGAGGAAGAAGAAGAAGAAGAAGAAGAAGAAGAAGAAGAAGAAGAAGAAGAACAGGAAGAGGAAGAAGAAGAGGAAGAGGAAGAGGAAGAGGAAGAGGAAAAGAAGGAAGAGGAGGAAGAGGAAGAGGAAAAGAAGGAAGAGGAGGAAGAAGAGGAGGAGAAGGAAGAGAAAGAGAATAAAAAGAAGGGAAGGGAATGGTCATAACAACATAACCACGTGTCCTGGTTCACCTTATTCACTGGGTCTGACATTGTGTGACTTCTGGCTCTTCCCCAAAGACAAAATGACCATGAAAGACAAACGCTCTAGACTGATTCAGGACTTGGAGACACTCATGACAGTGCAGCTAAAGACAGTCAGGAAGAAGGTTGTTCAGTGATCATGAGTTCCCATTCTCCTCCTCCCCGCCACCATCAGCCCTTGCTTATCCAAGTCTTTTGTCTTGAAGGGAAAAAGAAATAGAGAAATCTAGACTGAATACAAGGATTTTGTGTCATGTATCGTGTGTCATGTGTGTGTGTATATCTGTGTGTGTTGGAGAGAAAATATATCCATGCCATTCTGAGACCACAAAATATATATTGGAGAGAGCCTGTCTGGAATATTTTGGGCTTATTTTCTCTTTCTCTTTTTAGTTCGGCTGATAGAGTGTGCCAGCTGTAAGTGCCTGCTCCAGGCGGAGAGAGCTGGCACTGCCACCTTCCTCTTGTCCTTTGCTTTCAGAATTCACAAATACAGCTGCAATCTATCTATGCTGACCATCTCTGCTAAGCAACTATTTTTTGTGGAAGATAGTTTTGTAATTCATAATGTGATGGAACAATCTCTTTGGAGCAATACCTGGCCTTAAACACTGGGATGGTGGGTAACAGAATTTAATTCCTGGGGGAAGCTTTGGAGACCACCTCATTATCTTCACCTGAGAGTTCCTGAGTCTCTGACACAGGTATCTGGAACTAGCTTTCCAATAAAAACTCCCTCTCAGGTTGGGATGTGTGGGTGGATTTTTATCTGCAAGCAGTAAGGCAAAAACCAAGTAGTGTCATCATTTCTTGGGTCTAGCGGCACAATGCAGCATCTACAATAAGGACAGGATTTCCCTTATCTGATAAGTCAGAACTCCTTGGGTCCTTCTCTTCTGGATTCATCTTGTCGATTTGTCTTTGTTTTTATCAGCAATAAAGAGAAGTTCTACTCTTGTTTATTATAGACATACAAACCATGCATATAAATTGACCAGTCCCCTAAAGACCTCTTGCGACTCAGTTTCATAGTTTATGCAACATGGAAATTTTCCTTTTTGCATGGCTCATCATTACTCCATCTGTCCAAATGGTCAGTTACTGTGGTCATTATTCCTCTAGCCAATATATGGACTTGCATAGTGAAAGACCTCACTAAGTTGACTTACGATATCTGATGTCTTCAAAGGTGAGCAAAACTGGCCCAAATGGATACAGTTCTAACTATGACTCTGAAAAGTCAGAGTCCTGCCTTGATACGGAATTTCTCAGTGCTTCTCAAGATGTCACCTCTAGACCAACGGCATCAGCATAGCCCAAGGACTTATTGATTTACAGAAATACAAAATCCCAGGCCTCCTGGGAGCATTGGATCAGAATATATGAGGATGGAGCTCAGAAAACTGTGTTCGAACAAGCCAGTCACCCAGGTGATCCTACAGGCAGTTACAGCCTGGAAAATACTGTGCCAGAGCTGAAAACGGGCTGATTTTCTTGACAGCTGCAACAGCTATACATTTGTTCAGATAGTTCACACAAGAGTCACACTTGAGATGCTGAAAGGAGCTAGAACATTCAGATAAGAGAGGAAAGCTATTTTTAATAGTACATTTGTCCTCCTTAATTTCACAGGTTAAAAACTTAGAGATTCAAGAAGGGATGGGGGCTGCCCAAGGTTACACTATTGGTTGCAAAAATCAGAATGGATTTTATGTCTCTGTGTTTCCACTTCATTATTCTTTCCATTCTGGGAACTCAAGAAGAATTCAGGAAGGTTCTGTCTTGGTTACTTCTCTCTCATCACTAAGACAAAGCTCTACACCTAAAGTTAAAAGAGGAAAGATTTATTTAGCTCAAAGAATCAGTTGGCTCCCAGTCAGTGTGGCACATAGTAAAGGGGTATCAAAGAGAAGAAATAGTTTGTGGCAGGCAGAAGGTAGCAAACAGGCAAGGGCCAATCACTGCTCTTTCTGTCCCTTCTATTTTATACAGGCTACTTAGCATGGTTTGCACTCACATCTTTAATCCTAGCACTTTTGAGCCTAGCAGTCATGCACTCTAGATTCAGCCAACTCTGAAGAATCCCCACCTATGGCTACATGAGGCTTTGGGGAGACATCTAGACACAAGCCATAACAGGTGCTTAGATAATAAGGCTTATTGACAGGTTTCTTAATCACTTTATTCATTGCTCTCATTGCTATGGCAAAATACCTCACACAACTTAAATGAGGAGAGGTTTAACTTGCCTCACATCCTTCAGTCTATGATTAGCTGACGCGAAGGAAGAAATAGCATGGTGGAAGGGTCTGGTGGAGGAGAGCTGCTTACATTGCAGTGGCCAGAAGCAGTGAGAGAAAGGAGGAGCAGGGGAAGAAGATGCATCTCTCCAGGTCATGGCCTAATGACCGCCTCATGGAACCACACCTAACCTCTCGACAGCACACTCATGCACTGAATGCAGTGGTGGATGAATCCACAGATGAGTACAGCACTCTGTAATCCAACCACCTTCCAAAAGCCCTGCCTCTGAATGCACGCGAGCTTAGGGGAATAACCTGGGTCCATACCACAACCAACAGTGCATTGTGCTAGGATTAGCTTTTTATCCCAATTCTGCTATTTCCTAGGGACGGTCATACAACACTTCAAGTCTGAGATTTCCTTATCTGAAAAATAGGAACACCAGTCTGTGTTCTGTCTACCTCAGATAGGTACAGAAAAGATCCGTGGATTATTACACGGAATCTGTCAAGCAGCAGCAGCTGCCACCACTGCCTCCTTTACTGGCATCCTGCTGTCCTGCCTGCCTTGTTCTGGCAGAGGGCAGGAGGCAGAATGCTTCCTCTTGTCAGGGAGGCCACAGCACTGTCACCAGGAGGAGTAACCATTGTTCCCTTCCATTGGCTGATTCAAATGGCACCTTTCCCATTCTAGTCACAGCCCTCTCCACACCAGCAAAACAACCACTTATGTGATAATCATTTTATCACACAGTTGCTATTGTAAATAAGGGATGGAGGCCCCTGTGCAGGGCCAGGGCTACAACAGCTCCATCTAAATGCAAATGTAGATCCTCTGCCAAACAGTGAGGTGAAAGCCTTCCTATTAGCAGGCAGGAGATAGGAGAGTTAATTTAATGCTAAAACATTCCCAAGCAAGCAGAGCAATTTCCCCTGTTGAGCAGTGGCCTCATTTTCTCTCCATGACCACTGTGCCCGTAATATGATAATTTTTACCTTTTTAAACTTTGCTGAAGGAAAAAGGACAGTCATCTATCTTTGGAAATGGCTCCTGGTGCATGCATTTTATCTACAAAAATGCAGGTATTTGTCTATTTGGTGAATGAATGGCCCGGAACAAGTGGGAAGATAGAGTTGACATGCCGGGATTCAGTGCCTGCTCTTGACTCCGTGAACTGCCCACCTGCGGGCTTGCTGTGTGATGACGCTTGCCCGGTGTAGACCAATTGGCTGTTCCCTGCTCTGTGTAAGATGATCTTCCCGGGCTGAGGGAAGAGGAATTGAGAGGGTGAAGAGAGGAAAAGAACGAGGACCACTGAGTCATTTCTCACAGCAGTTCTTATAGGACTGGGTTGGGAAGAATTAAAAATAGGTCTTGCTTTCTAAGCCTCTTGGGCCAAATGCTTTTATTCTGTGTGGGAGAGCATTCACTTAGCCTCACAACGACTTCTCAGCAGTTGTGCAGAATGAGATAATTAATGCTTGGGCCCCAGAGCACCATGAAGGGAACGGATGTCTTCGGATTCTGCTTCACACAGCAGCCACTGCCTTGGTTTCCTGCATTGCCCCCACTGCAGCCCACTGCAACCCAGAAAAAAAGGTTGATGTGATCCCCATCTATGTATAGAAGGTGGAATACTATGCAGCCAGAAAGAGTGATATATTTGAGTCATTTGTAGGGAAATGGAGGCACTTTGAGACCATAAAGTAAAATCAATTAGGCCCAGAAGGCTGAGTAAGTTTTCTCTACCATGAGAAACTCAAACTATAAAACATTTAAAAAAGACAATAAGATACAGATGATAGGAGACAAGGAGGTGGGTTTTGTGGAGATGAGAAGGGATCCAAGTTTGGGGAGAGATAAGGGGGAGGGGGAATGAGGGAATAGACTTGGATATTTGTCATAGTCAAGGCTGTACAGCTAGCGAAGAAGCTACAGCCAGGCCTCATACTGTACTTAGCAAATTCTGTGCTTGTGAATTTTCTTACTCCTTAAAACTTATTTGCAACCACAAAATCAATATCCGTGTCTTATTCATGGCCCTTTGTGGGCTACAGACAGAACTACAAAAAATTCAAGTTGCCTAACATTTAGGTCGCTGCTGAGGTCAAACAAGGTGACTCTTCACTCCAGCTTCTCTTGCTCTTATAAACAAACTTCCTTCTTATAGTTAATTTAAGGCCACGTTTTTGTGCTTTTTTTTGGTGCTGATTTTACTATTTAAAATGGACCCCAGGCACAGTACTGAGGTGATGTCTCATGTTTGTAAACACCTGTAGAGAAAATATGTATGTTAGATAAACTTCATTAAGGAATCAGTTATATCACTGTTGGCCATGAGTTCAATGTTACGAATCGACAACTGTTTAAGAGACGACTGTTTAAGAGAGCTTAATCAGAAACAGTAGTGTATCAATCAGTTAATGAAAAATCTTGTGATCAGAAGCTGTATTTTCCCTGGGAGCAGTGCTTGGTCTGTGGGAACCTTCCCATCTGGGTTGTGATGAACAGTTTTCCCAGTAGTGCTCGGGAGATGCTGGATTCTCTCAGCCTCTGGTGGACTCTGGTACCCAGGTTTCATCTTTGCTCAAACTTAGGAGGTTTTATGAGCATTAGCCTTATTTTACAAATGAGTCTACAGAAATTGAGAGTTAAGAGACATGCTCAAAGCACATGACAAGAAGAGGATGGACAGTCAAAACTCAGGCAGGCTGAGTCCAGAATCAGCTCTCTCAACAACCGAACCCTGATGGGAGCTACTGGAAAGATAAATGAGTATACATTCAACCCAGTCTTAGTAAGTTTGCCATCGACTTGGTGGTTACATCTCATTCCACTTGACTTTTGTTGTCATTGCTTTGGACTATGGTCAGTGCCAACGGGGTTCCCTAAGATGGCTTTGGGAGACTGCTCATCCCCTCTCAGGGACAATATTTCCATTAGATAAATTCCCTGCCACCATGGTGTATTGATCCAGAGGACAAGTGACAGTGGTGGCCAATGGGAGGACATCTGTTAGGAGCAGATGTTGGGAGTTGAGTGAAATAAAGTCAAGTTTCTAGAACAAAGATCGATTAGTTCTTGACAAAGACTCACACTCAGCCTGAGATTCTTGTTCTTTCTATTGGTTTAGTCACTCAACTTGTCACTGGGTGTTCTAAAGTTCTTCTGTGTTATCATTTTCACCCTTATCATCACCATCACCACCACCATCAACTTCACCATTATCAACAACTACATCTCCTTAAATTTGCTCAAGTTGTTTTCTATTATTTTGATCAAAGGAAGTTTAAAAAATAGACAAATCCATCTTTTAACCTAATTCATCAGTAGGTGTGTGGGATTTTGCTCTCTGCTGAATGTCAGCTAAACTCAGGAGAAGGATTCCAGTGTCTTCACCAATCAGAGGAGCTTATGTCCAAATCCCAGACTTTCTGGTTGTCAATTCCTTGGCTGTTTCTAAGTTTAAAATTTGTCAAATGTGTCAGAGTAATCAGAGAGCTTGGCTGGCTGAATCCAAGTCATCTTTTAACTGACAGCTATTAGTCTGGACCACTGTATGCAGATGTATCAAGAATTGGTGTGAATCAAACAGACTGCTAACTCCCAAGTTCTGACAAAATAACAGGATTTGAGAAAGAAACAAATACTCATCTTGGATTTTTACATTGGGCATAATCTTGTCTGAAAAAGGTAGTGAACTCTTTATTAAATAAAATTGTTTAGTGATAATCTATAAAGTCTTTGTGAAATGAACATTCTGGAGTCAGTGATCTTCAGACATATCTTTTGCTCATCTAATTAAATCAAGAAATATTAAATGTGTTCCATTTCTTGAGAGGAGCTGATAACTCTCATTTATTAAGTTCATGGCAGTGCCGAGATCTAAACCCTGTTCTTTCTGGCTCCACAGCCATGAATCCTTTTACGATGCCAGTGGTCTTTAAATATTGAACATTTACAGAAACTTTCCGCACATACACACATACTTCCCATTTCTATCCCTACCCCTCAGAGATCTAAGGGACACTCAGAAATATGTATTTCTAACAAGTTCCTAAACAAATTTATACAAGGACCTCACTATGAAAAGTATTTCAGCATCCTGAAATGTCCTCAGAAAGGTAACATTTATGGAAAGCAAACAAACCAACAACTGAACCCTGATGGGACAAAGTCCTGAGTGAGATTTTAAAATTTGGTGAAGGAAATTATCCCAAAATCAATTTTTCCATAATAAGAGATTGATTTTAGTTTTTCATCTCTTTGTAAAGGTAGAAGTGTCCTCTTCCTCTGCTGTTTTCTGAGAGTATGCCAATTTTGCCAAAAATTATTACTTCAGGAAAAATTTAAGTACAGTCTATGCCTCAATTGTTGGACTCAACTTGTTCCAAATTCTTGTTCAAACTCTGAAAGCTTGGAATGCTGGACATACTTTCTCCATAAGAAAGAAGGGAAAACCAAATCATTGAACCAAATAATTCTGACACCCAAAAATTGCACTTATAAATTCATTTTTTTCCTAGGACATTAACAAATTTTGCAGTAATTTCTTTAACTCTGTTATAGTTCTCACAGTTTTCCTCTTAGGTTTACTCTGCTGTCACTAACTGTCTTTGCAGCCATAGTTATGATATTTTACATAATTAAAGCACATTAAAAAAAAGAGGCATGATGGCGAATGTTTTAGCGCACTAACACAAGCACTGCATGTTGACTGGGTGAGAGACACGGAGCTCACATACTCCTTTGACAGCACAGCGCCAGTGACCTGTGTTGTCTTGACACTTCTTTGTATCCATGGTAAGATTCTCAGCAGACAGGTTTTTTCAAGTCAGACTTTTGTTTTAAGTCCTAAACACCAAGCAGGTTTTTTTGTTTTGTTTTGTTTTTAAATTGAACTTTGCTGTTCAAGTAGTGGAAAATGGAGCTTGCAGCTGTTTGACAACCCAGGTGGCACTGTATTCCCAGTCCCACTGTAAAACCCATGATTGAGATGAAGATGGTTTCTGGGGTACTAAGGAAAACAGGCTACAGTGAGAGCATCTTATTCTCATTTACAGGAGGACATGTTAGTCAGCTTTCCATTACTGTAACAAAGCACCTGAGATAACCAACGTGGAAAGCGGAATGGGCTTTTTGAAGTATCAGTCCACAAACGATAGGTCTCATTGCTTTCGGTCTGTGGTGGTGGAGCCATCACGGTGGGAGCAAAACTGCTTATCTTGTGGCTAGAAAAAAAAAAAGGAAGAAAAGAAGGATAGAGCTTCATGTTCTCCTTTGACAGCACAACCCCAGTGACCTAAAATTTCTCATCAGGCCCCTGTCTTTTAAAAGTTCCATTTGCTCCCAGTCATGCTGAACTTGGCGTTAAACCTTTTAACACACGGCCCTTTGGGAGAACATTCCAGATCCAAACTATAGCAGAGGAGTCATCAGTTATTGCAATTTATTTTAATGCGTTCCAATTCCACACTATCTGCAGAGAAAAAGTATGCTATTTCTGGTAAGACAGGGTGCTGGGAAGCAGACCACGCATAAGATGCCTGTAGAGATACTCGGGGTAAATTTTCCCAGTTGCTTGGAGGCTGCCTGCTCTGTTTTTCATCCCACTTTCCTTGAAAAGGATCAACCACTGATCAAGGCAGGAAATGGGCTTTGAAGTGACATTGATTCTCTTGACTTCACTTTTTCTTTCCTTCTTTCTTTGTGCCGAGAAAAAAATTTTCCAGGAAACTAGGAATTGGATAGTTTTAGCTGAGAGATGCTGAGGGTTGAGGCAGTGTAACAAATTAAAGAGATAAAAGACAGACTTCAACAATATCAATGACTTACAGTAGTTGCTCCCGTTTGAATGTCTCTGCTCCAATTAATACATTCTATAGCCTTAAGGTAAGATTATAAAGCAGGTAATAAGATCCTTTAAATCCTACTGTTTTGAAAGAATCCTTATTGTCTAATTCCCTTGGCTTTTCTGTAATGCTTTCAAGAGGTTTCAAAGCCCAAGTTCCAGAAATATAGGACTCCCTCCCTTTCAGCCTGGGAGATAAGTCAAAGTAATTGATTCTTCAGGGTCCTTAATTTGTCAGGATTGCAAACTGAATCCTCAAAAGATTGGGATCCATTTGTTACATAAATGTTTTTGAAATGAAAAAAAGCTGAAAGCAGAGTAAGATTTGAGTCAGGTTAAAAAAAATCTTAGGATTATTTTTGTGCGTCTATAGTCCTTGAGAAGGTTAATAAATAAAAATTTTTTATTTTAAAGAGAAAAAAAACCCAGAAAAATCAAGAAACAAACCCCAAAAATGACAACTACTAAAGCCAAAATCAGTAGCAACAACAACAACAAAAACAATAGCTGTATAGGTTTTCCAAACAAGATGATAGGAATTTAACATTGGATGTTACACTGCATATTGTTATCTTCAAAGCAGCTGCTCAGGTTATCAGATGCAAAACAAACATTAAAATGGAGCAAAACCTTGGATTTCAAAAACAAGACAGACAAAAACATCCCACAGTTGCTGTAATGCATATTGTTATCCTCCAAATGGATACTCAGGTTACCAGCTTTAGGCCTGCAAAGTCAATCAAACTATACAAGGATTAAGTTATTCATTTTACTTCCATTGCTATCATCTCAGCCTGACTTCCTCCAAATCAGCCCATTGCTTACCAGGGGTGGAGGGGTGGGGAGTGGGGGTATAGGGGGTTGTTGCTTTTCTTGATTCCCAGCCTGTGCACTAGTTGGCTCATGGGAAGGTGCGATTTGGCTTTCTTGATTCTCTTCCCATTCCCCATGGTGGTTCTCCCTGGCTCATGCAAAGGTGTGGTTTTCAATAATTTCTGAAACTTCCCAATGTTGCTACTTTGGACCTTGGACAGATCATTTAATACTTTGGCTTTCTTTTTCTGATTTCTATTGAGTCCAACAGCCCATATGGAGCTGGAATCTTGAAGTTTAAGTGCCAGATCTACTCTTTGCTTGTGATGGAGAGGTCTTTAACTTTTTTTGTAGATGTGTTGCATCAGTGTAAAATGAGAAAGAGAATACCAACCATGAAGGGTTATTGTTTACCTATGGTTTCTTCTACCCATTTATCCATCCATCCATCCATTCACCCATCCATAAATTCCTAACCTAAACTAGATTCTGAGATATATTGATGAATAAGTCATTATGTCCAGTTTTTAAAAAAATTTATTTAAAGGGAGGGGAAAAATAAAGCAAAACAGAAAAAAGAGGGTAGAAACAATACAGAATTTCGAAAAAAATGAACAGTAAGAAATCACTAGTTGATACATTACCTATTGTCTTCCTGGATGTAGTTGTTCAAGTGACAAAATCAAAGCATACAAAGTAGACATTCAAACAGTGAGGCTGCAAACAGCTCTGTTCTCTGATCCAACAAAAACTTAACAACAAAATTATCAATCCTACACCTTTAAATATACATGCAGTTATATCCTCTAGAGCACTTGCTTTTCCTCCTTTTGATTTTTAAGTCCATTATCTGTTTAGTTATATCATGTTTCAGGTTGCTCAGTACCTTGCTGATCTGTTTTGTTGTTGTTATTTACTTTTTAAAATTATTTATTTATTTTATTTTGAAGGTAGTAAAATACAGCAGAACAAGACAGGACATAGCCAACTGAGGCAGTGCAGTGAAATTGGCACAGAACCTCACAGCAGGCCACCGGGACAACAGCAATAGGCACAATAGTACATCTGGTTTTCTTCACAATAGTTGTTGCTTCAATCAGGCAGAGCAATATCGAAGGAAATACCGAAATTATAAGAACAGAATATTGAATAGAGCAATACCATTGATCAAAACAGAGCAAAATAGAGATAAAAATACTTGCCCTCAGAGAGGTAGCAGAAGAAAATCCCCCTTATTTGCTATATCTCATATAGTCAAACTCACAAGACATGCTCAGATCGCTGGCTCTCACTTGCTAGGGGAGAGGGGGATGGATGTTTGATTCTTAGCCCGAACCCTGGTAGGCTCACAGCTGCCCACCAGAGGGGTGAACTGGCTGCCCGTTTTCCCAGTGCCCCAAGATCCAACATGGCGCATCGCACATCTCAGGAAATGCTGATATGGTTCTCACCCTGGGGCGGCTGCGGCTTGCCAGGTCACAGACACTTACCAAAGTGGCATGCTGGTGGCTGCCTGTTTTCCCACATTATATCCAGTTCTAAGAAGCTCAAAGATTACAGAGCTGATGTATAGACAAATAACCAATTACAATATAGAAAACTCAGATTTCTAATACAAGAATGAATGGGGAACAGCGGCTGTTTATGTTGCCTAAAGCAGCATGGGAGAGTGTTGCAGAAAATAGTATTGGTTGCCAGTTTCATGTCATCCTCTTTTCTAGTGGACCCAGTTCTTACAATCTGTGCTTTACTAATCCAATCACTGCAATCCTTCTCTTGCTGGTGATTGATTTGGCATGGGTTATTTTCACAATGGTGGTCACTGAGAATTGAGAGGAAGTCTGACAGAAGATTCTGCAAAATATGATATGTCCTCACTCTTAAAGAGAGACACTCATGGGACAGGCAGCCTTTTCTTCCTCTGAATGCTATTGTCACCTCATGTTTTGCCAACACCTCTAGCAACCGTCTGTTATCATGCAAGCTGAGAGGAAAGAAACGATAGTGAGAAAACCATCTTTGACGATGTTTATGAGAAACTTCAGTACCTCTTATTTTGAGATTTATTATTTTATATATAACACATCTTTGCTGTTCTTTGACTGGAGTTGATGTTTATGTGACTTCACTTATAAGAGCCCAAGGTGGTAATATCCTGTTGATTCCTGCAGAAGAAATAGGAGATACTCAGGAAATGAGAAAGAATAAGGATATTCTAGGAAAAGGTATAGTCCTCATGGTTTTTGAAAACACACTGACCCACTTTAGAAATGATAAAAAGAGCTCAGTAGAAATGAGGGAGGGTAAAAGATGGGTTTGGAGAAAAAATAAGCCAGATTGGGAAAGCAATTGTGATCACTGAAGCAACTACCTCCATTCTTCTTGTGAAGATGTAAAGGAAAATGTACAAATGGGGAGTTAGGTGAACACCAAGTTCCTTCTCACACCAATGTCTGGACCATTGATTTTCAAGGCTCCAGGTGGAACTGTCCACACACTGTTGCAAACTTCTCTTCTGGCTAGTCAAGAATGTGAGTGATATTCCAAGTATTCTGCACACAGTGGCCTGGAGACTCTGAAAGTTGGGGTGATTCCTGACAAGGTGATGGCTGTTGCAAGTGGACACTCAGGATTCATGCAGTGATTGCTTTTTGATGGTCTTGTCCATCACACCAGTCAGTTCTTAGCCAACCCCAGAGAGTTAATTGAGGCCAAATTGCCATTAAACTTCCTTTCAGTGTTGTAGGGCTCAATACTTGCAATCCATTATGAGCCACTAATGATTACATTAAAATCCATAGATATCATTTACTTTTATGACAAAACAACTGCATGTGCTTGCAGGATATTAGATACAAATGAGATAGGTCCAGCATTCTCTTAAAGGAGTATTTGATTTCCACTGTTTGAATTTGTAAAAAATATAAAAGTGATCTCCTTCTTCATGTCTTTATGTTTCAACTGGTTTTCAGAAACATTGAATCTACAGTTTGGTCTTTTAGTGAGCGATGCCTCAGTGGTGGTGACAGTGGTCTTCATCAGGAGAGCTATGTGAGTGTGAGGCTGTACGAAAGCTGATGTCACACAGATGGTAAGTTTGCATGAGTTACTTTGGTCATCTGTGGAACAAAAGTTGGCTTACTGAGAGCATGAATAATTCTTTCAATTCTGAGAGGCTAACATTCTGAGGATGATGGTGCACCCTGCCAGTAATGAATTCTGAGAAAAGTCATTTCACTTTCTGAGTCAAAGTTTCCTTATTGGACAACAATGAAGGCCCATACTTTCTTCTACATTCTGCACAATAGTATTCCCCACCCTTGCCCCCAGAACTCTGAAGTAAACAGTAACAAAACAGTAGAAGAGTAGTTATAAACCCATCCACAGTGGGTCATTGGTAATAAGCTCTTCTGGTTTTCATGGACAGTTTCAGTTACAACCAGACAGTGAAGCTACCTAACCCCTTTGGTTTGGGCCATTGTATTAGTCACTTTCCTATCACTGGGACAAATTACCCAATACCTACAACTTAAAGAAGGAAAGATTTGTTTGGTTCATGGTTTCAGAGAGTTTAGTCCATGGTTGGCTGGCTACAATCACACCATGACATCCAGGAAGCTGAGAGAGAATTGAAGAGCCAAGGACAAGAATATTCCCTTCCAGGTCGGATTCTTAGTGACCTGCTTTCTCCAACCAGGTCCCACCTCCTGTAGCACATGAAGCAATGAATTTATCAGTTAATTAATCCACTGATGAGTATAGCACCCCATGATCCAATCATTTTCCGCAGTCTCTCAGTCCTGAACATATGGTAGTGTTGGGGAGAGATTTTAGATGTAAAACATTACAGTCATAAGCTACTGCCTAGCTTATGACCAGAGAACCATGGCCAGTAAGAGTACAAATGTGCCTTATCCTCTAAAGGGAGAGAGGCATAGAAGAAGTACAGATGTCCCTTGGTATCTGAGAGCTATTGGTTCCAGAACCTCCTATCTCCCTGTAGATATCAAAATCCATGGACACTCCAGTCCCCTGTAAAAAAATGGCACAGTATTGGCACATAACCTGCACACATCCTCTGGTATATTTTATTCTCTAGATTATTGTGATAACAAATACAGTGTAAGTGCAAGATAAAGTGTTGTTATACTGTGCTATTTATGGAACGAGGACATAAAAAGTCTGCGTGTTAAGTACAGAAGCCACTTTTTTTTCCCAAATATTTTCAGTACTTGGTTGGTTAAATCTGCTAATCTGGAACCCATAGATACAGAGAGATGGCTGTATAGTTTTTGAATTTTGATGGTCCTTTACCTGGCCAGTTTACCTGTTAGTGATCCATTCCCTCCATGGGTAGAATTGATTGTCAGTATTGGAGGAGTCTATATTTATGAATACATCTGTTCCCTAATTGTATCCTCATCACACTTTATGGTCATTGGTGGACATAGTCTGCTCACAACCTTACTTCGTGCATTTTTGAGCCTTCTGTTGGTGATTCTATCTGCAGTGTCCTCTGTATAACATGCTGTATAGCCGAGTGTTGTCTAGGTGTTGGAAGGCTGTGATGTGTCTTGCAAAGAATATGTTTATGTATGAGTTTCATTTGGGCACAAGTTATAATGCTGTTGACCATGAGCTATGATTCAAAGATACATATTAAATAAAATGTCTTTAATAGAAACATGTTTGAAACAAGGCTGTGCATTAATTGGTTGATGAAAATATTTGCAGAGCTTTGTAGGAACTTAGCTCTGTAATTTCTTTAAGAGTAATGGTTCAGGCTTTCTAATTTGGTGTTCACTTTGACTTTATAGAGTATAACTGCCAGAAATAAGAAGAAGGGACTGTATCTTCCATAGATATGTTCTCTTTATGTGATCACAAAAGCATAGAACTCTGGAGTTTATAAGGCAATTCCTTTGAGAAGAGATAAGATGGACACTGACTCATTTTCTGCTTGGGTTATTTTTGTGATAGGGTGCTCGCTTTTAAATAACATATTCTAGTTTAGTTCTTATAAAATTGCTATGAAGAGCTGAAACATCTACTTCTTGAAACTGTCCTCTTCATTCTCATTATGTCTCCTGTGACCTCATAGATTCTGTTTGGCTCTTCTCCTAATCTATATTTTCTTCCAGTATTCAACAGAGTGGTATTGTTCTTCTGACCATCTCTTTCCTCTTGTAGCTCTTGACTTTATTTTCCTCCTTCCCATTTCCCCTTTCTCTAATTCCTAAACACTGGCTCTGGGTTACTACTCCAAATCAGTTCCTTATTCTTTCAACTATCTCACAGTACACACATGGGCCCATTGTTGACTATTTTTAAGCATGCAAGAAAATGATTTTTCTACTTTTGTTCAAATACACCTTACATTCTCCTCCAGTCTCCACCCAATATGTTGTCCCTTTTCCTGCTTACATATGTCCTTAGATGTCATTTGCTAATTCATTTTAAGTTGGTCCTACTTAAATGAAACTCTTTTTAAATACAACCATTCTAGAAATGGGCCACCCATATCCTCAGGGTGGAAGAACAATTGTAATAACAGTTGAAATTATCTGGACTCATAAGGGATCAGAGATGGCATTTTTATACTCTTTTCCCATACATAAAATCATTCAGGATGGATCCCAATTAATGAGGTACTATTTATAACATTCCTTGAAAGCAGCTGTTCATTTTAAAAACAGCTTTTGAAAAAGAATTTTATTGCAGAATGAAGTATGTGGAAGGAGACTCCCTCCCAGCACAAAAGAAATAAATATTTCGAATCGGTGTGTGAGCACGCACGTGTGTGTGTGCATGTGTGTGTGTGTGCACGTGGATGTGTGTATGTCTGAATGGATCACTCGGCCTGGGGCAGGGAGAAGGATTAGGAAAGCCTGACATAGGACAGTGGATTAAAAGAATACTAAATATGTCTTACAGGCTGTCCTTACAGTATTTCAGTGTAGTTTCTTCTTAGTAATTCAGGCCTAGAATCCAGCCAGTCGCTTACCTAGGAAGGTTTATGAATGGGATGAAATAGAATTAGAAGTCTCGATCCCACTGGGAAGTGTGTCTTTTCATTCACAATCATAATTGTTCTTTCTGTTTAGAACTAGAAGGAGAAAGAAAAGGAAAATGAAGGGGCAAAATGGAAAATCCAATTTACCAAGTCTTTTGAAGAAACTTAACACACTATAGAATGACTAGACTTTCCTAAAAACTAGCCATCTGCTAGCTTTAGGCTCATGACTTCTATCCTTCGATTTTCTTCTTTCTAGACAACAGGACTCACATCTAATTAAGTCTTCAAATATGTGGCCGTATTTCATATCCAGAAAGTAAAAACTGTGTCTACCATGTAACTTAGGATTCCCTCAGCTTTCTTGAGTAATACTGCCTTCACCTTAAAAGATAAGAAGCCAATTTCCAACATCATCAGCACAAGCTGTTTACCCGATCTGCACAGCCATTTGTGTATTCTTCATCTACAAAAGCACAAATGGAGTAAAACTTAAGGAGAACTGCTTCGGTGAATGAAAAAATATAACGAGGTGTGGCTATAACCTACCAGCTTAAGTTCGAATTAATAGCATGCCTAACTCATGTTACCTCATTTCTTTCTCCTGGATTCCAAGCCACCGCATTTATTCATTTCTGAGCTCCTGGAGGTTGGTCAATTCGCCCTTTCAGGTTTCAAAACTATTTATTGACAATACATCATTCTAAGACCTTTTGAAATTGTTATGTTGACTTGACTCTGTGGGTGGTTTCTGAGTTTGACTGAAACCTTACATTGGATAATTGAAAGCGGTGAGGGCATTTACAGATTAATCACTACTTAATTGTACAATCACAGAGTTAGGAAAATAGTTCAGCTAAATGCAGACTGGCTTGATGGTCGATTCACTTGATGACTTGGATGTGTTTTATTTTGAAGGAGTGGGTGGGGACAGAGTAGTTTGCAAAGTGGAAACCAGAAAATTATTTTAAAAAATTATATCTGTTCAATAACTACAAACCAGAGAAATATTTTTGTTATCCCAGGACATGTGTTATAGGAGAAAATGATGACTCATTTCAAATCAACTGGACTCATTTTCTGAGCCAGTTGTATGACAATACAAACAACTTTGTTATCCAGAACACTTGTCTATGATGAAAATTGATTAAGAGTTGCATGATTTTATTGATTTTACATCTCATCATTGCAACATAACCCATGACGCACATTTCTCTGTCAACTATACGGTGGCTAATATTTATGGAACTGTGCTAGCAGACAGGCTTGTCAGTTCCCACGGTGTGCTTGGGTCATGAGTGCTCAGTTTCTGGCCTCTCCCTCCCGTGACTTAGCTCTATGACAGCAACATGCTTTACCTCGTATTCTCCATAGTGCCTACTGCTGTTCTGTAGTTCAAAGTTTAAAAAAATTTGTGGGTAGATTTCAATAGATAATTTACTCGTGCTAGTTTGGATTTTCCCCATTTCTTCTTCTCCCTTTCTCTCTCCTTCTCCTTCTCCTTCTCCCTCTCCTTTTCCTTCTCCTTCTGTTCTTTCTTCTCCTCCTTCTCTTCCCTCTCTTCTTCCTCCTCCTTCTTCTTCCTTTCCTGCCTTTCTCTTCCCCCTCAATTTTTTATCCTCAGTCTTTCTCTTTTTTCTTGGTCCTCTCCCTCTTTCTCTTTCATTTCTCCATTCTCCCAACCCTCTTTCTCTTCGTCTACCTCTGTTTTTCCACGTCTAAATATAAATGCTCGGTTTGGCGTCACCCCCTCATACATCGCCTTATTGCCTTTTAAAATGAGCTTTGTTTGGCCTTATAAATGTACCCTAGAAACACTTTGAATGCACTTCCCTCTGACATTTATGAGATTTTCCGGTTTCATTTCCTACTGACTGGAAGGGTGCAGAGCCCCGTATGAGCTCTGCGTCGGAACACTAAGGAGCTGTTCAGCAGACAACTCGGATACCACGTTCCTATACCGAGTTGCCTAACAGCCCAGCAGATGTGAAGATAGCTTTTGTTCTGGGCTTTTATTGATCACAAAGAAAAATTATACAACTGGCAATTGTGCAGGTGGATGAGCCGGGTAAGCATTAATGTTAGAGGTGACACAGGAAGTTGGGATTTTTCACCTTGAGTAGAATACGGATGTGGGCATTTTAACTTTCAGATTCAAAAGAACTAAACTATGGGATTTTCTAAAGATTGGAAGAGTTGTAAAGTAGGACATTTGCAAAATAATCTTTTTTTTTTTTTTTTGGAAATAGGCAGGAAAAAAATTGGGAGGGAATCCGTGGGGGGAGAAATAGCAACTGTAATATGAGCCAAGGAAACCTAACCTTTGAAAGTTAATACCACCCCAGGTCCGTGACACTAAGTGACCAATTATAGGCCCCTTCAGGGTTGGAAGACAATTTATCAACCTCTAGACCAGGCAGGCACCTGATGGTTTGTTTGCACTCAGAAATGAAAGCTATGATCAGATCAAACCAGGTGTGGGTTAACTAAGAAAATATTTGGCAATTGTTATGATTTAAATTAAAGAGAATCTCCCCAGAATCTCACATCTGTTGGTGGGGCCCGGTTGGAGTGAGTGGTCACTGGGGGTCCTTGGATCCACTGCTTCCTGCTTGCATGGTTGGACCCCTTTCCTCCACCTCACTCTTCTACCATGCTGTTTCTGCCTTGGAGCCAGCAGAACATGGACTGAATTTTGTCCCCTTGATGGGAAAGTAGCAATATAGCAATACTCCTTTTACTGGTCCCAGCTGCGGTCCACTGCAATGGGATAAGGAATGAAAACATAAATTGATAAAGAGTATTTTTAAGCATCTTATTTTGATGTTCAATTTTGGATTCATGAGTCTTTACTAGGCTTTTAACAATTGAACAAATAAATAGATAAATATATGTCAATGGAATAAACCAGAAAAGAGTCAATCCAGGGTCAACTTTGGCAAGTGTATTATTCACCAAGGCTTAAAAGTAATCCAATTATGTGCCTAAATGCTCTAAAATAGGTCATTAAATTACATGTAGCTATAGTGAATTAAATTTTTGGATACAGGATGAGAGAATTTAGGGTCTTAAAAATTGTTCGCTGAGAAACATGGAGGTGGTATTGAGGAACCCAAGTTCGTTCTGGGCCACAGGGTGAGAAGGGTCCATTTTTTCCCTCTCACTTGGGGTGTATTCAGAGGGAGAGTCAGCAGCATGAGTCATCCCAGGACAGACCCCCCAGGCCTGGTTTGTCTGGGCCAGGGTGTTCCACTTGCTGGAAGTATATATAATTGAAAGGAACAAGTGAAGAAATGGAGCTATAGGTCATATCAGAGTAGCTTAAGGGAGTGCTGTGAGGTCAGAAGCAGAGGAACACTGGAAAGCAGGGTGCAATTACAAAGAGGAGGAAGATCCAGGGTGTGGAGTGTCACTGAGCAAGAAGGCCAGGGACTAGAGCTGCAAAGACCACAAGTTCAATCCTTAGCACCACCATTAAAAGCCATTCAGTGGAATCTCAGTTTGCGTTAAGAGTCGTGGAGCGCTAGCATGTGGTGTCGGTGGTGAGGATGATGTTGCCCTTACAGGATGCCATCTGGACCCTGGCAGTCAGCTTTGGGCTCTGAATTTAGGCAAAGCTCAGGTCAGAAGTGGGGCTCCTGAGGGCACCGGACTGGTGATTATCATGCGTCAGTGACTGAACGATAGCTTGTGAGCTGGGCACCCATTCTCATAAAGCAATTGGGGAAATCCCAGAGAGATGAGCAGTCAGAACCTGAGATGTGTTGGAATTGCCAGCTGCAGGCAATGCAAAGGCCCAAGTCCGCAGCATTTCAAAGGCCTGGCCATTAGCAACGGACATAGGGTCAGGGTCTTCCTGCCTACAAGGAAGGGGTTAAAAGCACTAACACTAAAACTAAACCCTAAAAATCTCGACCCCAAAGCCGATCAGTTTGAAACTCTACCCTGCCTGCCTCCCCATGGAAATCTGAGCTGGTAAAGAGTATGGCACAAGGGGACTAGTTCAGGGAAATAGTCAAGCAACAAGGACAGTGGCAGTAACGTTCTCTGTCTTGACCTAGGAGTTGATAAAACAGATGCGTGGTTTATGACTATTCATTAAGATGCCCACTAATGATCTTGATAGTTTCTTACATCTTTTTTTCCCTTTTAGAAAGTTTTTTTTTTTTTTTAAAGTTATGCCTGTCTCACGAGGTGGGATTTGAGAGGCTGGTCTCTGCTGATGTATGATGAATTATTGAACCCTAAAGGGAGACTGCCTGGGATGGGGGTGAGGAGGGAAAAGTTGGCAGAAAGAATAGGCGAAAGCAAGTGTCCTGCAGACTTCTCTGACCTGAAGGGAGCCTTTATTGTTGATCAGCGAGCTGAGAGATGGTTTCCGAGCCTGTGAGACCCACAGCAGAGGCCAACTCTGCACAGGAGGGGGCGCGTCATTAATTTCAGAGGCTCCTGGCAGTGGTTCCCAGAGCACCAGGTAATACCGGCAGATGCCTGGGCCAGCGCTGCACAGGGAGGCCCCTAAGCTTCGCAGGAACCTCCTCCTTCCTGCTTTGCCTCTGGTAATTGAGCTGCCTGACCTCTGCGGGAGCCTCTCCACTCCTCCTCTCAGAAAGAGAATTGATTTATCAAACGTATATCTGCGTTCCTCCACCTGGGCAGATTCATTCTCACGGTGCGCTATACATCATGCTTTCAAAGTCGAGCACTGAATCCTGCCACAGGCAATAGAAAGGACTGTAGAACTCTGTATTTCTTTTCTCTCTGACATATCCCAAATGTCAAGATAGAAGAGTCATTTATTTATTTAGCTGAAGTCTGGCTATCCCAGACATATAACTCAGGTAGGTCTAGAACCTTTGTTAGCAACTCAGGACCCCAAGATAGACAGCTTTAAGCCTCTGTTAAAGAATCACAGCTATCAAAACATGGATCCCTGGAAGGCCTGGGTAGGCTGTGTAATGATCTACACCCCAATAATTCATCACACATCAGCAGAGACCAGCCTCTCAAATCCCACCTCGTGAGACAGGCGTAGCTTTAAAAAAAAAAAAACTTTCTAAAAGGGAAAAAAAGATGTAAGAAATTATCAAGATCGTTAGTGGGCATCTTAATGAATTGTCATGAACCACGCATCTGTTTTATCAACTCCTAGGTCAAGACAGAGAACGTTACTGCCACTGTCCTTGTTGCTTGACTATTTCCCTGGCCTAGTCCCCTCGTGCCATCACTCTTTACCAGCTCAGATTTCCATGGGGAGGCAGGTAGGGTAGAGTTTCAAACTGATTGGCTTTGGGGTCTGCATTTGGGGTTGGTTGAACACACTTCTAGGTGTTTCCGTGCGGGCCGTGAAGGCATTGCGTTGGATCTGTGTCTGGCCCTTCATACCTCTGCTCTGCTTCCCAGCTGCCGTGGGTTGAGCAGCCTTCCTCTGCCACACCTCCCCACCACGGTGTTTCTGCCTTGGAACCAGTTGGCCATGGACTGAACAGATTTCCTGAACCATGATTCAGATTAAACATTCTTTCTTTTAAATTGTGGATGTCAGGTATTTTGTCCCAGAAGTGGGACAGTGATTAATACAGATAGCATGCTAATTTGGGTCCCAGAAAAAGCAAATGCTAGGAGGGAATTTGATATGCAAGCAGCTTATTGAGGGAGATCTCTGGCAAGGCTCAAAGAGAGAAAGAGAAGGGATAGGACAGGAGGGTCTTCAGCGTGTAAGCTCAGCGTCAAAGCTGCACAGAGCCCAAGTGGGGAGGCTGGACTCTTTCCAGTGGGTTCTTGTAAGGGGGCATCTGGACATGCACCTTCATGGCCACTCAAAGTAGCTTCTCAAGTGGATGCCTTGGCCTCTTCTTTGTCCTGAAGTTCTGGCGATGCTAGTGTCACGGTCATTGTGATGGTCATAAAGTAGAAAGTCACACTGACTTGTTTGTGAGTTGGACCAAGTCCCTTCATTTTCCAGCAGTATAGCTACACCTGTCTCAGCCACAGTTGTCTCATCTATAAAGAGGGGGAAAAGTTGCCAGATCATGAAATCCATTAGGATTATTTTCTTACTAGTGAGGCATGGTAATTGCTCCATAAAATGAGTCCCTTTTAGTGTGGTTTGAGTGCAACCACCAAACATACGCTGAAATTTAATTCCCATTGTGAAGTACTAAGTGGTGGGGGCAAGTGGGACTGCTGAAAGGTGACTCATGCGGGTCAGAGCCCTCATGAATGGACCAACCCTTTCCATTCAAAGGTAAGTGGATTATAGAGGGTGTCAGTTTGTCACAAAATCGAGCTCTCTGGCATAATTGCTCTCTCTCATCCTGTGATGCCTTGGGACACTGTGGAGAGTCCCCATCAGCAAGGAAGATGCCACCAAATGCAGCCACCCAATCTTGAACTTCTCAACTTTTAGAACCATGAGTTAGATTGTTTTATAGATTACTCAGTTTGTGGTACTCAGTTGTAGCAGCCAAAAATAGAATAAGACACCTTCAGTCATTCACTGTGGGATTTCTCTTCCTTTTCACCAAAGTGCGGAGTCTCTTTCGCCTCATAGGGTCATGGGCACCTTCTACAAAGCCAGGTCCTATGCTTTGAGCTTGCGGGCTGCAGGTTTATTGCTCCCCTTTTACCCAAATATTCCTGAGCAATCTGGGAAGCCCTTAGACAGACACCTCCTCAGAGTGTCATTCTAAGAAATAAAATAAAATAAGTCACACTAAAGAAGAAGCTAAATATGTTCAAACTACTTATCACAATATTGAAAAATAAATTTGTGATATAGCCATGGGTTGGTCTCTTTACATTAGATAACAAGTACTAGCTGTGGACCCAATAATGAGCCTAATTTGAAGTCATGATGAGCATAATTGATATTTTGTGATATCGGCACAAGCTTGATGTGATATGAAAACATTTGTGGTTTTTCTTCAGGATAAAACCTTAAGCTATGCAAAGTGTACTGCAGTTTGCAGTCTGTCTTCATTACAGAAGGAAATATCAAATTTCAGTCCAAAGTAAGGCATAAATTGAAGATGTAAATTGTTTTTCTCCATCCAAATTTATGATTACAAACCCAGACGAAAACTCCCTGCCTCAGGTGAATCGCCAACTCTTTAGTCACTTGGTATGGTTAGCTCCCAGTAGTTAGGGATGAACCCAAGTGTCTTCGTTCAGGACCTGTCAATAGTTTTTCTTGATAGCACATAAATAAATGAATTGAGCTGACAAGCCAGTCTGATATCACTGGTGATATGCATGTCATTTCATTCTTAAAAGTTAGTGGGAATAAAGTTACCCTGTGTGTCTGAGTAATTCTAATGCCCTGGAGTTATGTTCCCTTGGTTCTTAGAATGTGGGGTTCACATCTCCCTCCCTTCCTCCCCGTCTTTTTCATTCTCCAATGGGATCCTGTAACCCCCACTGCTGTAACTCAACTAAATGTTCCAAATCAGGTTTGCTTTGGACATCGACCCAGGGAGTCCAGTGTTAAGATGTATATTCACCCCCAAAACATATTCCCCCAATTGCTTTCAAAATCTCTGAGATGAGAAGAAAGGGAAAAATTTTTATCCCCACTTGAAATGCAACACGGAAAGCCGATCGCACTTGGCAAGCGCTTGCTGTGTTGTGTCTAAAGCAGTGTCCTGTGTGTATTTTTATCACTCCTTAACAACTCCCTGGGAAATTACCTTTCCTCATGCTTCAGAGACTAAGTTGGAGCCAGAGAGTTTTTCTCAAAATAACCTGACTTTGAGAAAGTAACCTCTAACTTACTCCAAATCCTTGGAAAGAATTAACTGGCGCTTCTTCACAAAATTTCCTTAATTTGGCCCAGATATGAAAAGCTGAAGTAACAAAACTGGGAGAAGGAGTACAGTGGGTGCTGAGTGTGTTGGTGTCCCTGCCAGACTGCGTGTCGCCAAGTCTTACCACTTATCACTTACGTGATTTTGAGCAAGTTATTTAATTTCTGTGTCTCAGTTTTTACTCCTATAAATAAGTTAATGATCTCCAAAGGAGTTGTCAAGAATTAAATGAATTAATACATATGGAGAACAGGGAGAATAATGCCTATCTCATTAAAAATGCTCGGTAAGTGCTGGTTATTGTTACTGTTGTGCAGTACCTCAGGTTATAGCAGGCACATGCATAACACTTTCAATGATCCTCCTCCAATTTCTAAGCTCCTTATGATGAGCCAGGCACTCTGCAATCTGGCCTCCACTGAACATTTCAGCCTGACATTTCACCATTCCCTCTGGCTTTCCAAAATGCGTAACCCAGCAATCAGACTGTCAGCATCCTTACGGCCATGCTATTTGGGTCTCTGTGCATGTTCGTGTGGTTCTTCAGCTGATTAACTTTCTATGGTACTTTAAATTTCATGAGTGTATTCTTTCTTGGTTGGGGTTCTCTAGAGGAATCCAATCAGTGACAGGGAATTTATTAGATAAACTTAAACAACTGGATATAGGAGAGTCCATAATGGCCATCTGCACACTGGAATGTCAGAAGACTCAGTAGCTTCTCACTCCAAGAAACTGGAAGCCTTAGAACAAGAAAGAACAAGGACAGAGTGCCAGTCTGAGACTGAAGGCCCAGAAACTTTCTGGAGCGTCACTGTGTGAGTTTTCATGGGAAGACTGAAGAAGCTGGAGTCTGATGTCCACGACCAATAGCAGTGGCAAAAGGTGCATCAGCTCAAACAGCCTTGAGCTTGGAAGCACAGACTGACTTCCTTCCTCTTCCTGTTTATAGTCCCAGCCCGGGTGCAAGACTATTGGATGGTGCCACCCACAATCCGGACCATCTTCCTATATGCCAATCATCTCTGGAAACACCACACAGACCCACTCTAAAGTGTGCTTTACTATTCGGTTAGAAGTGTGTTGATCCAGATATGTTGACAGCCAAGAGTAAATGTCCATACCCTGCTTACATCCCCTGGCGAGGGGGGCTTGCTTTCTGTACTCTCATGCTATCATATCCATCAGGAGACCTACCTGTTGAAATTAACACTGAATATAAGCTTAGCCTATCACCCCAAGGCTGAGTGTAAATTTATCCTAGCACATTAGCACTGAGCAGAGACAGCCTCTTACTTCAACACTGAGTATGTACTTAGCCTGTCACATGAACACTGTAGATAGACTTAAACTATCGCCACAATGCTGCGCATAGTCTTAGCCTATTACCTCCGTGTGGAACAGAGACCTCAATGTTGAGTGTAGGTTTAGCCTGTTAGATAAACACTGAGTGTCTATTCATTGCCACAATACATATATATTTGTCTTCTTTTCAGTGGTGTTGTTGCAGGAACCTTTCTACCAGCCTACTTCTTGCTCTTCTATGACAGAAAAGTGTAGCTGGCCTGATTGCTGAAGACCGGTGTTTGCTGTTCTCCAGCGGAAAGTGGTCCCAGGAATACATCCAGAAAATGATAGGCCCAGACTCCAACCCTAATTGTAGTGGGGCCCTGCTACAGTTTGGGTTGTAATCTGAGGATCCTCCAGAGATCTCTATATATAAAGATTTGGTTTCCAGGAGGGTAGATTTGGAAAGGGGGATCCTTACATCATTGGGTCATACCTCCAGAAAAAATCATGGGACCCCTCCCACCCCGCTTCTCTCTCTTCTTGGGTCAGTTATCTGAGAAGTTTTCTCCAACACACACTCCTTACCATTGCTATTTGCACTGCTATGTTGCAGTAAAGGGTTGGCCTGGGTTAAGCTCTTTGGACTTTGAACTTTCCAAAGAGGGAGATGAATAAACTTTTAACTCTATCCAGTTCATTGTCTCAGTACTTAGTTGTAGTAATGTAAATCTGACTAACACACAGTGCATACACTTCAACTTAGCGTTCGGTAGATGTGATAAGGTATGAAAGTGATTCAGTGCAATGGACAGTTTGTAAGGAATCCCGGCAATCCCCAGTGTTGCACTGAGTCTACATGATGAATAGGCCCTTGGTGGTAGAAAAGGGAAGTCTAAGTGGAAAGACAAGCATTTGTAAAAGCTTAAGGGACAAGTGTTCTGCATGGTGGGCATGAGGTATGGGTGTCAGATGGGGTCACCGTGGATGGTTTGGCTCAAAATGAAACATGAAAGATTCCTCACAAAGGTCTATTAAAGGGAAATCACCTGCCCATGAGGAATTCTACAATTTTCCTACCTCAGGCTCAGCTAGAATTTGAAGTAGGATGGGTTTTGACCTTTCATAGGGAATTAGGTGTCCCTGCCATCACCTTGGTGCAGCAGCATCGTCAGATGTTATAATGCCCACCGGTCCTTTATGCCTCCTACCTCTGGTGGTGACCTAACCTTCAATGCTTGAGTCTCTGGGGGGAACATTTTATACCCAAACCAGAACACTAAGTCTAGGGTGGACCTTGTTACGGTTCAAATCTAAGAGGTCTCCCCAGAGTCTCATGTGTGTGGAAGGTGATTGGATCATGGGGCACTACACTCACAAGCGGATTAATCCACTGCTAAGTTCAGCAGCTCAGTGTGCTGTTAGGGCTGGGCCTGGTTGAAGGTGGGCAGAATGGGCATGACTTGGAAGGGAGTAATAATCTTGTTCCCGTTCTTCCCTTCTCTCTCTGCTTCCTCAGTACCTTGTGTTGAATAACTTCTTCCACCTTACTTGGAGCAAGCCAACTTTGAACTGCATCCACTGGAAACTCTGAGCCAAATACACCTTTCCTCCTTTAAGTTAGGAGTGTCAGGCCCTTCGTCCGAGTAATGAGGAAGCTGAGTAAGACAGAGTCTTGCTAAAAAGTTCTCAGGTGAGCCTGGTGCTGTGGTCCAAGGGCCACACTTTGAGAAGCTCGTTGAATTTTATTGTTATTATCCTCCGCAGTGTGCACAGGAACATCCCTTTCCAGAACCATGAGACCCTCCCAGTGAATTATCTTCCCCAAATGCTCTGAAAACTTTCTGGAACCACTTTATGTCCCAGACTCTGCTCGTATTATGAGAGCCGTGATGGCAAAGGCTCTATTGTGTTTTCTGTGTTCTCTAACCTCTTCTTTTTAATACTCAGATAAAGAGCAATTACAGCACCATTCTGTACTTCTCTGGGCCCATTCAATCTACCTTATTTTGACTCTGACATTTCCAGTAACTTGCCTCCGACATTCCTCCAGGATATAGCAATCATAGCCTGTGGGAGCAGCCACTGGCTGGTGGATGTCTGTTTATCTTGTAAGCACAACATTCGAGCTCCTGGACTCGACTCTCTGAAACGGCACTTGAAAGAAGAGCTGCCCACGAGGCCTCCTATCTGCATTCCTTTTCGCTCTTCCTAACCAACGAAGTGTCGCTAACTCACTCACTGGAGAATGAGTAGCTGTAGGCAGCTCGGTGAGGTTTAAATGGCAGAGAGATGAACTCCCAGGGAGGGAGAGAGCAATTGTTCAGATCTGGCTAGATTCAAAGCCATTACCAAATCGGACTGCTGTGGGCACCTAGCCTGCACCAGCCACAGCTAGTTTTAATGCCCTTAATTTTAGAGGCCTCCTGTATCCATCTGCTGTACAAGAGTAACAGCTTCATTTGCTGAGGAGACTTTTGCGCCAGGCAGCTGCTAAGGAAGAGACGGGCACTGTTTAATCCTCACAGGAGAGCTAAGAAGGGGCCAACACTATTGTACCCATCTGACAGGTGATGACTAAGAGATGTCACACAGCTTTGACATGAGACTCACATCTTGTTCTAGATGATTTCAAAAAGATTTGGTTATTGAATCAATTGAGTTAGCAGTGGATGTGGATACTGGTTAATGGCTTTGCTGTAAGGGAAGAGGACAGGGAGAGGGAGATGGAAGTGTGGACAGTGGGGTGGATATATGAAACCATTACAACTGTACACAATAATGTATGGGAAAGATGGTGCTAGATTTTGGTGACTGCAGTGCAAATATATCTAGATTAGGATAAAAACGGTTGTGATTTTAATGGTCATTCTTGAGGTCTCCCCATAATGTTTCAAAATGTGTCATCTAAAGAGCAGAGGAGGTAACAGTGAGTGGGGCTGTGTCAAGTGGGTTGGTGGCTACACTAGCACATGGCCCCACCCCTTTCCAGAACCTACCTCTCCGTCGGCCCCAGACAGCTGCTGCATTGAACTCTATTGCTGTGTGACAAATCGTGACAACTTTAGCTGTTTAAACCCACTGCCATTTACTATCCTGCAGCATTTTAGGGCAGAAGTCTGGCAACCCTGGCTGGGTTCTCTGTTCACGGTGTCACAAGGCCGAAACCAAGCTGTTAACTAGATTGGGACTGTGCGGAGGGCCTTACAGAGGGCCACTTCTGACTGCTGCAGTCTGGCTCTCCTGGCTGGCCGAGGGCTGGAGTCCCTCCCTTTTCTTGGAGGCTGTCTCTGGGCCTTGCCGTGCCCCCTCCTCCTCCAAAGCCATCGCTAATCCCGGGATCCGTCTGCTGCCTATATTTCTGGCACTGGCCCTCTGCTCCAACTCACTGGCAACTGTGTCCTTCCAGGAGCAATAGATCGAGCCACCAGGATAATCTTCATAATTTAAGGTTAACGGATTTAGGACTTTAATGACATTGGCAAAACCCCTTCCCAGCAGGCCCTGGATGAATGTTGGATTTAATAACCAAGGGACAGGGTTGTGGGGTTTCTTCTTTAGAATTCTATCTCTCACAGCTGCCTTCTGCTGAAATGTCTTCAACCTTATTGTTATAATTGGGCAGACCAGGGACAAATGACTGAGCAAAAGCCAGGCATTTACTTTTATTTTCAGAGATATTTGAAAGTAAGCCACTCTGCCTTGGAAATTTGGGAGATGGTTCTTTTCAAATGGGGAGCCTTGGCTAGGAAAAGCTAGCTTTTCTTCTCCTCCTCTTTTCTCTCCTCTTCATTCTCCTTATTCCTCTTTCCTTCCCTTCTCCCCTCCTTCCTTCTCCTTTCTCTCTCTCTCCTTCTCCTTTTTCTCCTCCTTCTCCTCTACTTCCTGCTCCTCTTCCTCCTCCTCCTCCTCCTCATCTTCCTTTATCTCCATCTTTATCTTCTTAATACTGGATTGAATCCAGGAATTTCTCATTGAGCTATATCTCTAGCTGTTTTCTTATCTTGCTAAATTGTAAAGTATTCCAGGTTGGACTCAAACTGGCAACCTTCCTGTCTCAGCCTCTCAGAGTGCTGAAATTGCAACTATGCACCATCCTTGGCTAAAACTTTTAGGCAGGAGAGTAATATGATCATATATCTGTTCTTAAAAAAGTATTAAACTGCAATGTGAGAGTCTAGAGAGTAGAGGAATTGGGGGCCCCAGTGGGGTACGATGGAGACTGACCGGATCCCTCGGGAAGAGCCGGGTGTTGGAAAGCTGGGTGTTGGATACTGAGTTCATTTTTGTGATTGAAATGACAGGACTCTGCCTGAAGGTGACACTTAAGGAAGAGGCACACAAGACCCCGGAGGGAGGCCCAGGGCTTGGGTATGAGTCAGGAGTAGTGCTAGTAACTAGGATGAGGGAGGATGTGGGAGAGAGAGTTTCTGCGGGAGCTGGAGGGGAAAGTGAAGATGGGAACCCTTTCCCCTCAGGAAGGAAGCCTGAGCCTAGTTGTGGCCTGCTGTAAGCTAAGGGATGGCTGAAATCTTGATGATAAAATGGTCTTAGCAGTGGGAGAGAAGAGCCACAGTTTAGACATTGTTTGTCCCCTATGGGCTCCTGTGCTGGAGGGTTGGTGCTGAGAGAACAGTACTGAGAGGCAGTGGAACCTCTGAGAGGTGAGCTTAGTGGGAGGTGATTAGAACACTGGGGCTCCTTCCTCAAAATGGGTTCATCCGGTGTGTCAGCAGGAGGCCGGGTCTCACGTGCTTGGTTGGTCACCACAGAGTGACTTGTTACAGGATGCATGTGGCCATCTTGGCTTATTCCTCTGCTTCTTCTCTCACCCTGTGACCCATTCCTCTCTCACCCTGTGAGGCTGCCACCCTGAGGCCCTCACCCCAAGCCAGTGCTGATCCCAGGCTCTTGGGCCTCCAATGCCTTCAGCTCAGATAAACTTCCTCCCTTGCTAAAGTGTGCAGCCTGGGACACTTTTGTTAAAACAGCGCAAAATGATCTAAGACCAGAAGATTAGAGCCCGGGTCTTGCGGGCTGGTTAGACTTCAGGGTGACTTCTACACATCCCAAAGAGCTGAGTAGAGAGATGAGGGAAAGGGCTGAGCAGGGGAAACAAGAAGGAAGAGACACCTCTCCACTTAGGTTTGAAAAACAGCCATGCAGCGTTTTGCACTGACCGATCCTCCTGAACTTTCACTCTCGCTCAGATACGTAATACTTCTGTTTTATCACATACATAACGTAATGACCATGCTAAGTGTTTTAAGTGTCCAGTTCATTGGCATTAAACATATCTATATCGCTGTGTATCCATCACGCCATCCACCTCTACAATCCCTTTCATTGTGCAAAAGGGAAACTCTGCTCATTAAATAGTAACTCCTGTTCCCATCACTCTCCAGGCCCTGGCCACTACCAGCACCCTCTGTGCTTCTCTAGATTTGACTCCTCTAGGTGTCACGTAGTATAGAACAATCTGATATTGGTCTTTTTGTGAGCCATCTTATTTTACTTAGCGCATTGTTCTCAAGCTGCACCCGGACCACAGTGTGTGTCAGAATTTCCTTCCTTTCACAGCTAAGTAGTATCCCACTGTATGCTGATCCATTCATCTAGTGATACGAACTTGAGTGGCTTCCACTTTTTGGTTATTGTGAACGATGCTGCTCTGAATGTGGGTGAAGATAAGAATGTGTAAAGGTCTCTGTGAAACTGGGCTTTCTGTTATGTTGGATATGTACCCAGAAGCAGAATTGCTGGACTGTTATTTCTCTTTCTCTCTCTTTCTCTTTCTCTCTCTCTCTCTCTCTCTCTCTCTGGAACTGCCATACAGTTTTCCATAAAGGCTGTGCCAGTTTACATTCTACCAACAATACATCAGACTTCCAGTTACTGTACATTCTTGCTAGGATTTTTTTCTCTCTTTTCCCTTTTACTTGTGAGGTGGTTCACAGATGTGTTCTAAATGAGCATGAGCCAGAGCTGCTGTTTTAGGATCATGCGCTGGAAGTTCTGGTCCTTTGTGGCAAGAAGGTCTCTGAGGCCCCCTGGGGCATTTCAGACTCAAAAGGTGCTAAGGAATTTTTTTGACCCCAGCAGGAGGGAAAATGAAGTGTGGCAGGGAGTTCTTAGAATATGAGACTCAGGTCAACATCTGTTTGATAATTTTACATGAGTATTTACGGTGTAGACTTGCCTTCCCTTCTTTTGGAACATTAGGAAGCAGGATGAGAAGGGAATAAAATCATAATTGACAATTCAGCATGCACATGAACGCCGACTGAATTAAGCGCAGGGCACGCTATTTCCTTTGCTGAATTCATTTCCACCTGGACGACTGCCGTATCTGGAAAAAAAATCTCCTCATGGGGCTCCACATGAATCCTGACAGTGTAGTGAAGGTTTTTAAAGAGTAGCAAGTGTTGATGCTTCAAGTTCAAGACAGCGTTATCTCTCTGCTCAACTTTCATTATATGTTCACACTATTTCCAAAAGTACATTTCCTAAATTATCCTTCTCCACTGTCAGTAAGTCTATAAGCACATTGAAAGCCAGGCTATAGGCTGCTCCCCCCGTCCCAGATACCACTTTTGATGAAACCTAATTGCTCAGCTCTTTGAAGGCAGAGTAAAGAAACAAGGATGGTTCGACAATACTTTCTAATTCTTTGAAGAAGAGCTTAAAAAAGAATGGCAGAGATGGGGAATGGACAAAAATTCTCTTCCTCTAGTGTTTAACGATAGAAACTGGGCTGGATCTCATCCAGAAATGCAATTAACTGGTGAAAGTATGCATTCGTCCATTCATTCCCTTCCTCATTCATCCAGAGTGCCCGTACCGCCAGCAGTGCTGTTTGAGTTGCCAGTTTTCCAGGTGCTGGCCATGGATGGGCATGCTGGAAACTCCTGGGATCCCAGAGAGACAGTTGAAGAAGCACTGTGCTAACTGCTGATATTCGATGCTCCATTCCTGTATCGAGTGAGGTCCCCAGCAATCTGTACACTTGGCCTCTGTTCCCTTGGATTCATGCAGAGATGCCTGTGATTTAACATTATGTTTTTGGCTTTCATTGGGGAACAAAATAAGAACTGGCCAGGAGACTATTGCTGTGCTTTTTCAGTAAAGCAATGTTCTCAGTTCAGGAAGCCATTATTTTTAGCTTATATTATTCCAATAGGCCTCTAATTGTTCACTGTGCCTTGATTCTTATGCCTTCCCTCTCCATCCATTTCCCACACTAAGTAATCATTCTAATCATCCTAAAATGCATATTTCATCATGCCTCCCTCCGTGATTACAATGCTGCAGCGGCTCTCCCTTGGTTACAGGCCACATTCCAAGCTCTGCTCCATACCCGAGGTCCTCTGTGATCTGTTCTTGGCACATTTCTGCCACACCATCTCCATCTCCCCCTTTGTTTCCTCCCACTTTGGCTTCAGCAAGTCATGCACTGTAGCCTGGACATCCCCAGACATGCCCTGCCTTCCTTACCTTCTGCTTCTCTCCTGCTCTTTCCTCTCCTTCCTTTCCTGCTTTGCTAAACTCCTGTTTCATTGCAAAGTTTGACACTAGAATACTTCATTCTGGTGTTATTCCTGTATCTCCTGCTCTTGTTCCCAAGTCTGGCATCCTTGGGTCACTTGCTGCCACTATGTGTTTCTATAAACCCACTCATCCCTCTCTTTTGGTTCTTATGCATCTGTCAGTTTGTGTAACCTCTCTGGGCTGCAGGCAGAAGGCAATACAATGAGTCATGGATCTGTGTGTCTAAAACAAGCCTGCTGCTATAGTTTATAGTTAGTATAAACTTAGGCTTGGTTCCCAGATCAATGGTACTGCAGCCTTAAGGGGTGGAGCTTAGTGGGAGGTCTTTAGGTTACGTGGGCCATGGCCTTAAAGGGATTGTGGGACTGTATTCCCGTGCCATCTCTGTCTCTCTGGCTTGGCCATGAGGTCCATGGATCTGCTCCACTGCATGCTTCTACCATATGTGCTGCCTCATCACAGGACCCCGAACAATGAGCCAACCAGTAATGGACTGAAACTTCCAAAACCATGAGCCAAAATCAACCTTTTCCTCCTCATCAAGCTGATTATCTGAAGTATTTGTTATAGTGAACTGACAGACCCGGTAATCAGAAGATTTGCAATAAAGATTGACTAAAACAACTCCAAACTCTCTTCGGTACTACACTTCTTATTCCCGTGATAGGGCCATCTCATGGTGAAAGAATTGCTTGTGTCTTTTGACAGTCAGAGATCCCGGTACTCATGATTATAACCACTCTGGTTTATACTCCTGCTGTGGACTGGAAATGACCAACTGCTTCTCGGGAAAAGGAGCAGTGGACATGTTTTGCAGTGGACCTTCATGAGAAGCATCTTAGCTTCTCCTAAGATACTATCTTTTTCACCTCACAGGTGTATTCCATTCAGGAGATGCTCTGGGGATACCTATATCTGGTAGAGCCAAAGTGCATGCCTGATCAAAGCTCAGCTCGCCTGAGATCTTGAATCTTGAACAAAATGAAAGAGAAGGAGAAGAAATGGTGAAAGTTTATTTAAGCTGTAATATAGGAGGATTGTGCAATAGCATGGAGTCCAGAGGACTAAGTATGCAGAGATAATTTTTCAGGATAAAAATAATTTGAAGAAGGAGACAACAAACAATAAAACAGTACCCTGACTAAAGAAGAAAAAGCAGATGCTAGGAACTCCCAGTTTCCCCTACCCACCAAAAATTGTTTTCACTGTGACTGAGGTGAACAGATAGGCCAGGCCAGTAGCAGGTCCTTGAGTTGAATGTGCAAGAGAGACATGGATAATTCAGATGCACAAATCACTTTGTCTCTTTATAAGAGAAGTTTTGCAAATACCTTATCGGTTGGCATGAAAAAAGGCATATTTCTAATGTATGTAAAAGAAGTTTGGAAGAAGCCTTTCTCCATGAGTAGTAAAGCTGTGGCTGGAGGCTGTCAATCTGTGGTTAGAATCTAACCTGTGCTGGAGCACTGGTCTTTACACCAGTGTTCCAGGCAAAAAGACAGAAGGAGCAGAAGGCAAGAGGGAATTACTTCTCCTTTAAGAGATACTTCACTCCATTTTCAATTGTATCTCATTGATGAGAACCTTATTATGTCCCCTTGTAGCTGCAAGGGTGGTTGTGGAATGTTATCTTTCAAGTGAGTGGCAATTATTTCTGGGGGGGAGGTGTCCTAATTATGCTGCTAACAAATAAAGTGATATGTTGGAAATGAACTAGTAGCCTCTGTATCATTGCATTGTTATTGTTGTTTCGAGATGGCACAGAGGAGAAGGATTATTTGAAGTATTATTGTTTATATGCTTGGCTAGTGATGGAACTGAACTGGTAACAGTAGCAGCACAATGACCTGCATTTACATTTAGGGGACTGCAAAATAACAGACTCTCTTCTTGGGCTTTATATGTGCATATCATTTAACACAACTTCACTGAGAATCCAATCTGTATCCCCACTTTACAGATGAGGAAAGTGGTTCTAGACAACGCAGTGCTTGAGCTGGGTTTGAATCCAGATCTGACTGGAAAGTTGACGTTCTATTCATGCAACTTCATTACAAAATCACTTTAGTGAGTGCATTATGCAGAAATGCTGTTTTTACGGAGGTCAGCAGGCAAGGGCTCTATCAAGGAAGAGGACTTTGGTAGATCCTTACGTCTAATAGGAGGGACTTGGTCATTCCATAATCACTTTGTCATGAAGCGTGTGATATCCTCATTTCATTTCTAGTATGATAATAAAATAAGAGGGAGCTTTTTCCTCTGGAGGAATATTTTTTAACTGTTTGGTTCCACCTGTCACAAGGGTGTCCAAATAATCTAGGAATGAATGGGTCCTGGTTTGAGGTATTTAAATCTCAGCTCTGAACAGGTAATCACTTAGCTGTTTTTCAATTTGATCAATAATTTACTTAAGCTTTTATAATACAGGAGTAGAGTTATTCTAAGGAAAAATTGTGTGTGAAAATCACACAAGAATAAATCGATGTGTTTATATATGAACATTCCATGCTGAGGCGAAATAACCAGACTGAATTGTGAATTCTAGATGAACAGTATATGGTGTGTGTGTGTGTGTGTGTGTGTGTGTGTGTGTGTAAGAAGGAGGATGTGGAAAGCACAGAAAGGAAATCTTATGGGTGAAACTTACTAAGCTTAGTTTAGAAGAGTGGTGACTCCAGCTGGCTAGAATTGATAGTAATAATTAAAGGGACCCAGCAGCTAAAAGCAAGGTCATGGCCTAGATTTGCCCAGCCAGACAGAAATTCATTGAAAATCCATATGACAAGAAATGCGCGTGATGCGGATGAAATGATTCTGATATTGGCAGGTTTCCATTTCTCAGCCGAAGTCGCCCAGCTGAGACGTGTGGATGCCACACAGTGACAGCTGACAAAATAAATGTATTGATGGAATGATCGGCTGGTTCCCCGCCGCGTGGCAGAGGGATGCCAGTGAGATTAGAGGTCTATGGCCAATTATCTGAATTGGTCATCAGCCAAGCTAGTCATCATTTTCACCATTCAACTGGGCTCTCATCCACGGCAGCTTTTAAGGAGAAGTTCTTCGAGAACTGAACACAAATCTCAGTCCATTAATTTTTACAGTGTTAAGGGTCAGGCCAGAAAACACAGTCTGAAAGCAGCGTCCTGTAATAAGGGGGGCTGTGCAAGAGCATGGGATTCCTGGGATTATCGGGGAGGGAGAATTTAGGGGTATTCAAAAGGAGATGTGAAAGGGTGCCCTGAGACAGGAAAAGCAAAGATGCCAGACACCCTCGCCCACAAAAGAGCCAGACAGCTATGGACCCTCAGGCCCCAAAAAGTAGCTCCGGCTCCCTCTGTGGCTGAGAGGGGCGGGCAGGATGTCCCCATGGCGGATTCAGCAGGTGAGAGCTACTGTGTGATTACTTCCCATGAAGTGGGAGGTGAACAGACCGCAGCCCAGAGAAAGAAGTGTCTGTGAGCAGAGGGATGGTAGCTTGACCGTGGTGGAATGGGCACTGTCCCCTGACTGTATCTGGGAAATGCGATGCGGATCGTGTTCACTCGATGCTACCTTAACAGAAATTCTATAGACATGTGTCACACTTCTTAATAAAACTTTGTCATAAGAGTGATTTTTCAATAACTCAGACACCAATAAAGATTTATGCTGCCTGGTGATAGTTCACAAAGCTAATTACCTGGAATTGATGCTATAAGAATCCAACCATCTCTGCATTGAACCCGGGTCACCATTGAACCGGGTCACTGCTTCATTCATGCAACAAAGATTTTTTGGCTAACCTTAAACTTGAAATAAACTGCAAATTTATTTGATCAGGCTTACAATTGAGATCTAACTATGATGTTCTGGACAAATAAAATATAATCAGCAGAATTTTTTTTTTTTTTTTTTTTTTTTTTTTGCTTTTCAAGAGGGTATGATTTTCCCACATTACAAATGCCTCTGGGGAGTTTGGTGGTCCCAAACTAATTGCCTTAAACTTTCTCAGAGAATTTAGTTGCTTGAGCACTGTTTTATGTTTACAAATGCTTTCCAGAATACTCACTTAAGTTCCACCAGAGTCCTCTAGTAGGAATGTCAAGGATTATTACCTGCAGTTTGCACATGGAAGAAAATTCTCTTTGAAATATTAAGTGATGTGCTCAGCTTTGGAAATAGTATGAACTCTAATTCCTGCTCCATCATTTGCTCCATTTTATCATACTGTCTGTTAAATAAATCCACTGCTCATGGTGGCTTCTTACAGTTTATATTTTCATATATATTATTTTGGTCACCTTGACAATAATCCTATGAAAGAAGCTAGTTATCACTATGATTATCACCATCATCATCATCACCATCACCATCATCCTCCTTAATCATTATCTCCATTTTTTAGGAGAGATAATTGATACTCTTAAAGGGGAGGCTCTTGTAGCAAGTGGAAGCAGCTTGAATCAACACATAATGAATGGAATTAGTCAGCTGCAGATGTAGTCTATTCTAAGAGGCTATAAATACGCTGGTGAGGGGTGCCCGGAACTTAACAGACAACCCCAGTGGAACAGTCAGTCTTCTGGTCCCATTCAGGTGACCAGATTAGGCACAGGAGAAGGGTACGGAGGAAACTCAGGCTCCGAACTAATGAATTCCTCCTAGTCTGTCAAAACAGACATTTTAATTTTAGAAAGATGGTGTTTGCATCCTACATAGGAGGGAGAAGTCAGTGAGCAAGAGCTTGTCAGAACTGAGGAAAGAATTCACTGTCTGGAAACAAGACTTCTGCTGGCTGGTTGATAGATTTCTTTTTAGGATAAAGTTAGAGACCACCAGCTGCCTGAATTGGGGGGGATTCTGTGCTTCCTCCCTGCTTTCCTGCCTATCTTTTGAGGAGTACGGACATTAGGCTTGGATGGAGCATGAGTCTGAAGCCAGGGGCCAAATGCCAGCGCAAACAGAGGCTGACCTGGTGCCTGGCTCAGAGACCTCTGATAATATTTGTGGAACTAATGAAGGAAGCTGACTGACTTCCTGAGAAAGAAAGGGAGTACAGCAGTCCATGGTACTGATCAGGGGGAGCCTGGGATAAGAGCCCATTTGGAATTAGGACCAAATCAGTTTGGAATCAGAGGACAAGCACAGATATGGGAGCCCAGAGGCCAAGCTGGAGAACACAGGAGTGAGGTGCCTTTAATAAGAACAGGTTTCCAGAGAGATGGTGGGATGCTACACAGTGAGACTAAAGCCCAGAAAAGTCCAAAAATCACAGAGGTGAGAGCCAGAGGAGAACTTTACTGACCAACCCTTAGCTCCTCCTTACCGGCCTTTGGCCCCTGCTGAGGCACCTGCACCCCACTCCCCCATACCTTAAAACCTGGACTGTCTTCTGGCAGGAGGAACATCTGCGAGACGGCTCACTCTGATGTCTGTGACAATCCCTGTCTGTCCCTGGTCTCCACATTTCCCATCGGAACACCACCTGCAGCTCTATTTCTGAGGCTCTCACTTTTGAGCCATATGGATTCCAATTAGAGAGCAGAGTCCAAGCTGGGCCTGGTGTTTCATGCCTGTAATTCCAGTACTTTGGGAGGCTGAGGCAAGAGGGCTGAGAATTTAAGCCCAGTCCCAGCAACTTCTTAAGACCTTTTCTCAAAATTAAAAAAACATGGGAAGGACTGGGGATCTAGCTCAGGGCCAAGGCCCTGGATTCAATCCCTAGTGCTGCAGAAGTAAATAAGTAAATAAATGAAAAGACCAGGCCCAGAACTCTTCCCATCATTGCAGTAGAGACATCAGGGGGAGAACCCCCCCAAACCCTGCTGAGTTCTCAGGCCAGTCAGATGCAGGGTGCTCACGGATTTTGTAGAGTAGGGAGAAGGAAGGCAGAGCACATATGCTGCATGTACAAATGACTATGTAGAACAGGAACTGGGAATTACTATGGGAAGAAGGCACTGAGCATAGGCGCAAAGAATGAAAAATTAGAAAATAACAAACTAAATGTGGCATCAATATGCAAAAACGGGAGTGTGCCGGTGGAGGAAATTACAGGTCTATCAGCTTAATATTCATCACACACGGGGAGACGCAGGCTGCTTATTGTACGCGGGAGTATAATTAAAGCAGGGAGCTGACCTCGAACTGCACGCTGGAGAGGTGCTGAGATTCACGCTGCTCTGAGTTCCCTCCTGCTCAGGCTTTGCACCTGGGGGGCCCAGCAGGCCTTGGCTCACCCCGCCCCCCCAGGACAAGGAGGAAGCCTCCCAGGGAATGTAGATTTTATTTTGCTCTTCCTCCTGTTTTCTTCTTCTTCTAATGTACAAGCCCCCTGGTCCCAGGGCTATTTGAGGACACAGAGACATGAAAAGCACAGTTTTAAGCTTCCAGGAAAAATATTTTAAAATGCGCCTCTTTCTGCCACTTGGAATAGAGAAATTCCATGAATGAAGCATGAGCTGAATTCTAGCTCATCCCGTCTCAGCTCTGCCCTGGCACTGCCGTGAAGCTGCAGGACCTCATGCTGTGCAGACCCTGGCCCTGGGCTTTGCGGGCCATGTATCAAGAGGGAGGAGGCAGCGGCTTCCCGGTAAGAGGCTCCAGCTCCTCGTGTTTTATGGGTGACCTTGACTGCGGATACTTCTTTCCGAGAGGGCTGAAAAGTCAACAGGCTTAGGAAACATGGTGTTTTCGGTCTACAGTCTATTTCTGGTGGTTCTTCCAGATTCCTGGGTACATTTGTCTTGTCTCTAAAGATGCAGACCTGGGGACTCTCACCTTTAGAGGGTTTAGGTTCTGACCCCTAGTGCTACAACTCTCTTTGAGCCCCCATCCAACAGTCCCTCCAGGGGCTTCCCTTCTGTCACTTCTGACCCAGGGTCTGGTCTCTGCCTCGGGTGAAGGCAGGAACAAGCAGGGTGCTACTGGGTGCTATGGGAGGGAGTCATGTGTGGCTTTCTGTGGGTCGCCACATGCTTCCCCAGCATGTTACATGTATGAGGCATGACTGAAAAACCGGTGTGTGTTTAATTTTGAAGTGTGTACTACAGTGAGAGAGAGATGCATTCCTGGGAATCCTCAAAACACTCCCCCTTTGTCCGAACACTTATCCCATTGTTCCCCCATTGTTCCCGCTGTTTCTGAAACAGCTCCAGATGCCTCTCCCTTCCTTCTGCTGTTACTCGCCCCTCCCGCTTCCCCCTTTCTCCTCCCCCTTTCCCCTCCCCCCTCTCTTCCTCTGTCCCTCCCCCTCCCCAAATGCTAACTCCGTGGAACTGGGATTTTTATCTGGTTTTGTTCACAAACTGCTGTCTTAGGCATTAGTAGCACTGCCTACCAGGTAGTGGATGCTCAAATGCTTGAGGACTGTGTGAAAGAATTAACAAACACCACAAAGTGAAACAAACCAGGTGAAGACACTCAGTATTCATTGATGCTTTTGTTCAAAGTTCCTTGAAGCTTTTGTTTTGTTTCCGGAATGAGAGATTTTTATTGCGCTATTGCGGGGAGGCTTGGCTTCCCTCCAAAATGCTTGGCAGGATGCCTGCTCATCAGCAGGGCACAGTTCACCAGGGAGGATGCCCGCAGCCAGCGTCCGCTCTGTATGGTTCCACACTAGCTGTTCTGTTTTGAACATGACCCCCCTTTATCCCCGGGGCTGGGGACTGAACCCAGAGCCTTTCCATTAAGTTGCACCCTCTCCTTTAGTTTGAGATAGGATCTTTCTAATTGCTCAAGCTGGACTTGAATTTGTGATCCTCCTGCCTCAGCCTTCCAGACTGCTGGATTACAGGTGTGCACCATCACATCTGCTGTGATCCCTCCTAACTGCCCTGGGATTGCGCCTTCTAGTTTGTTAGCTCTCCCTTCCTTCTCATCGATGCTAGTATCCCGTGGCCTGTTTTCTAACACCTGAGCTCGGGGGCTGATAAGCTGGGTCCCGTTACTTCTAGAGTCCATCGCTACACCCTGGCTGAGTGTCCCTTTCAGAATGATGGTGAGCACCCTGCCCAGATGGGCTGCTGGGATCCATCAGCTGGCCGTGCCCCTTCCTGGTTGATGTCCTAAGTGACAATAGATTTCCTCACTGGGCAGAAACAAAACCCCATGATTCTTCCAGGAGAAGGCCATTAAACAATCCTCTTGATGGCATTAGCTCAGAGGTTGTTAATGGGCAATCAATTCTGCATGGGCTTGCAAAGGGCCCGGCACAGCCTCAGGCCTGGAAGATGACCTGAGAAATGTGTGTCCAGAAAACTGTTTTCCTTTCCTACCTGCCTGCCCCCCCGCCAGCCTCAGCTGCTCTGTGTCTCTCAAGAGGCCCTCCCCTTGAGGAATACACACGTGCAGCCCCTGCTGCAGACAGCAGGTGCCGAGAGCCCCCCTCTTTCCCCTGTGGATAGATACCACAGCATGTGGGCACCCGCCTCTGCATGCCTTAATGTGAAGCCTAAATATCCCCTGTGATATGTTCATTAAATGACCTAATGCCTGTCAGGCACTCAGAACAGCACCAGCGATTGGAACAAATTGCCAAACATGTTTAGTAAGGGCAGCGTTTTTTTTTTTTTTTTTAATCATTTTGTGGTGATTTGTCTTGGAGAATCTGAAGACAAAATTTCCACAGACCAATGTAGGATCTTACTTTCGGTACTAGTTCTAGCAGTCCCTACAGTCTTTCGTATAAATGGCAGAGAATTTGTGTAACACTTGTGCAATCCTCTCATATACCTCAGACCACCTCCAGATTACTTATAATGCTCAATAAAATGCAGACACTATGTAAATTGTTCTTATACTGTATTGCTTGAAAAACACCTGTATGTCGGCAGGACACATGCAATATTTTCCAAAATAGTTTTTAATCCAGAGTTGCTTAAGTCCAACTGCTCTGAAAGACTGACTCCCCTTCTCATTGGAGTGATTTCTCACCAGGTCCACTGAGGGCACAACCCACATGTGCCTGTCACACACTGGCATGATCTGTGGCCCCTGACATTACCCCTCAGTACTGCTGTCATCAGGAGAGGATTCTTCTGTTGGTGTCTATGTGTTGATGACCCCTGGATGGCTGGTGTTAGAATCTGAATTTGCAGACTGCCCACATTCCTGGCTTAGCGGGAGGCAAACGTCTCTTTCACACAGTAGCAGGGGCGTCTGCCAGGGTAGAAGTGGTTGGGGAGCATCCTTGTATTGGGCAAGTACTTCTGCCCCAGGACTGCTTCCTTGTTTCTACAGTGGGGACGTAGACCCTCACCTACAGGGTTGTGGAAAGATTAAATAAGATTCCCTGGGCACAGGACTTGAAAGGCAAAGATTTCTCCCCTCCATACTCTGAAGGCTTTGCAGTAGACTAGGGTTTGAATATTCTGGGTAATTATAACTTTGTACCCAAGTAGATCTTCCTCAACCTCCTCCTCTGAGGCCCTTCCCACCCCTCCCTAGAGAGCAAGTTTTCTACGTGTGGCATCATTTACGTATTTAAAGCCTTCACTCATTTCTTGACTGACTTTTTGTTTATCACCCAGCACCTGCTTGTGACCCAGCCTCACAGATTGTCACCTACAACTTCTCTTTTACATTGTATCCGGCTCTCCCAGCATGCCTTGCATTTTTGTGCCTCCCAACCATTGAGCACCCTGGACCTTCGTACAGGCCAGTTCATACTTCCTCCTTCAGATAACCCTCCCCTCCCAAGACTGAACTCGATGGAAGAAGCATAGGCTCTCAATGACCTTCCTTGATCTTTCTCAACACCCTTCTCTAAATATATATGTATATATATATATATATATATATATATATATATATATTCTTAGTTCTTATACCTGTGTATGTTAACAACATGTGTGATTGTATAAATCATAGAAAACTAAATTAGGAATTGCTTAAATAAAAAAGGCAATTTCCCCTCTTATTGAATAAAATATTGAGGTTTTTGTGGTACTGGCACTGACTCAGCTTCTCAGTGTTGTCATCAGAGATCTCTTCTGTCCTTGTGCTTTGAGATTCTTTGTCTTCATTCCTACACTTGTTGCTTTATGGTTTCAATATGGCTGCCCTTGCACCAGGCATCACGGCATCAGTGTTCAGTGCACAGTTTGGAGACAGGGCAGCACTGGCCATGACTCATTTTTCTCAAGAAAGCAAGAACCATCCCAGAATCATTCCACATATTTCTGCTTGTTTTATAGTCCAGACACCAGCTTACTCCTAGCTCCTCAGGAAGCTGATAAAATGAGTGTATAGAAACAGGCACGTTACTAACCCCCAAACAATTGTCATCCATTAGCAAGAAAAATGCAGGTGGAGAATGAAGATTAGTTACATGCTAACAGCAGGAGCATCTACCACATGCAGTAGACTTGCTGTATCCCCTCATTCCCAGACAATGGGGCTTCTTGAAGTCCAGAGCACCCTGCAGCTGTCTCTCCCCTAGACCTGCAGTGCTTCACACAGTAGGGACTCATTTAGTATTCACTGAGTAAATAAATGGAAAGTAGGTAAATGTCCCCAAACCTCACAGTTCATAAGCCATATATAAAGTCCAGTTTTATTCTGGGTCGGGAAATAGCCAGGTATTCAGCTCAGTCCTATCACTACTTGTTTTGGTATCATGCAGCTGTAGCCAGAACACTCAGATCGGGGCCTAGGCAGTTTCCCCCCGGGGAGTGCATGTATGTTAAAACCTGTAGGTTGCCAGTTCCCAGAAGCTGGTATTTGATTCTCATAATGAAAAACCACGAGATCTTTAACTCTTAAGGAGCTTCCAGCTGACGCAGTAGCATTAGATTAATTTTCTGTTTAATAAAGCATATTGGAGCCCTCAGCACAGGCTGCGTGCGCCTGCCTGGGGATGGCAGGGACACAAGCCAGCGTCTCACTTCAGGCAGAGGAAGCACTAGCTAAAGGGAGCCTAATTGAAGAGTACAATCTGCTTACCCATGTAGCTGCCTTTTTTCTTCTCACAGAGCAAAAGATAAAATCAGAGCCACTAGGTTTAAACCATAGTTCGCTGTCTCCTTCTGCCCAGGTCTGGGACCCTCTGTGAGTTGTAAGGGAGGGTGGCTTGGTGGAGAGGACAGCTCTGTGGAGCTTGTTAGTTAGTGTACGGGCCACAGAGAAGGTGCAGTTGTGGGCTCTTCGAGGCGGGAGGTGTTTAAGTATGAGTCCTGGGAAGAGGGAGGACAGGCTGTCTAACCTGCGTGAGGGCTGAGGTTCAAGGCTACTCCCTGCTTACTTGCTATTACTGAGTAAACTTAATTTGGGTCAAAGAGTGCATATAATTTCCTCTCTATGCGACCTGTTCAAATGGATCCAGGTGCAGGTGACAGATCCAGGTTCCACCTGCGCTGATCTTTGTCCACTCATTTGAAAATTTGGCATTTTTCTTTCTTTCTTTGTGTTTCATCCATGACCCATACAGGATCTTCCCAAAGCGGGAGACTATGTGCGGGGTATTTCTGTGTCCTTGACATAATCGCTGTCTATGCCCAGGTCTGATGGGACATAAAGCAAAAGATAGCTCTACCTGTCCAGAACCACTGAGGCAAGGAAGGCAGCCCCTGGGATGTCCAGTGCCCACTCATCCAGCGGCTTCCCTTGGGGACAGATGCAGTCAGGACCGTCCCCCTGGGAATGCTGGAGACAGTGAAGGTCAGCGTGGGGTCAGCATCTGCTGTGATAGCAGGAGACTCCCTCATGTCCAGAGCTTTGTTTCAAGGTGCTGGTCAACCACATCTACGGAGGAAATCAATGTCCTGTCCTGTGACAAACAGAAAATGTAATATCAGCCAACATTCCGTTTTGTTGTGAGAGCAAATAATTGAGAATCGGTCAGCTAATTTTGTTTCTGTCTTCTTTCCTTGTACCTGGCCCAAGAGATCAGAGAACAAAGAAACATTTTTACTGACAAATTATAATTATATATATTCCTGGGAATATATAAAATGGTTATGATTATTGAATACAGTGTGGAATGATCAAATCAAGCTAATTAACCTTTTCATAGCCTCAGAGACTTAATATTTTTGTGATCAGAATATTTAAAATTTCCTTTATTAGTGAAATTTAAATAAGCACTATGTAATTATTAGGTATATTCACTATGATGTGCAATTAACCTAAAAAAATCAAACTTACAAGGTGTGATAAAAACACAGTGAATGTTTAAATAAAAACATTTTAAAAATTACGGTAAAAGACACACTGGCATCAGTCCCAACCAAAGTACTCCTTGCTTTGAACACACTTATCCCATTGTTCTTGGCACTTTCTGAAGCAGCTCTGTAAGTCTTCTCTTGTGAAGGTCTTTAGTTGTGCTGTCATGGCTGCCTCAATGTCCTGAACTGATTCAAGTGGTTTGTCATTTCTGTCCAATAAAATACTATAGTGTGTTCTCATTTACACTGTACAATGTGTCTGGTACCACGCAACTTCTGACCCTTCCTCACGGTCAAAATCACCACCTAAGGGAAGTGTTTTGAATTAATCCAAGACTTCCTGGCAGCCTCTACAGTGCAACTGACGACACTAGTGAAAGAGGATTGCCAGAAGTGCTTCAGAAAGAGGGAAGAGCAATGAGATGAGAGTCTAAAGAAAGGGAGGGTATGTTAAGAGGAATTCATGGCAATATGTTTTGCTGTACCTTTTTAAAAAAATTTAAACATTCACTGTAATTTTGGATCATATGTCAAATTCTTCCTACACAACCGAGCTATGTTCCCTTTGACCATCTCTGGGTTCCCTGTCTCCAGCTTCTGGTACCTACCTTTCTCTGCTTCTCTGAGGACAATTGTTTTAAATCCCACATCTAAGGGAGAGTAGGTTGCATCTGTCTTTCTGTTATTTCGCTGAGTACAGTGATCTCCCATTGCATCTCTGTGGTCACAAGTGAAAAGAAATTTTTAATGTCTAAAAATTACTTAATGTTGCAGGTAACATTGTAGTTTGGAATGTTAGCAACTTAATATTTCTTTACAGTTATATTTTCATTTTAAGCTAAAATAGTGTAGCACTTGTAATAAATTCCTAATGAATTAGGAGGGAAGCACTGGGGAGGCATTTATAACTGTATTTATTTCTTCACAGAAAATGTTGTATGATGTTGGGCAGAGTAAGTCCTTACAGCGTCTTCTTTTTCTGAAAACAAAGTCTCAGTATTGCTACATTTTTCTGTGAATGAAGATTAGCCTAGAAATCACCATCCCTTACCAGATTCCCTGAATTAGCAGTTTTCAATAGCAGCTATAATTTCTAACACAGAGCAAGGGTATTTGTCTGAAGATACAGCTCAGTTTTCATGCCAAGATTCAAAAATAGCTATGCTTTTTTAGAACCGATTTATAACTCTGTTCTAAGCTCTGGATGGCAGGGGCCACTGTTTAATGTGCTTTCCAATAAAACCTATTTTACTTAGTTACCAAGCTACTGTATGCATAAAGTACACAGTGCTTTGCTGTATACTGGTGGATTTTGTAGGTACTGAATACATTCGCTTATTTAATACCCACAATAACCCACAGAAGTAGGGTTGGTTCTTTTCTCCAGGCCACGGACCAGGAAGTTGAGAAGTTGGAGAGTTGATCTTGATCCTTTGTTCCTGAATCTGTGTGACTTGGCCTTAACCTGTGACCCATCAGGGAGTTTTGTGAAGTGTAGGTGGCTTTGGAACTGGGGTTTGCCAGGGGGTTTGCTGTCTGGGATCTGTGCCTATCTTTAACGGCAATGTTTGACCATTTGGCAAAGTTGTATTAGCTGTAAGATATTTCATGGTGTGTAGGACATCACAGGTGCACATTAAATGCTTAGCAAATGTCCTGTTTGCAGAATAAAAGTATCCATTTTTTTCATTCCTTCCATTTCCATTGCCTCTTGTGGAGCATGTGCGTTTCCCTGGACCTGGTGGCATCTGGAAGGACAAGTGCTGGGGCACACTCGGTCTTCCCTCTGCTTGCCTTATCCTTCAGCTACCTGGAACACTCAGAGGCTCCTATTCATCCTGCAGAATGTGGCTCAAGGGCGGTGCTTCTGCCCTTGTGTTCTTTGAGTCAGGTGATCCCACCTCTGCACTGAATATTAACTGTGAGCTCCCACCTCCTCCTGATGTGTGCCCCAGAGACGGGACTCCAGTCCACCCTAACATCCCTGGTTCATGCGCCTGGAGCGGCGAATAGGTGTTTGCTGACTCCATGAATGGAGGCAAGAAAGCAGAAAATCAGAAGGGAAGATTTTTGATATCTCACTAGGCTGTTTGAAAGGTCTCGGGAATTTAGCACACTTCACAGTGGAAAAAATATCAATAAGGGCAAAAAAAAAAAATCCCTAAAAACAAAGACCTTTGAGGTCAGTACAAAAAACTGCACTTGGATGCCATTGGCAGGATTGACATAGGAAATGACCACATTTGCATTTCAAATAGGTGATACAATCAAATGCATCTCCCCACCTGCCCACAGTATTCTAGGACAGCCTTCTCCTGGGTTCCTGGCCTTATCAGGAAGCCTTTTTCCTCCTAAATAATTCCAGAAGGAAAAAGAAATTATGCAAAGTAGGACCATTTCTAACATATTTTCTCCCCTGCAAGATGCAATCTAAAAACTGCTTGCTATTATGGTTTGGAATAAGATATGTTATGAAGTGAATGACAGAAAAATAGGAAGACATCCATCAAAATGTCTCTTTCCTTCCTACATCCAGAGCTTTTCTGTATCCAGAGGGTGTCAAAGCACAAATCACAGGTAAGGATGTCTTAAGTAGAAGGAACATGAAATGCAGAAGGAAAGACACTTACAAATTGCATCCTCCAGCTCTTAACCTAATTGTTTCTCTCCTGGCATTGCCTTTCGAAGAAAGAATAGCGTTTGCTAGTTTTGGGGAGAAAAGGAAGCACTTGGAGCTCAGGATTTGAGTTGAGTGGGTTAGTGAAAAACGGACTCCAGGAGATCTGGAGACTGTTGCTCCAACAGGAAATGCCACAGAGACAGTAAGTGTCCCATTTAGAGTCTGAACAGGAAATGGGCCTCAGAGAGTTTGGAAGTCAAACTACCTAGCAAACATCCACAAAAGACAGAAGATGGCTATCTTCATCTTCCTGACACTGCCAGCACTCAATGGCAGGTGTGTGACAGAAGAAAAGCAAGTCTTATGCAAGTGAGAACTTCAGAGCAGTCCAAGGACCCAGGCACGGCTTCTGCAGATGTGCTGAGGTAGCTGCCTGCAGGAGGACCCAGGTGAGACCCCCACACAGAACCCCAGGAAGGTGAGGCTTGGGTTTTCAGCATGCCTTCAGTCACTCTGAGTGCAGCCAAGCACAGCTACAGTTTGGGTTTCTTATGGCTTAAGAAATCTAGCTTCCACATGCCACTGGCTGACTCAAGCTGTTGCTGTTAGGAAGACTAAATTTTGCAGACCTTGCAATAAGAATTCCCTCAAACTCACTCAGAAGGCTCTCTCTGTCCTATGTTTAAGATGCTCCTGGGTTAGTGGGGTTGTGGGACAGGGATAGAGAAGATATACAGGGGTTAGGGGATGCCAACAAATGCAGGATTCCTTGAAAACAGTGACCAGGAAATTATAAAATTTTGTACCTTGTAGGTGGCACATTGAAATTTTGGTTCATTTTTTCCACAGTTCAGAATAACTATGTACATTAGCCACCAGCTGAACTGAGTCAGCGTGGTGCTGAGCGTGGATGGCCCACCTGAGGACAGTTGCCAGCATAAAAACGAGACCTGGAGCGGAAAGGTAGTGCTGTGGGCTCTCCTAAGTGCTGTTGTTGTTTGGAGCCGTTGGTTCCCCTGGAGGAGCTTTCATGCTGGGTCCCCTGATATGAACTTGGCTGTTATCAGCGGAGCTCAGGACCTTCCTGCTGAGACTGGATGTGGTTCACTTTGAAGTGCTCTGATCCTTACTTTGAGCATCGGTTCCTGGCTCTAGAGGGCATGATGTGAGCTTTTAATCTTCAAGAGAAGCTTGTCACTCTGGGTTCCTGATATGTACTCGGTTGTTCTCATCATTGGAGGAACTCAGGACCTCATCATTGCTGAGGATGGCTGGTCCTTATTTTGAGCATCACTTATTGGCTCCAGTACAGAACCCTCAGCCTGGTGGCACAGATGCTTTACCCCTCTGGCACAGACTTTCTGGCTTCCGCCACTGACCTTTGAACTTCCCCAGCACAGTTCTGTGAGATAGACTTGCATGGGTCCTTGGCATGGGCTCTAGGTTTCCAGCTGAACTCATGCAGGTCTCTGCCATGGGATCCAAGCCTTCAGCTGGATTTTCTAGGTCTTTAGTGTGTGGACAGGTTTCCTGCACTTTCTTTGTATTTGACACCTTGGCTGATGATTATAAATAATACTAGAAATTCTGTGTCCTGTATGTAATTGTTCTCCTTGCAACCCCAAGCCACTTACTGAGTACTTCACATACTCCAGACTCCAGATCAAACCCTCTACAGACATAACTGTCTTTAAAGTTTGTAACTACCCTATAAAGGAGGCCTAACTGTCTTCATTTTCTTAGGTGACAAAACCGAGGCTTAAAGGCAAGTTACCCAAAAAGCAGAACTGTGACTTTACTCAGGTGAGTTTCAGGTCAAGCCTGTGCCTCCCTCTGCAGTATGGAGAAATGCGGGGCACTAGATTTAGGAAGGAGTGACCTCGAATTTCACAAATAAAGTTTCTTCTTATCCCTCCCTTTTTTTCATTCTTTTCTTATTCCCTTTCATTTTCCTTCACCTTCCTTCTCATTTCTTCTTTTTCATCAATTATTTGTTAAACCTGTACTGTGTCCTGGGCACTGCAATAGGATTGAGAAACTACCAAGATTCAGACAACAATGCTACACATTCAAGGAAGTTTTATTTGGACAGGAGAGGTGACAGTGTGAATAGCTTACACTGAGAAGACAGCCATAAGATATGAGACTACGTTAACGGAAGGGGAAGGAATAGAATTTTGGGGACTTGAAAAAGAAGAAGGCTTTCTGGAAGTTGCAAGCGTAGAGGGAACAGTACTGTGAAAGCGAGACCAGGGAGCATCCTGCCTGTGCTCTGCTGTGTGCCATTTACTCTGCGAACATCAAGAACCTCTGAATGTAAGGAACGCAATGTGTTATTTTTTGTTTTAGAAACTTTGTTTTCAGTGATAAGGTAGATCTCAGAGGTAAGATAGAGGCAAAGAGCCCACTCGGGTGCCCCTGTCATAGGCTGGGTGACAGAGAAGACCGGGCTACACCTGGCAGTGGTGGCGGGGGTGTGGAAGGAGCAGCAGATGGCTACACACATGAACTCAGTATTGTCCCGTGATTGTTGATTATATAAATTAATTGACATGGCAGGTAAACCTTTAAATGGATGACTAGCAGATTTTCAAATGTATTATGGTTCAAACCTAGTAGAAGATCATTTCCTGCTCATGTAACAATCCTGGACAGATGGATGGCTTGTTGAGGGCAGGTACAGCTGTCCTCCACAAAGGCATTTTAGTGAGTCATGAGGTTCTGCCCTCTTCAACACAGAGCTCCCAGAGCTGATCTAAGATTGCTTCAATGCCAGGCAGAAAGAAGGTTAAAGAGTAATAGGAAGATATTTCTATTATGGGTGGAAATCTTCCAGGCCCATCATTTCCATTCATATTCCATTAGATAGTTATTATACACAACTGTATTTAGTTTCAGGGGAGCCTGGGAAATGCAATATAAATAAATGAAATATTCAAGTAGAGGAAGGCACTATGGATTTTGATGGGCAGCCAGCCTTGTTTGCTCCAGGTGTGCAAAGCAGGAAGTGATGGTTGCAGACACACATTATAGCTTGTGTGACTGGTGTCAGTACAGCAAATACTCTCCGTGGAGGGAGGTTGTGCAGGAGTGAGCAGGTCAGGGAAGATGCGGAGTTCCATGATGGCCTATTCCATCAGATGGAAGGTGCAAAGGTAGAAGAAATAGCAATCTGTTAATAATGAATGTGTGCCAGGTGACAGGAGCCAGAGGCAGATCAATTCCAGGATAGCTGGGTCTGCCAGGATGGAAGTCAACATCAAACCGGTACAGTAAAGAGAGTAGAGGGACATGAGTGAGTTCACAGAGAACTTCTGAGAAGGGAGGGAGATGAGAGGTGTATTCAGTAATTCCAGAAGCGAGGGAAGGATGAGCATTGGGAGGCTCACTCCAGCCTAGTGGAGACACATGGAGGGGCTGAGTTTGAGGAGGAAAAAAATAACGAGTAGATGTGCGTTGAGGCTTGGGTAAGGGTAGATAGGACATGAAACTCAATGATGCAGCTATACTATGGCTAAGGAATTCTGGGAGGAGCAAAGTGAATCATGGGAGGCAGGGGTGATATTGCTGACTTGGCAGATAAGCAAGAAGAAGAAGGTGTCTTGCGATGTTTGTGGTTGTAGAAAGCTCTGTTGACTGGACCAATTTCCATCAATAAGGAAGGGCTCAGTGGAAGATACAGGTGCAAGGTATTACAGGTGGTATTTGTGTTCAAAGAGCACATCTGTCCTTCTGTGGGGAAGAGAAGAAGAACTGAACAGATACAAAGTTGGAAAGATGGGGCAATTTTGAGAAGATGAATAAGACAGTGTAGCTCAGCCTGGATATAAGTTCCAATGTGATGCATTTGACATGGTTCAACGTCACTGCAATAGAACGTTCACTAGAGACTGGTTGAAGCCAGCATTTTGAAAGGTGCTCAACAAGTACTGCCATGTGTGATGGGAGCTGGGAGTAAGAAGACAGAGCAAAGAGGAAAAATTGTGAGTCTGCTTCCAGGAACACGAGGAGAATGCTGAAAGCTCAAAAATGCTAGATCTGTGAAGCAATAAACAGGAGATGGTAAAACAGAGAGAAAGAAATACGAAGTGCGAAGGTCTCTGACAGCTGTCTGAGTACGGCGGAGGCCAGGAGCCGGCGGATGGTGACTTTCCTCTGCCCCAGGCACAGGCAGCATGGGGAGAGCCGAATGCCTCTCACCCGGGAAGGCTAGGGCAGGAATGGATGCTCCAGGATCCAAAGAAGTTAATGAAACAGTCTCGGGGCAGGGATGACTCGCATCACAAAACAGTAGGATGAGAGCTTGAATCTAGGTGTGAGGAGTGGCTGATGAGCAGAAGGCCAAGCTGACCAGAGGCTTCCATAAACCAAGCAATTCGGAATCCACGGAAAGAGCTGGGTGTCCCTTAGCCCTGTGGAATCCATGCGGGAGGGTTGGAGAAGGCCCCAACGTCTTTGTTACTTGGGGTGAGGCAAATCGTAAAAGTAGGTCCAAAGAGCCCTTCTCTGCTTCTTGTTCCACTGAAATGTAACTGTACTGAGGGCGTCTTCAGGAGGTGATACCTGGTAATGGGTATTCTGAACTGTCCCCTCACCCAGGTGTGTATGAAGATCATAGTTTGGGCCCTGTGAGGAGTCAGGATTGAGCACTGAGGAAGTTTAGGTAACCACAGTGGACCCAGGAGGAGGAATGTGGAGTAGCTCTGACAAGTGTGGTTATCCCACAGTAAAGGACAGAGGATGGCTGCTTTGCTTGGAAAGTGTCCCCCACATTTCATGGTTGGAAACTTAATCCCCAGAGTTATGTGTTAATGGCATTTGCAAGAAATGCTTTGGAGACCTAATTAGGATGAAACAAGACTGCGAGGGTGGGGCCTGCATGATGGCACTAGTAGCTTTATAAGGAAGACATGTGCATTCTTTCCCACCATGTGATTCCCTCCTGCATGTCAGGAGGCAGCAACAAATTCTCTCCAGATACAGTGCCATGACCTTGGACTTCCCAGCCTCCAGAACCATGAGCCAAATAAATTCTTTATAAATTACTCAGTCTGTGGTGTTTAGTTATAGCAACAGAAAATGGATGAAGAAAATGGTTGTCAGGTCGTGAAGAACTGGCCTGGTGAATGGGAATGTGTGGGGAAAGACAGACCAGGCAGGGGACTGAAAGGGTGAGTGTTGCCAGAGTAGCCTGAAACCAGCCTGGGGCATTTATTCAAGCTCTGCAGTTCAGGGATGCTGGCTAGGAGATTCAGGATGGGCTGGTTGTGTGTCCTGACACAATCAGTTTTTCCAGGGCTGTTTGCTGCTCTTTTTGTATTCAGTTTTAGGTGCACTGTTACAGAAAATGCCTCATATTCCATTTTTTTTCTAGGTTTTATATATTCATGGAGAGAGAGAGAAAAACAGTCAAAGGAGAACTATAGTGCTTCTTCCTAGCAGCTAAAAACCTGGGAAGAAGGAGAACTAGGCTTTCCTGTGGGATTTGTTTAGAATATGAGAAAATACAAAATAAAGACAGAGTAAGGAATTCATATTTGAAAGCTTCCAAGCTCATCCCTTGCCGATCTGTGAGCTCCCAGGAACAAAACTCTTCATCTGAATTTCCATCAGAAAAGTGGATGTGTTCTTGCCACCCACAGTGTCAGAGTGTTAGCAAGAATAATCCTGGGGTGAATGGCGCCTCCAGTCTTGGGAGCTCGGTAAACTCTGTGCAGAAAACTAACAGAAGAGGCCACCGTGAATCCCATTAGCTAACTAGTTGGCAGTTGGCTGGTATTTTCCACCTAGAAGAGGCTAAATCACTCTTGTGCCCAAATTTTTACTTACCACCTAAGTTGGTGCCATGTGATATATTAATTATAGCCTACAATGAGGCTTCCTGTAAAGTACTTTATAAATTATAGCTTCTGTAGCTATACTATACTATTTATTGGTTGCCTTTCTGTCGGACCTGAGATCTGTTTGCTATAGTCACTTAATCTTTACACAACCTGCAATATAGGGGTCGTTATCCCCATTGGAGAAAGAAAGAAAATGAGGCACAGAGATTGAGAAAAACACACATGAAGAACCCTTGGAGTTTCCTCTAAGTTCACGCATCTTTTATTTTTGTAGAATAACTACAAGTATGTGGCCCAGTGCACACAGCCTTGGATTTATATGCTCGTGTTTCTGAGGTGTGGCTGCTGGGAGGCAGGAGAGATGGGACCAGGGGAGTGTTTGTCTCCCAGGAGCCCATGAATAACCTTCTGGCTTCATCCTTATTTTACTTCCCATGATATGAGATGCTGTCACCCCGAGTCACTCACAGTCTGTGTGGTTGGGGACAACTTGCTGCAGCTGATCAAAGCCAGTTTGGTGGCCATGTGTGAACACAGTGGTAGCTCAGAGAAGGAGAGGACCTCGATTCAGATGGCCCCACAGAGGCAGAGCCTGTGACCTGCAGCCAGTGACCGCCTGAGCCTTTCCTGTTGGAAATTCTAAATTATTTGGAGTTGCCTTCCCCTCTCCCATTCAATGTTTAGAAAGAAAAAAAAAAGGTGACTCGTATGTTAAAGCTAATTTTATTGCCCCAAATTTCATGACTGTGTCCACTCTGTTATAATCAGGAAAGGAGCTTGTAAAAAGGGAGCCCTGGCAGCTTGCGTTAATTCATTCTTACTTAGCCAATTCCCTGGCTGGTCGTCTGTGCTTAATGTGGCAGGACTCATCGGAGCTGGCCTGCGCTGAACTCTTAACCAAGGCCGCTACTCATGATCTGCAGAGGCCAAAAATTAATTCTCATCTACTCAGAAATGGAAATACAGAGACACTCGAATAAATATTTCATGCTTTTCGGTGGTAGCTAAAACTCTTCAATGTATACTGGATAATGCTTCATTACTTTTTTATCTGTTCTTGGGAGAAGTTATGAATACAAGGAAGAAATGAGCACATCTTCAACCCAAGTACAACTGAAGATTTTTTAAAATAAATTCCATCGTATTAGAAATCACACACCACACACACACATACACACACACATACACACACACACACACACACACACACACTGGCCCTCTCTATCTGAAGATTCCACATTTGTAGAGTCAATCAACTGCAGATTTAAAACATTAAACCACAATAATTAAAAAACATAAAACTAGAAGTTTAAACGAAGCAAAGCTTGAATTCACCACATGCTGTGTACCAAGCTGAAACCATGCAAATGACGTGATATGTAGGCATGGTACTAGATATAAACAATCTAGAGGTAATTAAAGTATGAGAGGGATGTAGGGCATTTGAAAACATTACATTTAATGTAAAGAACATGAGCATGCTTGGAATTTGGGTTCTATAGGGGGAATTGGAAACAGTGCCACGTGGACATGAACAGATGACCAGGTCCTCTGAGCATGGTAGTGCACACCTGTTACCCAGGCATCCCAGGAAAATGAGGCAGGAGAGGATCACAAGCTTGAAGACAATCTGGGCAACTTAGCAAGATCTTGTCTCAAAGTGAAATACAGAAAAAGACTGAGGCCACAGCTCAGTGGTCAGACACTTAAATAGCTTTAGATTCAGTTCCCAGTGACAGAGGAAGAGGGAGAGAGGGATAAAAAGAACAATATGTCGGAGAGTGGAAATGAATTGTGCCATGTTTAAGAATGGGTACTTTATTTATACTACCATGTTTCAATACCATTTACTGTATTTATACATATACGCAATATGTATTTTCACTGTCAAAATGTAAGGCATTTATTGTGCCTTTTGTAGAATTTTGTGTAGTGTGCAGTTGTTTAATAAAACATTTTAGACCCTTCCTCAGGGCCCACAACATCTTGCAGTTTATATTATAATTACAGTAGACCATTCGTGATTTTCAGTGGAAGGTTTGAACCGGGACATTTCCACTGACCCTAACCTGGTAGCCCTGTGGGCTGTGAGATCTGGTCTGTGTGTGACATTCTGTGAGCGGGAAAGGGGTGACTCACGAGCTAGTGAGCCTGGGGCCACCACTGGCAGCAGTCTCCTGAGGCTTTGCTGTTCTTTGTTGACTTTGTGACAGTGACTCTCATGTAACCTTGAAAATAAAGGACATATTGTTGTTTTTAATGCAGCAAACAACATACCATTAATAAATGGAGTGACTTTGATGAAGGTAAGTTTTTCTGATAGTAGTCTTCTCAAATGTTTGAGGATTTAAAAATGTGTCCAAATTTAAAAGTATATATACACACCTATTCACCCTCCAATTTCCAGTATGAGAGCTCCATATTCACTCTTCACTACTGTTTCCATCTACTCACCCAACCATTTCTTCTGTCCACAAATATTTGTGCAGCTTAGCAAGGGAATTGAGATCCTGGCACCATTAGAGTCACGGTGATTATTATTTATGATTCCTGGAAATGAAAGAGGTCCTGTGTGGAAGCTTTAAATGCATCATCTCATTTTTAATCAACAAGTCAGCACATGGTAGCGATTGGTGCTTTGGGACTGCAGAGGAGAGGGGTTATTGGCCAGTGCAATGAGGGGACTTTTCATGGAGACTGGTGCTGTGCCGTCAGGTGAGTTGGAATCTCAGGAGCAGGGTGGAAATGGGGGCTAGGGTCAGGGCTGCTTTCTGCCAGAGGTGACCTGTTATCCTCTCCCGCGAGCTCCAGGTAAAATGGAAGGCACTGAGAGATGGAGAGGGATACCTCGGAAATAAAGAATGCTTATTTAAGACAGAGGAAACCACAAGACTGAAAGCTCAGAGACGAGAAGTGTGAAGAATTTTTGAAAGACAGGGTATCAGCCAATTTACTGGGTTCAAATAAGCACATGGGGAAGCTTCATTCAATTTGTAGAAGACGACTCGACTTCCATCAAAGCAGATTAATTAAAAAATGTCCCTGGGAGCCTGTGGAAAGGGGGGGGGGGTAATTAAATCACGATGGTATGGTGTGTGGATTTCTTTGGTAAACCTGGCACCACTGTTCTTTTGGAGAGCACACTGGGGCGGATGCAATGTTCTTGTGACCAGGGTGAGAGTCCAGCCCATGCTTGGTCCATCCTCCTATTTTATCAGAGTAGTGCTTTCATGATTCACAGGAGGCCAAACTAAATCTTTCTCTTTGTTAAGAAAATATTCTTCGGAACATAAATTTTCTGTCTTTAAGAGCAAAAAACTGCGATGATACTGTTCAGAGTTCCTGGCGCCATGTGTAACAAGTGATGAGACAGTGCAAGAGGAGAAGGGAGGAAGAAGAAAGAGGAGGGTAGGAGGAGAGGAGGAACGAGGATGGAGGAGAAGTAGGGAAGAAGAAGAAGAAGAAGAGAGTGAGGAAGAGAGACAGAGAGAGAAATAGAGAGAGAGGCTTTAAGGGGCTTAGTGTTCGTTGAACCTTGGAACATGCACCGGCCCATTCTAGGACAGCGTTACTCTGGTCTGTATGGGATTTGGGTAAAAGAGCTAATATTTTATTTGAATTTCTGCCAATAATAAGACAGAGACTTTTGCTTACTGGAAAATTTCTGTGAGAATTCACACACAAACACACACACACATTTACTCACACACACACAGAATCACACACAGAATAGTAAGAGAGAGGTGATGTTACCGGAGAGTATGCTCACTTCTCTGGTGGGGAGCAAAGCACACTGGACTCTCTTGGAAGCATGAACCCCACTGTGGCCCGTGAATGTAAGTGACCCAGAGTGTGTGCTTCTTATGAAAATCAAATCCTGGACCACCCGATTTTGTCTTCCACAAAATTGACACTTGGTACCATAAAGGTTGGAAATTGCTGACGTAGAGGCTGCATGATTTCTTAGAACAAGTGTGAAAGTGAAGCTGTACATTAATTTACCAGGAATTTGCTCAGTACTTAACACTTGAAGCACTGTATTGGGAGGAATTCAAATTCCAACTTTGAACTTTTAGTGATACAAATTGTTCAAGTTATTTCAACTCTCTGGATGTTAGTTTATGCCTCTAAAACAGGATATCAGCTCCCTTGCAGGGATTATTGTACAGTATGATGAGCTGGCTTAAGTTAAATACTTTAAAGTTCTAAGCAAAGCGTATTTTTTATAATCAGGGTGTTTTTAATGTTGCATGTTTTCATTTGAGTTTTGAACATGCTTCTGCCCCTGTTCTTATCTTTGGAGTGTCTCCAATTGCAACCTCAGTTCCCATCTGTGCCTTAGATTCAGCCCAGTCCCTTCACTAGACATGGAGTTATATATGGTTGTTTTTAAAAGGGAGTCACTTCTGGGGAGTTGACCTAGATCTCATAGAAGGAGATCAGTGACAGGACCTGGGGTTTTAATTTGCCATTGCTGTTTCTGAGTCATTGCTGTAGAAAACAGGAGGATGTAAAAGAAAGAAGAGATTTTCTCCCCTGAGCACCTTCACTGAATGCAGGACAAAGGACAGATACAAGCATAAAAGGCACTGTGCCTAAGGGAAGCCCACTGGATGGCGGTGCCAATGGCTTTGACTTTGATCACCTAGGCTAGCCGCGGTTCATAATCACAGCCAGAGGCAGCAGCTCCTAACTAGGGCTGTGCGTACCAGTTGGAGGTCCATCCCTGGTGGGCTATTTATTTTCAGTGTGGGGTTTTGCTGCGTAGCAGAGGATCAGTTCCTTCAAGTCTCATCTGTACCTTAGATGTGATACACATTCTGGTTGATGCTTCCGTGTCCATCATCCTGCTGTGACCCATAGGCAGCGAGTATTTTTCAAAGTGATGCATTTTAGCCCATTTCATTTCTTACTGAGATACATCTCAAAGTGATGTATCCCAGTAAGAGATCTGGGTATGTTGCTTCCTGTGGACTTGATCTCATTGCTTTTCTAGTTCTCCTTTTGTTGACTGCTCCCCAGCTCTGAGTAAAGATGTCTAGGGGGGAGGAGGAGGAGGAGGAGGAGGAGGAGGAGGAGGAGGAAGCCCATGGCTCCATCATGAAGTTTGTTTGTAGGGTAACTTGTGGTCCTCAGCAAAGTCCAGTACCAGTCGGTAGATGCATCCTTGGGAGGTTTGAGTGGTCCTGGTTATTAATTCTTATGTAGGTTACAAAAATACCTTTAAAAGTTTGCTTTGTTTTGATTCTGTGCTAGTTTCCTATTAATATAACAAATACCTGAGATGAGTCAATTTAGTAAGAGACAAGGTCGCTTTGGGCTCACAGTTCTGGAGGATTTGGTTATGGTCGGTTGGATTTGGTTCGTGTTTGGACCTAAAGTGAAGCAAGTGCATCATTGGAGGAAGCCTGTGGCAGAGCAGAGATACTACATCATAGCCAGAAGTAAGAAAGAGGAACGAGAGGGACTAAGGTCTCAATATCTCCTTAAAATTGTGTCCCCAACAACCAGAACCCCTCCCACTAAGCCTTACCTCTTAACATTCCCACAACTCCCCTAAAGTGTCGAGCTGGGAATGAAGCTTGCTGCTCTAACACTCAGCTATGGCAAGGGCTCTGTGAGGAAGGAGGTGATTCCACGGAGGCTGCAAAGCTGTAACACCTTCACAATTTGATTAGATTTGGTATCTGAATGGTTCTACAATCTTTTGATTCTATTGCATGAGTAACCACATTGGAATTTGCTAACAAATGCATAAATAAGGCATTACGGAATGATCGTTTTCCACAAAGTCTCTGTTCAGTACCTCCTCAAGTGTTATCTAGTTAATTGTCACAAGTTACACAGTTGTTTTAGTGGGAGAGGGCAGCCTAGCACAGAGAGCCGGCTTCGTCTACGGGCCTCCACTTTGAGCACACAGTGTGTGAGCAAATGGGTAGGGATGGGGAATTTCTCTGTTTCAGTTTTCTCACCACTGATGTGTGAATCAAAGGCTACATCAACTACTGCATGGGGATGGAGGGAGAATTAAGCCAGTAAGTTCAAGCTAATATTTACTATCAGGTTATACATTATTAATATTTTTCAGATGATGACAAGGCAAAACTTATAGAATAAGGCGGCTTTTCAGAGATCACACAGCAAGTGACTGGTAGAAGCAGGGTGGGACTCCGAGTGTGTGGATCTGAAGGCTGGTTGCTGGAGGATGGCAGGAACTGACAGGGGAGGATCTTTGGCTGAGGCTAGCAGGAGAAAGTGGATGTCAGCAGCAAACAGAGCCCTTCAGTCTCCCTAACAGAGCGTTCTTGAACCTGCCCCATGAAATCTCAGAAGGGCCATTCCTGAGTGGTGTCAGGGCAGACCCCCTTGGAAAACAGACTGTGTGGAGTGGAACACTGATATGGCGGCACGTGGCACTGTGGTTGCCATGGTAATGTGTCGTGTCTGCAGAGAAGCTGGGAGAGCCATTTCCGCAGGGCAGTCCAGTAAGCAATTGTGACAGGGATCAAACCACAGATGTCCACAAGCGAGGCCCACTTCCTCTACTGCTTACGGACTGGGTAATTGTTAATGGCATCTGCAGGTCATTAGCAGCCTGAATCACAGCCCAAGCCCTGTCTTTTCCTGTTCCGGTGAGCAGAGAACCCTGTCCCCTCTTCAGGCTGGGCTCAGCAGGGCAGGCTCCTCTGGCCAGGGCTCTTCTCCTCAGTTTTTGCACTTTCTGTCTACCACCAGGCAACAAGGCCAGCCTGGGACACCAACACTCACAAAACCTTCAGTGCCAGCCACTCTACTTTCCTTGTCTCATTCTAAAGGAACAAGTGGAGGAATTCCACTCTTGAGGGCTACAGAAATGAACATTTTCTCTCCACTGAGCAAGCACAGAGTAACACCTGTAAGAGATATTTTTAAAAAAGAATTATTCATAAATAGTAACAGTTTTATAAAAATTGTATATTACAGACAACCAAAGAACACATTTATAAGCTATAATCTTAAAGTCTATATATAATATTATATAATCTAAATATATTGTTAATATTTTGATATCTATCTGAACCATTCTGTATACACACACAACCTTTAAACAGGTAGTCATATTTCATTTGTTTTTACCTAGCTTATTTCCTTGAATAGTATATCATGGAGACTTATCATGTCACTAAATAGTATCCCATTATCATTTAGGGTAAGTGAATAATAATTTATTGCATGACTGAATCTTATTTGTTGGACTGGTGCCTCGATTTTAGGATATTTAGATTGTTTCCTGTGTTTCATTCTTTGCTACCAAAGAAAAGAACAGCAGATATTGAGATCCTTTTGTCCAAGACTGCATTGTAGATTTATAGTAGCAACACTGACAGAAAGAGATTATAAACTTTTTATTGGAATGAATGCACACATTTAAGTCAGGTTGATAAAGGCATTTTCCTATCCCATGTTGGGTAACATTCATGACATCTCTCATTCCTGATGCAAGTGTCTTCCTATTCAGATGCTAGCTGACTGTTGACTGCTGTGTTCCAGACCGGAAAGACTGACTGCTGTGTAGTAGGCCATATGTAGGTCTCTTGATGTGGCAGGTCAGGCTACCATTATTCTTTCCTTCATTTGACAGCCACTGTCTAAGAGCCCGCACTGTGCTGGCTCCTTGGGATGCAGAGAGCAATCAGAAGTCTTTTTTTTTTACTTCACGGGGGTTTCAGAGCACCACTGTGGGTGAAGCAACCCTTCTTGCTTGGCAGCTGCTTTCCACTGTTCAATATCACATAACTTTCACAGCTGTTGTTAAAGTGTGGCCTGTCCTAACTTCTACCATAAAGCAGTATCTTGCATTAGATCACCTCAAAGAATAACTAGAACAGATGGATAAAATGCCCCTAAACAAGCAAACAACAACTCTTCAGATAGTTTGGGTTTTAAATGTCCCACAAAAGTCCATGTATGAAGGCTTGGTCTCCAGAGAAGCGCTACAGGGAGGCGCTGGAATGGGAAGAGGTAAGGCCTGTAGGAGGTTTTCAGTAATTAGGGGTGTGCCTTGGAAGGAGCCTGGGGGCTCCAGCTCGCTCCACACCTCTGTTTAATTTTTGACCATGAGGAGAACAGTTTTGCTGTGCCATGGACTCTTTGCTGTTGTCATCTGGCATTCCCATCAGAGACCCTGCCTGATAGGCCTACCTGATTATGTACCAGAGCTTCCAAAACTCTGAGCCAGAGTATACCTTTCCTCTTTATAAAGTGATTACCTCAGGTGTTAGTTGCAGTGATGGAAAGCTGACTGGTACACTCTCAGAGCTCTTTGAAAGCAGTAGAGACAAACAGGAAACCATAATCCCTGAGAATCAAAGCTTCAGTGGGAAAGAAAACACAGCTGGATAAGTCACCTATTTCCAGATGCTTATATCTTTGACACATGCTTCTAATTTGTGAGTGCCTAGATATATTAACAAAAAGGTAGCTAGATAAATTTCATGTTTAGAAAATCAGCAATGTAATTTCTAAATAACACATGAATCAAAGAATACATGATGATTAGAAGGCAATTTTTAATTAAAAAAATCAAGCCTACAAAAAATTGCAACTAAAAGCATCAATTGTTAAGGTTTTACTACATGTGCTGCCCAGTTTTATGTGTTGATTAATAAGCATGTTTGGACAAGGTTAACATTTTAAGTTGGAGGGTTATTAATGAAACAGATTTCCTTCCATGATGTAAGTGGGCCTCAACCAATTGACTGCAGCTTGAATAGAGCAAAACAAAAAAGAAGAAAAGAAAAGAAAAGAAAAGAAAAAAGCAAAAGCAAAACAAAACAGCCTCTAAAAGCAAAGAGAATTCTAGTAGATTTCTTTTGGCCCCTCTCTGCACCATTAGCTTTCCTGGGCCTTGAACTTGCTACCTACACAGTACAGATTTTGGATGTAGCTTCTGTAATTGCTCTGTTCTTAGCCAAAAGACTGAGAAGAGATAACTTTCATAATTGCACGATCCAACTTCTCACAATAAATCTTTTGGTAGGTACCTAAAAATACATCCCTGGTTTTGCTTATCCATTTGTAGCATTGACTAATTATGTTTTATTCATCTTTATATGATGATAATTCTTATTTTTGCTGAAATAAGAGCAAGTTGAACATATCACAACATGTCACCTCTAAATAATCTAGGATTCCTCCTTTCAGAATAAGGCTATTAGTATATATAATCATTGTAAAATTCATAAGATTTATCACTGATATAATATCATTAGGTAGTAGTCTGTATTCAGATTCATGGATTGTGCCAATGTTGTCCATATAGGACTTTTCTCTTTTTTTTGAGCAAAGATCCTTCTGGGATCACGAATTTCCTACATTTACTCTCCTTATTTTGGGATAATCTTTTCAATTTATTGTTGTTCTCATATCATTTTGGAATACACAGGGCAGGTGTAATGTAGAGATTTTCTCAGTTCGGGTTTATCTGTGTTTGTTCCGGAGGTTTTGGGAAGAATGCTACATAACTGATGTTACTTTTCCAGATCACATCAGGAAGCCTACCGGGTCATTTTGCCACAGTATTGACGATGTCATTTAATTAAGGTGCTGTCAGCCAGATTTCTCTACTGGAAAAAGAGTACCCTTTTTCCTTTTATAATTAATAACTAATCTGCTGGAAGATGTTTTCAACTATGTAGATATCTTGTGCCTTAACATACGTTTACCCAGTGTGTTTTGAATACATCAATGATTTGTGCTGGATCTGTTTTCACACAGCTAGAAGACACTGCCTACAAGCCAAGAGGTTTTAGAGGCCTCTGAATGAAGCCACTTTGTCAGCATGTTGATCCTGGACTTTTCCTCTTCAGAGCTGTTAGCACCACGTGTGTGCTGTCTAAGCTTCCCAGGCATGTTATTTCGTTATGATCACAGCTCAGGCAGGCTAATTCAGTAATGCTCCTCTGTGTTCCTTCTGTGTTGACTTTTTGATGTTAATATTGAGTTTAAATTTTTTTATTTTTTCACTTCTGCTGGTTTTGTTTTATCTCAAATGTGTAAAACATTGCCATATTTCCAAAGATAAAGTCTATAAGAAATATACTCAAAGAAGTATCACTTCTTTCCCTTTCACTTTCACAGAATACCAGCCTGTCTTCTGTACCTAAGCAATCTTGTTAGCTTCTGGTCTATGCTTCTGAATTACTTCTTTTGCAAAAGGAAAAACTACATCTATAACCGTGATTATACTGAATCTTCCCTTTCGTATCAAAAGTAGCTTTAAATACTATCTTTTACTTCTTGCTCGTTTGGCTTGACTATATGATTAAACACTGCCTCACATCGCTTTGTAGAAAACACCCTATTCTATTCGACAAGTTGTTGGTTGGAAAACATTGTGGATGAAAGAATATTGAAAGTGAAGTATCACGACATTATCAGATGCAGCTAAAGCCAGGCTTGGAGGGAAATCCCGGCTTCACAGGCATATTTTAGAAAATAAGAGTTTGAAAACCAATTATGTAAGTATGCATTTAGAAAGCTTGCACATTAAAAGCACAAAAGTAGAAGAAAGGAAATAAGAAAAATAAGAACAGATGTCAGGAAAAATATATAATAGGGAAATTAAGCACATCCAAAAGTAGATTCTAGAAATGATAAAGCAGATAAGCCTGATGAACTAAATCCCTCACTGATCAAGAATCAAAGAAGGAGAATGCAAATTACCAAAATTAGGTGTGGAAAAAATCTTCTGAACACTAAATGATAGGAAAAGATTATAATGGACAATTTCCAAATAAATTTGACAAAAAATTTAAAAGCTGATTATAAAAACAGATACTAGAAGAAACAGGAATTTATCCAGATCTGGTGGTACATGCCTATAATCCCAGCACTCTGGAGGCTGAGGCAGGAAGATTGCTACGAGTTTGAGGCCAGTCTGAACTGCACAGTGAAAATGCATCTCAAAGAGACCAAAAAACAAAACAAGCAAAACAGAAACAAACACCAATTTAAAGACACCTAGATTTAATAAACTGAGAATGTCTTAACTAAAGACATTCCCATACAAAACACATGAGGCCTAAATGACTTCACTGGTGACATTTGTCCATCATTGGAGGAAGAAACAATAGCATCATCACACAATCTTTCCCAAGATGCAACAAAATTGGAAATACTTCCTAGCTGATTATGAAACTGACATAATTACACTAGCAAAGCAAGGCACACTATTCCTTCATTTCTATAATACTCAAAGACAAAAAAATGTTAGTTTGCAATCACTGTTTTGGATATAAATTTTTAAAAAATCAGCAAAGCAAACATAGCAATATGTAAAAATGGTATCTGACTATGCCAAGTTAAGTTTATGATGAGAATGCAAATTATGTCCTTGTATTGACTGGAAAAATCAATTAAAGCAATTTACTATATTAACATAATAAGAGAGAAAATATAATTATTTCAGTATACATGGAAAATCATTTGATATAGTCAGTAACTAATAAAATGTAAAATACGCTAAAAATTATTGTTCGCATAAGAAACAGAAATAAAACGTTAGAAATGAAAGTTATAATTGTCAACAAATAAGAAATATAAGTGGTCAAAAGACTTCTAGATTCAGTAACTGAATTCAGTAGCATAGCTGGGTACAAAATTAACACTCAAAAATCAATAGCAGTCCAGTATACAACAATAAATTCACTAAGAGAGAAATTAGGGAAACCATGTCCTTTACAATAGCATCCAAAAAAAAAAAAAAACCAACAGAAATATTTAGGAATCAATCCAACAAAGGAGGTAAGGGATCTATATATTGAAAATTACAGTATTCTGAAAAAGGAGATCAGAGAAGACATAAGAAAATGGAAAGATATCCCTTGCTCATGGATAGGAAGAACCAACATACTGAAAACCACCATATGCCCAAAATTGTTACACAGATTTAACGCAATCCTGATCAAAATACCATCAGCATATCTCACAGAACTAGATAAAATATTCCTAAAATTCATTTGGAATCAGAAGAGACCTAGAATAGCAAAAGAAATCCTGGGCAACAAAGGCAAGGCAGGAAGCATCACAATCCCTGACTTGAAATTATACTACAAAGCTATTGTGATAAAATCAGCATGGTGCTGGCAAACAAAACAAAACAAAACAAAACAAAACAAAACACAACCTTAGGACAAGTGAAACAAATTAGAAGATGTAGACACAACTACAAAGACACTCAGCCACCTTATTTTTGACAAAGGGGCCAAATGTGTTCACTGGAAGAAAGACAGCTTCTTCAATAAATGGTGCTGGAAAAACTAGCTCTCTACATACCGAAGACTAAAACTAGACCCATGACTATCACCATGCACTAAAGTTAAAGTGGATCAAAGATCTAAATAGTAAAACAGAAACACTAAATCTACTGGAAGAGAAAGTAGGTAGAAATCTTGGACATATGTGAAGGTAGAGAGTTCATGAGCAAAATCCAGGCTGCATGGGAACTTCAAAGAATCAACAACTGGGTTCTTATCTTATTAGAAAGATTTTGCACAGCAAAAAAAAAAAAGAAAAAAGAAAGAAAGAAAGAAAAATAAACACCAACAAAGTGAAAAGACAACCCAGAGAGTGGGAAAAATTTTTAGCCAAATGTTCCTCAAAGAACTTCTATCTAGAACATATAAAAGAACCAAGAAAAAAATCAGACCCTCAAATTCAAAGACTCAATCAAAAAATGGGTACTGAGATAAATAGACCCTTCTCAGATAAAGAAAAACAAATGGCAAATAAATATATGAAAGATGTTCAACATCACTGGTCATTTGGGAAATGCAAATTAAAACAACACTCAGATTCCATCTCACTCCTGAAAGAATGGCCACCTCAAGTAATCAAGCACTAAGAAAGACTGGAAGGGCTGTGAGGAAAAGGAACACTTCTCCACTGTTGGTGATAATGCTGACTTTGCTGTGGAAATCAGTGTAGACAGTCCTCAAAAAACTAGTTTTAGAGGTCTGATTCCACACAGCTATTCCCCTTCTGGGTATCTTTCCAGAAGAATTAACAATATCATATCACAACAATATATGTGGTCCCATGTTTATAGCAGCACAATTTTTAATAGCTAAATCTTTGAAATAACCCAAATGCCCATCAACTGAGGAATGGATTAAAAGGGTTTAGTGTTTTTATACAATGGAGTTCTATTCAGCCATAAAGAAGGATAAACTTTGGGACTTTTATAGATAAATGGATGCAACTTGAGACTGTAATCATAAGTGAAATAAATCAGACTCACATGTATAAACACCATATTGTCTCCCTTGTGTGAGAAACTGAAAGAACATATAAGATCTAAAATGGTAATAGATATTGTGAAATGGGAAGAAATTGTTCACAAAGGGAAAGTAACTAGGATGGGCGAAAGGGGAAAGGACAGTATGGAAAAGGGAAAAATTGCAAGTTATACTATTAGTGTCTCTTAGATCATTAAAAAGATTTGTGCTAATATCTGTTGGAGAAATTTTTGTGCTCATATCTTGTGCCCTGAATAACTAAAGACACCAGCATGTAATATATTAACTTCAGTTATTCTCCAATTATTTTCTCATGACATTTTGTTTTACCTTCTTCCATAAAATGAAAAAAGAAATACAAGTGGTATTATGAAAGAAAGTATGATTTACAAAAAATTATAGTGAATGCAATATTTAATGTAGCTCTGTGGCCCTAGCAATTCCTATTTTAAATACTGTACATATTCAAGTGAAATATGTATTCTGCACTCCAAAGGAGCAAGAATTTCCACAGCATCATTTTTCAAAAGAGTTAAAACTGGGAAAACCCTAAAAATTCATCAAGAGAAGAATGAACAAATCAGTCACATTGATACATAAAACATCCCAACCAACAAACTGTTGCAGTACACAATAAAATCAACTAACCTCACACAACTAATGGTGATTGGAAACCAGATACAAAATAGCAGCTGTTCTAGAAGGTTTATAAATGAACAGTGCAGACGTTCTGGTGTGCAACGTCTCTGCACTGGTTACCTTTGAGGGGGCAACTTGATTAGGGGGTGGTGTTCCTGGGGAAATCTCTAGGGACGTTCTCTCTTGATATGCCTCATACTTGAAAGGTTCATTTTCTGTTGAGTGTTGGTCTATGTTCTAGTCAGGGTTTTCAAGGGGAACAGTTACATACAGGACACAGAATTTATATTATTTTATGATGGTCACCCTGAGTTAAATACAAGAAAGTGCAGGACATCTGTTCACAACACTAAAGACCTAGAAAATCTAGCCAAGGACCTGGATCCCATGGGAGTAACCAGCATGATTTCAGCTGAAGACCTAGAGCCCATGAAAATGCCACCCATGGGTCCAACTGGAGGCCTGGAGCCAATGACGATGACTCATGCAAGTGTATTTCATGGATCTGTGCTGGGAAGGCCCAAAGGTCAGTGGTGGAAGCTATAAAGTCTTTGCCAGTAGAGGGAAGGATCTGTGCCAGCAGGCTGAGGGTTCTGTACTGGAACTAAGAAGTGACGCTCAAAATAAGGACCAGGGTTCCCTTGGAAAGTACCACAGCCGTCCTCAGTGGTGATGAGGTTCTGAGCTCCTCCAGTGATGAGAACAACTGAGTACATATCAGGAAGCCAGGGTGACAAGCTTCTCCTGGAGATTAAACAGCTCACAACTTCCCCTGCAGCGCAGGGTAGCGATGCTGAAAGTAAGGACCAGAGTGAACCACAAAGTGAACCACATCCATCCTCAGCAGCAAGGTCCTGAGCTCCTCTGATGACAACAGCTGAATTAATATCAGGGGAGCCAGCGTGACAAGCTCCTCCAGGGGAACCAACGGCTCCCAACAACAACCGCACTTAGGAGAGCCCACAGCACTACCTTTCCGCTCCAGGTCTCGTTTTTATGCTGGCAACTGTCCTCAGGTGGGCCATCCACGCTCAGCACCACATTGATTCAGTTCAGCTGGTGTTTAAGCTTACTACCAGTTACCAGTCCACTACAGTCTACAAATAAACAACTTGTGAACTTTATTTACATGTGAATAAAATATTTATTAAAACAATAAATGAAGACTGGGTTTTGCCTCTCCCAGATGGCAAATTAATTTTTAAGAATGGAAAGGCAAGGGACAAGGGTAAAGTCATATTTACTGAGGATTATTGAGTATCAGGAGTTGTTTTTTATGTATTCCATGCCATTTTTGGCCTCTGATCAAGGTAGCTGATATAACTCTCATTTTGCATGTGGAAACTGAGATCTAGAAAAATTAAATAATTTGCCTAAATTACTTACTAGGTAAGGCTTTAGCTTACCTAGTAAGTGGTCAGTAGAAGGTGGTCAGGCTTTGGCTCAAAATAGGTTATGGGAGTTCCAGTATTTGTAGAAGTTTTGATGGGGAAAAAGAGACAAAATGGATTTTTAAGCAAGAGATGGGGAAGCGGCATTCATGAGCTCTAAATCACAAATACGAATATTGACATATTAGATCTAGTTAAATAGTTAGATCAATAGGACATACAAATTCATTACTGTGTGACTTTTAAAGATTCTCTTAAAATTCTATTTTATTATAAAGTCCCAAACTCACTTACCGAACAAACAAACAGCTGCTAAGCCAAGGTTCTTTGCATATTACCTTCACAATTGGATGACAAGTGTCGGTTTGGAGATGCAGAGAGCACATATGACCAGCTTACTGGCAACTTTCAAAACACTACTTGCAATGTATCTCTGTCAGCTGCCATGTGCATTAAGTACACAGAATCAGTCTCAAGTCATTTTCATCCTTTTTGGTTTCTTTGTGAAGAAAAATTATCAGTCAAAGTTTTTAGACTCATTTAACATACTGGTGCAGCCTTTCAATGTCTTTATAAGACACAGTGAGTGTGGAGGCTCCCTCCCAGCCTCGGGCGGCAGAAATCAATCTGTCTCACCTTACCCTACTGTTCCACATCGAACTATGGCCACGGCAGTCACTTCCTCATCAGGATTACTTCTATTTCCTAGGATACCAGAAATGTGTGTTTGTGATAAATATGTAGGTTGTAGAGGAAATGAAAAATAAATTCCTTTTCAGTGCATACTTCTAAATCTTAACTATATCAATAGTAAAGCACTTTCCAGTTTATCTCACCAGCCCAAATTAGATATTCTGTGGAGCTGAAATTTTGACCTTCAACTTTTCATCCTCATGTCCCTAATACCTTAATTTTTAGATTTGTACAAATCACCACCATGAAGGAGTTCAGGTGTCCTGGCTTCTTGAGAGCATTTCTGTTCTTATGTTGCTTATCTTGGAATAATTATTAATAGCATCTCCCTTTAACTATCAAAAAGAAGTCTTTAGGCCAAGCTTTCAAAACCATTTGGATGAAATTCATTTGGAAGCCCACATAGTGTTGAGCACACTCCACCAGCTACTGGGTTGAATTTGACTTTCACATTCCAGTCTGGCAGTTACTGGCATGCTTATTTGATTAATGTTGGTCTCTCCTCTTGGACCAGAACCTATAAGGCATTTAATTTTTGGACATTGCTTGCAGATCTTGCCTTGAGAGGATGGCCTGGACAGGTGGCGGTGTATAGGAGAATCTGAGGAGGGACTCTCCCCCATTCTACTAATTACTTTCTCACCACTGTTGGAAAAAATAACCAACAGTTACAACTTAAAGCAGGAGAAGTTTAGTTTGGCGCACGGTTTCAGAGGATTCAGTCTGTAGTTGGACAGCTCTAACACAGAAACAGCATGGTGGAAGGATCTGTTGAAGAAAAGCTGCTCACTTCATGGTGGGCAGGAAGAAGAGAGTGAGGGGAGGAGCCAGGGACAACAAACTACTCTTCCAGGTCACTCCCCAGTAACAAGGCCCTGCTTCCTAAAACATACTCAGCAGTGAGCTCATCAGTGGCTTAATCCACTGATGAGTACAGGGCCATGATCTATCCAGTCACCTTCCAAAGCCCTACCTCTCAACACGTGAGACTTTAGGGGGATATTTTTCATCTACACCATAATATCCATGTTCTCTCAATAATAACACTAATAATGTTATGTCCAGCTTAATCATGGGATACATCATTAGTGATTTTGTAATTGTACAAACAGCATGGAGTGCACATACACAAGTCTGGATGACATAGGTCAATTACTGAATGTGACTTCTCATTGCCACCAAGTAGCACAGTGAACATGAGATGTCTGAGGTCACTGCTGGCCTAACAGGGCAGATTGTTTTGCAGTAAACTACTTTGGAATACAGGAGTGCACTTGAAGTAAAGTATGGTTCAGTCAATACATAAACCATTTATGCTTATTATCAAATATTATATGTTGTACATAATCCTAGGTGCTACACTTTTAAAAGTTTTTTTGTCTTGTGGTACTGGGGATTGTAGCCAGGATCTTTGCTCTGAGCTACATTCCCAGACGAGTCTTTAAACTTTTATTGAGACAGGGTTTCGCTAAGTTGCCTTGGCTGAGCTTGGATTTGTAATCCTCCTGCCCCAGCTTCCTGGAGTGTAGGGACTAGAGCTGTGCACCACCACACCCAGCTGTGTTACAGTTTTACACAACTAGGAGCAGAGCACATTCGTGTTTATGCCGTGTGCCGATGCTACTACATCTGCGGGCAATAGGAATCTTCCATTATGGTCTTACGGTACATATGTACATACACATAGTCTGTCATTGATCATGTGGTTATGCAGCACATGGCTGTAATAATAATAAAACGATATGCTGACAGAATCCTGAAAGACACCGATCTATTAATATATCTTCAATCAAAGCAAGCTTGTATCGCATCGCATTCTGAGTGCCTGCACCAGGCTGACAAAGCAGCATCTGCAGGATGCAAATTCCTGACCCTCATGTTGAAGCTTCTGGGGTGATGCCTGTTCTGCTCTGTGTTTGATAATGGTGTCATTGCTACCCAGTTTATTTTGCCTGGATGCAGAGCGGCTTCGGCTAGATGAGTAAACTGAACTTCATTCATATTAAAAGCAATGGCGGGAGAAATGAAGGTTTTATTTTCTTTTCTCCCATCAAATATGGAACATCTGGAATTCTAACTGCCATGTAAGAATTTTCATAGTTCATCTGTAGGGCAACATGGGAACTCTGATTAAAACCAAAAACATAACTTTTAATCAGTGGGAATTTTAATGGAAAAGACTTTTTATCTGTGGCTTAGGCAATATTAGTGTGTATTGTGTGTTTTACTTTTTAAAAAACCAATTTTATCCCCTTCGATTTAAGTATAGCATAGGCAGTAAATTCCACAGACACTTTCCTGTGAAACTCACTTGCTCAGTTTAGTTCGACCATCAATAGCATTGTTTTAGGTGTCAGTCAAATCCAAATCCAGTGAAGGCTGTTGTGGTCACACTTTAGGACACAGGGGAAGTGGAGGTTGGGGCGTGAGATCAGATTTGCATCTCCACACAATCACTGGTTTGTGGGGGGGACAGCTGGAAGGGGACAGAAAAGCAGTCCCAGGACCAATGACAGCAATGACAAAGTGACGTGATAGAAGGAGATGTGGGCCAACAAGTGTAGAATAAGGGTCACTGTGATACAAGTGAAGTCCAGGTTGTGGGTACATGGCAGCTTCCTGCACAGTTCCTCCAACTTTTCTATGAGATGGGAAATTAAATTTAACAATGTAAATGTGGATCTAGATAGACCAGTGAAGAGGGCTTTGCAGTAGCTCAGACAATACACTCAAAGGTGCATTTTATGCTATGTTAAAACCAACATGATTAACGTGGGGCGTAGCTCAGTGGTAGGGCGCCTGCCTAGCTCGTGTGAGGGCTTGGTTTTGATCTCCAACACAGCAATCAGTAATAAGTAAAATCAGTAATAATAAGAGCAAAATTTTAAAAATGGTCAGAATTTGAACCAAGAAGTTAACAAGTTTGGCAAGGCACAGATGCTTGGGCCCAAGTTAACTCTTACAGCACAGCTACAGATCATTTCTGCTCTGGGTCAGGCAGGGGTGGGGCTGGGCATCGTGGTAACTCCTGATTTTCACCTCCAGCAACAGTCCCAATGGATTATTCTCCCTTCCCTTTCCCCGCCTTTTTTTCCCTATTATACAACACTTCCTGGTAAGCAGGAAGTAAAGGAAACTCTTGATAAACTAGATGCACTTCCCTTTGGGCCAGTGGTTTCATTATCCCCTCCCCCTCCAAAAAAAAGATATCGGGCTTCTTTGAAAAGCCAATAAAAGCCAGGAGCCCCCCAGATAGAGGCAAATTTGCATAGAAGGGAATTTGCATACCCTGGGGCTAGTGAGAGCTCAAGGACACTTAAAGTCCAAGGTCCAGAGTCCAAGTACGGAACTTCTGCCCGATCTGAAGGCTTTGGGGTTCCTGCCTGCCTGGGTTATCTGTGCCATTTTGCTACCTGGTAGAAACAACTCAGAGAAATGGAAGAATAAGTAGGGCAAGTCAAGTGCAGGGCCTCTGTCATTTCTCTCAGGGAAAAGGCACCATCCGAAGCCTGAAGGTGGCCAATTAGCATACGGTAATTAGAACCCGCTGCAATAATGCTGCCTCCTCATTTTCTTTCAGGGGCAACATGGAAGTAACCGGTTGCAGACTGTGCTGTCAGACCAGTGAACAGAGCTGTCTGCCCCTCATCCAGCTGGTGTCCATAGATGGGAGGGCTCAATTTGGGGAGGACAAAGTGGGAGAAAGGAAGGCTGCTGTACCGAAGGGAAGCCAGGCCTGGCTCACTGCGCTTTGGCAGCTTTACTTTGCTTCCTTCTTTGTCTGAGCAGAGCAGTCATCAGTCCCAAACCTCTTCCCTCAGAGAAGCCATCTAGTTTCTAGGAGCATACGGTCACAGGGTCATGTAGGGTACAGGAGGGGACCCATAGACTGAAGGGAATGTGTAGGTGAAGCCTTAAAATCTCCACTTAGGTGGACCTCTTTGCCCAGAATAGAAACAGGTGAGCGGGTATTTCTAGCTGTGGAAATAGAATTTAAGTGATGCTTGCTAGGGTTTGGATATGATCTGAGTGCGTGTCTCAATGGTTCATGTGTTTGAAGCTTGATCCTCGATGTGGTGTGTTGAAAGGCAGTGGGACCTCTAAGAGGTGGGGCTATGGGACACTGTTACTGCCCATTCTCATGGGGTGGCTTCCTGACTCACCGTGTGAGTCAGTACTGCTTTTGCATATGTTCCCACTGCGACCATTTGCCATGGAGTCCTCACCAGTGAGCGCCAAGCCTAGGTTCTCACCAGAGAGAGCTGAGCCTATGTCAGAGTCATGCATTCAACCTCCAAAACCCTGAGTAATTAAACCTCTCTTCTTTATAATGCACTGAGCCTCCAGTGTTTCATTACAGTAGTGGATAGTGGATGCACACAACAGTGAAATAAGAATGGGCAATTGGGAGGTGGGGGTGAGTGATGAAGGGTAGGATTTTGGATCTCAGCACAATCCAGGGAGAATGAAAGACAGTTTAAGGAAGTTGATGTCTCCCAGTATCAGACATGAGGCCAAGGTTTCCTGAGATGGTCCCATTGGACACACTGACAGTTTATTATTCAAATGGCATAGTCCACATCAGGCCTTGGGCATGATTTAACTTGGTAAGTGTGGGCTCTGTTTGGAAAATCTTAGAGGTCAGGGTTTGAGAAATTCCACCCAAGTGAAATTCTCGAGAGGCCACCTTCACCTCCACCTTGTCCATCCTTTTCCTGTAACCTGTCCAGTCACTAGTCTCACAGCCGCTCATGTCCCTGGACTCTGTGTATCCTCTGAGGGCCCTTGTTGCTCCTGGAGACCTCAATCGTGCTTCCCCTGTTCTTCCTCTGCCTCCCCCACTGGCAGGTTTTATCTTCTCACCTCTGCCATGGAAATGCATAAGCTGCCTTTAGATATCTTCTACATCTGATATATTATAGTTCCTTTCACAGAACGTCAAGCCCCATGTGACAAGCACCTGGGACTTACACATTTCCCAGCCTAGTCCCTCTATAATCCTATGTGTGTCTCACAGTCCACTTGCTGAGCACCCTTTGCTGTTCCATGCATTGCAACTTTCCTTATCTATGTCTCCTTCCTCTGCTCCATTTCTAACTGCTGAATTCTACTTTCCTAAAGACTCACCTCGGACGGTAATTCTTGAGACTCTCTGGATACCCTCTGTCCACGCATCTACCAATCATCCATTAATGTATCCACACATCTACCAACCTGTTTATTCATTCATTCACATATCTACTGTCCACCATGCATCCATTCATCCTTCCATCCATCCACACACCTACCAACTATCCATCCATCTATCCACATATCTACTACCTATTTATCAGTCCATTCATCCATGCACCCATACATCCATCTGTCTATCATCTACTCATCTATCCATTTATCCTCCCTCCTCCTTTTTTCCCTTCCCACCTTGCTCCATTCAGCCGACCATTTATCTATCCAATCTTCCATTTATCCAACTGGTGAGAATACAAAAGCCATGTACCACTCTGAGATCTTTTGGAGGGTGGGTAAACGGAACCAGACATAGCTTTTGCTTCTATATGGTTAGTTGATAGTTAAGTGGGAGTGGGGACAAGGGGCAACAAAAATAATCAGATAATTACGGAATCTTAATATTCAAAATCAGAGATATAAAGGCAATTTATCTGTGCCTCTAACCTCGAGGAGATCTAGTTCTGATGGAACAGAGAGACACATAGATAATTCTCTGCAAGACAATATTCTTAATGCCACCATGTAAATTACAAGCACTGTGTCATGGAATTTCTGGTATGAAATGATTACTTCTGCTTGAGGATCCAGGAAATTCTTATGAAAGAGATCTATGACTTTGGCTTGGCAGAGCAGCAAACCTTCTGTATGGTCAGGTTGGGAAAAGATCCAGGTGTTCTGGGTGAAGAAACAGAAAGCCAATGTATCTGGGAAACAAACAAGAAGATTGTTGTGGTGGGAGAGTGGGAGATATAGACACAAATGCCCTTTTCTCAGGCTAACCATCAGCTCTCTCTCAGTCCACTCCCCTGTTGGTCCCGATGTCCATCTGTGACACTTGACTTGACCAGCCCTGTTGTGGGAAGGAAGTGAATGGCCCCTGCAGCCCTTGTCTCTGGCAGAGAGCATATTCCCTTGCTGGAATTGTGGTGCTAGGGGCTGCCTGCATCTTCTCTCCCAATAGGAGGCCTCTAGCGCTGAAGCCTGCAGTGATATTGCACCACAATTATTGCAATGTCCTTCCTGTGGATACGCAGGGCTGTGCACAATGGAAATGCCTTTTAATGGGCATAGAACATCTGCTGGGCACTTTTCTCCATTGTCTATTTTTTTTTTAGGAGAAAAGGAAAAGAACTTCAGGAAGTGAAGTGAAGTGAAGTGAAGAAGACTGGCTGGTTCTGGTCTGTGCACTCTGAAATCTTCCCAGTTATGCCAACTATGGATGGGCAGGACACAAATCCTGGGCAAGATTAACTTCACTTATCTCCTATGTGTGATATTTGGCCTAATAGGGTAAGGATTATGGCGAATGTCTAAGAAAATCTGATAAATGGCCAGCTATAGAGCAGGTATCAGACAAATCACAGCATTATCATTATTAATTCTTTCCTTGGTACTGAGAAAAGGAACAGTGTGTGACCTTTCATTTCATGGCTGAGATGGTTGATTCCATGACCCCTGGTGAGTTAGTAACCGAGTCAAGTAGAGCCGGCCCTCTCTTCAGATCCATGCTGCCCATGAATGCAGACCTTGTGCAGTGGGGACAGTTGGGCAATACATTTTGCTTAGATTGAGTGTAAACAGGAAGTTCAATCTGAACCAAGAGTGCAAAGTAAATAAAGTAACATAAGAGATGAGTATTTAAAAATGAATGTGTAAGAGTTGAGGTAACAGATACCACAGAGCATTTTAAACTGCAAAGTGCGGGACATGTTCTTATAGCTATTTCTGTGTTTCATTCTTTCCCTGTAATGCACAGACCCATTAGATCAACGTTGAAGATTGTCTTGGAGACGGCTACCATATGCTGGCCAGGCTGCTGGGAGCAAGAGAAGCATTTCTCTCGGAGAATAATGGCTGAACGCCCATCGTCTCTATTGATTTACATTTGTAAGCCATAACTCCTTATCTCTTTTCTGCTCCTGATATCATGATGTCCATTGGTGTAATATATTTGTCTTCCCAGAATTGATGCCAAGTCCTAAATAACTAGAAGGAGTGTTGATTTGTGCTGAAAAGTCAGTTGGCAACCGAGGATATTGGGTTCAATCTTCTCTTTTTGCTGTCCCTGTGGAGAGAAAGGAGCCAGTATTGCTTCTCTGTAGGGTCCCAAGGATGAATCATTTCTGCTTTCAAAGTTCTTGGAGATTCTTGGATACTACATAAAGGCAAGGCATAATCATTATGAATTATAAGTGAAGCAGATGGAGGTTTTAAATTAAATAGCGCCATTGTGTTATTTTTCATCAGGATTCAGAGCAGCCGACCTTCCCAGCAGAAGTAACTTAGATAATTTGATTCTTTCACTTAACCAGGACTGATCACTGCAGGGATACAAATTAATTCCTTGAAAAACAGCTGCTGGTTTTCCTCTCCACCAGCCTCTCTCCAAGCTTTGCAAATGTGGTCATAATGACATGTGGTAGTGGCTCCTCTGGTGACTTGTTAATTCAACAGGGGCCTAATAAACAGTTCTCCAGTTTTTGTTTTCACTGGAGAAATGGCAAGAATACACAAATGTCTTCCAGGCATGGACTGTCCTGGTCATGTCAGTCCTGGCTACTCTCAAATGTTGAAAGGGACTGGGTGTGCACCATTCCAAATGATTTGGAGCATTGATGAAACGGGGTTCCATCTAGCTTGTGAGGTGTCAGACTCAATCTTTGCTTTGCTCAGGGAGAGTCGGTACTGCTAGGATCCACTATTTGCCTTTCCCAAGGAAATCAACAGCAAGACGATGGGTAAGTTCTGTTCACAAACTATGTGACATAGAGCAGCAGACAGTTTCCAGTAGCTGAAGGGCTGTGGGTCCCTAGGTTGGATTAGAAGAGGATATATGGGCGAAGCCCAAGTGGAGCTGGGGAAGATGGGAACTCAAATGCCTGTGTGAACACACCATGCTGATGATGCGTTCTGTTCCTCATCCTTGGGTCATGGCACCCTATGGCTATGCAGACTCAAGGAAGTCATTTCCTCCCTGGGAGGTAAGTTTTTCTCATTTTTCTCATCTATCAGGTAAAGATACTGCAATAGGTGACCTCAGAGATTCTCTGTGGGCCCAGAATTGTCTGTTTCAATCTTTAAGCACTGTATTGAAGAAAGAAGGGAGGGCTACATTTCCTACAAATAGAAAATGCTTCAGGACATCAGCCAGCCTCTTCGGTTTCCACCACTTTAAAATATGTCTCCTTGCACATTCTCTTAATGGTCCTTTCTGTCTTGATTTTTAGACTTCATCTCTGCAAATATTCAAATGCTTTCTAGGCAAAGAAAATACTGGTAAATGGCATTTGTGAATGGAGAGTTTTCCCCAAACTACAAGACATAGTAGATCTGTGCTGCTGGTAATCGAAAAATACATCAGTACATGAAGAAAATAAAGCAGTACATGAAGAAAATGACTGTCAACTACAGGCTTGAGGGACAGTCACATAAAAACCACTGGACATTAAAGGTAATACATTCCCTCAATCTGCCTCCAGCCACCCTGAAGGGTGTTAGTATTGTGACTCCTTTTCCACAGTCAGTTTTGCCTTGAAGTTAGTATTTCCTGGATTTTTAGTTCACTTGAATATAATATTTGAAATATAGCTTTGCTGGGTAGACACTACAATCAGGGACAATATGTGGCAGGGATGACAGTGTTCCCACCAATATTTCTGTGGGATTATTCCTGGGAAGTGACTCCCCCAAGAATGTAGTGGCCCAGCCTGGATTGCTGGGCTCAGCTGTACATGAAGTTCTCACCAAAAGATCATGGACAGAGTTGATTCATATCCCATAAAAAAAAAGAAAGAAAGAAAGCTTACTCCAAAGTCCTCTCATTTTCTTCAAGCTGTGCATGGTTGATGACAAGAACTGAATCACCAGCTAGAAAGGTCTTGGGTCTGTGAGTCACTGCAGGGAGGAAAATCACTAACCAACTAGGAACACTGATCTAAAATAAACTCTGGCTGACTCTTATAATTTGACAGAGACTTCCTGATATGCTTCCTTTGCATTCTGGGTCTCCTTAACTTTCTCCTTGGAAGATGTTCTGCAGACAGCTTTGTACTGAGAATGCTTTTTCTTTTCGCTCTTTTTTTTTTTTTTTTAACCGGGGATTGAACTCATGACTGCATGCTTGCAAGGCTGGTGCTTATGCTGCTGAGCTAAATCCACAGCCCCAAGACCGCTTGTTCTGAAAGGGGACTGTCCCAGAGGAAGCTGACTAAACCAGACAGAGATGAATAATATAGATACCAGGCCGTAGGACATCGTGGCTTTTTGGCCACCAGAAGCACGGGAGACTGCTGAGGAGGAGGGCAAGGAAGGGAAAAAGAAACTAGAAATAGCACGGACCCATTAAGAAACAAAACACCTATCTGAGATTTATCGGTTTTTGAAAACTCTTTCTCCCAGCTCTCCACTTTGTAGTTCATCCGTGTCCCATGTCCCACCGTAATTTGCAAAGGACGTTTAAAGGAGATTGCAAATCTCTAATTCCCCTCCCCTGAGTCTAGACAGACAGCCTCAGCTGAGACTCCCTCAGTCGAGAGGACGCAATGCAAGCAAGAATGTGAAACTTCCAAGGCCAGATCACAAAAGTCCACGGAGACTTCACCTGTCCTCTTGAGATGTCATTCTAGAGAAAGCCATCTGACACAGAACAGGTGAGTCAGCACAGAGACCTTCTTTCTGGAAAAACCATGTGTCATTGGTTTTGTCAACAGTCCGCATTGTGATTCCAGTAAGTAGTTGGTACCAAGCATCAGCTACATGACCATGTCACACTGGACATGCAGTCCAAAGGAGCCTTCAGATGCAAATAGCACTAGCTGGCATCTGTCACTGCATGAGAAATCTTAAGCAAGAACTTAATAGGTGAAACAGCCTCAGGTAGTGTTCCACAAACTTGTGAACTAAATACAGTGATTTAAGCTGCTAAGTTTTGGGATAATTCGTGACTCAGAAATTCAATCAGAACAGCAATTATGATGTCAAGTGGTGGGGTAGAGTCCTTAGGTGGAATGGGAGAACCTCCGCAGTGACCCATAGGACAGGAGGTCTGGCTGTGAGGGCCATTCTGGAACCCACAGGTTCTACATTTTGTGGAATTCAGTGCTTATCCAGCATGCAAGCCCAGCCCTTCCACATCAGGGTAACTCTGGCGGCTGTGACATACATTGTCCCTTTATTGGCATCTGCACTTACTCGAGGTTAGGTTTTAAGGGTTTGATTGACACCTCGCTTCTTTCTACAACAAAATAAGCTAATTTCTTTAGTCTTATACACCATTTCTCTGGGAAAAAACGTATCGATTGTCACAATTCTCAAGACTGAATAATCAATGCATAACAGTTGAAAGGCAAAGGAATGATGGATGGGAATACCATTGAGTGCGAGTCTGCTTGATGATATGCTGTGATCATTCAGCTTTGAGAAAGCTGTACTTTTTAAAGGAATCAAATGCAAAGGCATTAGGGGATTTAGTGTCAGGATGACTGGTACTGTGTGTGGGCTGACATTTGAAGTTTCTCTTACAAAAAGCAAAGATAAGCACAGGGCCTGCTCATCACTAAAGACCGTACTTCACTTGTTATTTTGGTCAAGACACGTAACCTCTCTGAACTTAGTTTTTTCTGTGGTTGACGATGAGCCAAATATAATACAAGAAACAGCATATTGGACACCTGTAATAATCTAGAAAGCACATTTACTGTCATCTTCTGTATCAGTTAGAAGTAAGTGTGGCTGCATGTAACAGAAATGCTCAAAATAGCAATAGCTTCCACAAAGTAGAATATTCTTTCTCTTTAAGGTAAAGGTAGCCGAGACATGGTAGTCCAGGGTTTGAGTGTGAGCTTCTCCAAGTCATCAAGCTCTTTCTGGCTCAAATCTCTCTAGATTCTGCCTCTTTTTCTCATATTCCAATGTGGAAGCTAGAGCCCTAGATACCATATCTGCATTTCAGATAATGCAATGAACTCTGCTAACAGTTTGGTTTTTAGGGGAGAAAACTTCTGCCCCATGAAGTAAGCAGGAGCCAAACCAGTAGAGCAGTGAATTATACCCAAGAAATTAAAAAGTTAAATGTATGAAATTCAAGGATGGAATGGGAAATTTGTTGGTATAGAATATAAACTCTGGAAATGTATGTGCTTCTAAAATATAACGTTTCTTTTTACAAAGGTTCAGTTGAGTTAAAGTGACAAAGGAGTTATTTTTAAAACAGCAATCTAATGAATTCAGAACCTTGGCTACTAACTGGGTATGTTTTCAATAATGGCTTCGGACGACGCAATTTCAATTTGTTTCCTTTCAAACTATTGTGTGTAGATGGACTTTACTCAGATTCCCAAATTTAATTTTCACTTTTACCTTAGCAGGAATGAAGTATCAACTCTCTCCTTCCTTGTTAATGATCATTGATTATAGAATAATTGACCTGTAAGTGTATACTTATGTTTGTGTCTAAGATTGGAGATAGATATCTTGTTGCAAATGACTTAGAATCATTTAGAACTCTTTCTTTCTTTCTTCTTTCGAGATTGTGCAAATCTGTTCATCAATTTGTCAATTAGGCTATATCTAAAATAATTAGGATACAGGGCATATATAGTTTTTCAATGTTTTCTAAAAAAGTTTCCCTTTTAGGTGGTTGTCAGATATAGGATCAAAAGCACATGAAGGCTTTAATGATGCTCTGGAGGCTGAGATGCCACACTGGCTGCTGCCTGGAAACAGAATACCAAGGAGAAGGAACTTCTGGGCTCTATAGCTGTAGGAATCTGGAGAGCAAAGCAGGTGGCTGTATCTAGTTGTACATTGTTATGGTCACTGAAACTGGGACATGTGGCAATGCAGGGTCTGTGGCCCTTGGGGAAAATGCCAAGGTATCAGTGCATCCTTATTGAGCCTCTGTTATGCCTGGCACTGAGAAAGAGTCGAGGCAAAGCAAGGCAGAACATATAATCCACAGGTAGTCTCCAACCCAGACCTAGGCAAGTAGAAAGTTAATAGGGCAGCCGTCTGCCAGCACCAGAGTTGTCCCTGCACAAGGCAAGACTAATTTCTTTTTCTTTCGTTATAAGACTAATTTCTAATGATATCCTACATTTATTAAATACACCAAGGTTCTGAGAAAGATCTTAATACCACAGCTTCTAGAGAATGCATCTGGTCACACTGTGTTGTGATGCATTTTCCGTTCCCCACCTCCTGTATGCGGTTAAGGCATGCACGTCATTTGCTTGCAAACTCCTTGCTCCATTTTAGCCTGGCTAGCAGGATTTGTGTGGGGTGGCATGCACAGCTGGGCTTTGCTAAGAGTGGGGGACCAGATCTCCCTGTACTTTTCTTGCTGGAAATTCAGGGGGTGGAAATTGGGCGGGGGGAATCTCTGATCACAGCATTTGCCTAGATGGATAAGTAAATCACATCTCCCAACTCCAAGAACTTGCTAGAACACACTGTGAACTTGTTGTGTGGGCAAAAAATATTTACACTCCAGAGGGACTGCCATATTTGGTGAAGTCAAAGCAGATAAACATAGCTAAGCATACACAAAGCAGACACACACACACACCTTCTAACGCTCCTTTACCTGCAAGTAGCTATAACTAGTAGCTCAGACTACTGATTTATTAAGACCTTGGTTCTGAAGCCACAGCGGCTACCTTTGAATCTTGGTTGCAACCCATACATAAGAACCATTATGTTACTTAACCTATCCCTGCTTAAGCCTTTTCATTGATTTGAGGAGATGCATGTGTCTTAGACAAGTATCTGGTGTCAATAGAAGTTAGCTCTTAACAATCTTAACTTTCTAGCTGGGCAAAATGCTTTAAAGAGGGAAAATAAAGAGGAAGATTTATACAGGGACTAATACAGAGGTTGGTAGGCAACCAGGCCAATATGGAGCTCAGGATTTCTTTTTGTTGTTTTCACAAGGTGGGGTGTGTGTGTGTGTGTGTGTGTGTGTGTGTTTGTGTGTGTTTCAAATTAGAAAGCAGCAGAATTTATGCGATAGGCAGTGAAAATGGAGCAAAGGAAGAACGTATCCACTGATATATATCAGTGTAATTGTGATTGGCAGATCTCTAAGGTGGCCCCAAGATTCCCACCCTCTGATATATAATCCCCTGCCCCTGAGTGTGGGTGGACCTGAGAGTGTTTTGGGATTCCACTCCCCTGATTATGTGACTTAACTGGCAAAGGGATTTTGCAGGTGTAATTCAGACTCTTAATCAGTTGATTACCTGGGTGGCTGTGATCTCTAATTAGCAGAGTTTTTAAAAGATCTGAGTCCTCCTAAGGTGAAAGGGAGTCAATACACGAAAAGGATTCCATGTAAGGCAGCTTTCCCCTGCTGCCTTTGAGGGTGGAGAAGGCCACATAGCAAGCAGCGTGGATAACTGCTAGGCTTGAACAGTTACCTCCAGCTGTCAACTAGTGAGGAAAAGGGGAGGCTCAGTCCAACAGCAGCAGAGAGCCGAACTCAGCTCACAGTTTGAATGAGACAAGTAGATTCTTACCCAGAACTTCCAGAAAAAACACAGCCTGCTGATACCTTGGAAGACTCCGTAAGGGCCTCGTAAGATCCTGAAGAGAGAATCCGCTCATGCTGTGAACACACCTCGGGACCCAAACAAGTGAGAGCAAATACATTTGTACTGGTTTGGTTTTACTAAATATGTGGTTTTAGTAATTGTTCAACCACAGGAAACCAATTGGGATATTAATGCACAGAACAAGAATTCAGATATAGCCAGGGATTTAGCTCAGTGGCATAAATGCCTGCCTGGCAAGCATGAGGTCATGAATTCGAGCCCCAGTACCAAAAAAAAAAAAAAAAAGTAGATAGAAATGGTTGTATCAGTTTCTCATTGCTGCTATAACAAGTGACAACAAATTCAATGGTTTAAAAGAACACGAAGTTATCTTATACTCTGGAGGTCAGAAGTCTGAAATGGATTTCACTGGGCTAAGACCCAGTTGTTGGTGGGGAGGGGAAGCCATTTCCTAGTTTTCTCCAGTTTGCAAGAAACTGGACATGTTTTCTGACTCATGGCTTCTTCTAGTTTCTTCTAGTTTGCAAAACTACTAATATCTTTCTGTATCCCTTCACTTTGACACTGACTTTTCTGTATCTCCCTTCCAAAATGAATGATCCTCGTATTACAAAGGGCCTGTTAGTGAGACCCAGGATAATCTCTATATTTTAAGGTCAGCTGACAGTAACCTTAATTCTAATACCACATAGCTCCTTTGCCATGTAATATAATACAGTTACGGGTTCCAGTACAACAGGTTGGATCTTAAATGTCCCCCTGAAGCCTATGTGTTAAAAGCTTGGTTCCCCAACTTAATATTATTAGGAGAGAGTAGAAGGTTCAAAAGAACGGGAAAACACTATCCTTTTCTTTTTCCTCTTTTTTATTCTGTCTACCATCGTAGTCATGTGTCCAAAGCTCAGTTCAGCTATTAATTACTGTGCAACCCAGGGAAGGCTGGTTAACATCTCCCAACCTAGTTTCTTGCTTTGTAAACTTATGATACTGAAACATGACTGTGTGCTACTTGTAGGGGTAAAGATTGATGCAAGGTGTTTATCTGAGTGGATAATTATTACTTCTATCCATTTAGGGGCTTCTAAAAGTGTCCTTCAATTTTCTGTGATAGCAGGTAACTTTTGATAACTGTTATTCTTAATTCTACTATTTTATCCACTGCAGTTATTTCTTTTTAAAAAAAAAAACCACTGTAGTTATTTCTTAGGATAACCTGCAGCCCTGCACGACCACATTACTTAGGGAAAGTTCTATTTTCCACCTTGATATATCACATAAATGGCCAGTTCCCATTGCGCCTTTCTGGTTTGCTGTATGCCACCCTTCGCATGCCCCCCAGCTGGCAGGGACACCTTCCAGTTCAGACTGTGGGCACCCAGGCTGAGTCATGGCCTGCATGCTCTGCTCTCCTTGGGCCTTTTGTGTTCATTCAGGTCCAGAATTATGAAGAACACTGTTGACAATGTTACGGTTAATGACCAGGGGACAAGGCACCAGGGAGCAGATTTGCAATAAAGGTTGTGCTGATTACCTCCGTGATGAATGGGGACAAGAGCCCCGAGCGATGCATTAGACAGCCCTGGGTGGCTGCCCCGCCACTGCCCAGTGATGGGTGCCAGGGCCGGGAGGTCCTGAGGGCTGTTTGTGGAACATCCTTGCTGCTGTGCTTGGGAAGCGCTGACATGTGAATCCAAGACACTGCACGGCCCCACCAGACATTGTGGCGACACTGTGTATGTTTACGTATGTGCAGGTGTGCGTTCGTGTGTGTTAAGAAGTGGAAGGCAGTGAGGGTAACTATGTGCTAGGCCAGAGCAGCCTCCCCAGCTCTCACAGAAGTGTGAATCTCAAGACACTGTTATTTTGGTTTGTGAGCCTCTTAAACCCCAAGGGTCTGCTGGCCTAGAAGCGCATCTTTGGCGCCAACATCCCATTGTTCACAAACAGCTTGCTGCTCTTGCTCTCATCTCCACAGTTCCAGGGTCCAGCTTTTAAATCCTGTCTCTGCCTTCCATGCTTTTGGGGGATTCTTTCTGGCTTTATAACTAGATTTCCATGTGTGTTTCCACTCATTTCTCTGGCTTCCTTTTCTTTCCTTCCCTCCTTCCTTCGGTGGTCCTGAGGGCCTTCACACTGAGCTATACTCCACAGCCCTTTTTCATCATTTCCTGGAGACAGGGTCTTCGTGGGTTGCTAAATTGCCCCTCCCTGGCATGCTGGGATTACAGGCAGGCAACACCATGCCAAGCGTGGACTCTGGTCTTCAACTGGAGGCCATGTAAGCATAAAGGGTCAAAGGGAGACTGAGAAATGGAGCTACAGGTGGAGCTCTGAGGGAAAATGTGGAGATTAAGGACAGGCACTCACCTTGACAGCCATCAGGATGAGCCTTCCCTGGATATTCCTCCTGCCAGGAGGTGGCTGATGTCCTAAGGTATTTGGGGACAGGAGTCTCTCCAGGGACTGAACGTGAGGAAGCAGGAGTGGGCAGGGACATTCAGTAATTCTCCTCTAGGCCATATGTCCTTTCCTGGCCACCCTTATGGTCTGTGGACTTCTCTGGACTCTTGTTTCATTTCATACATCGCAGCCTCTCTTCAGAGTCCTGTGTTTATTAAAGCAAGTTAACTCCTGAGTAGGCCCAGCTGGACTGTGGGCTCAGAAATCTGTGCTTGTCTTCTGACTCCATGTGACTTCCTCTTAGTGACTTCTGACTCCTAAATCTGCTCTTACCCCAAACCTCCCTTGAACACTGCTGTGGGTTCCTGTGCTCTGTTTCCTCCCCAGGAAGTTGGCTTCATTCTTTCATTCCCCAACATCTCAGGGCTTTGCTGATCCAGACACCGGGTCAGGCTCTGCTTGTGCGGGTATTTCACCTCTGGCTTCGGGCTCACGCTCCAGCCAAGTCTAAGATCTCTGCTTTCCAAATAGGCATAGGAGTGGAGAAAAAGCCCAGAACCCCAGAAGGCAGGCCTTTAGGGGCCTCTAACTTTAAGAAGAAACCTATCAGTCAGGTCTCAGAGTCCTGAGCTTCTAAGGACAGGGACACCACACTCAGCTTGTGTCTCTGACTTTTTTTTTTTTTAATATCCTCCACAATTTTCCGTAAGAAGGTCCCTGCTATAGCCTTGGTTCCTGGTGTTACTTCTTGAAGGGGACCATGTTTAACTCAGCCCTTGGGATTAGGGTTCTGCTTAAGACAAGATTGCCACTTGATAAATTAGATGCAGCCACAGTCGCAGGGTGCAAGCCGGTCCCACCAACAGAACATGAACCGATTAACTGCGTGGCTATAAGCCACACTGGCACAGCTTGGGCAGCAATTGGTTGAAACTTGACTTCTTCAAACTTGTGTGTCAAGAAAAATGATGTGAAATCAAGCAGCAAGGGCCGTAAGAGATCCCAGCAGACAGAAAATCCTATCTTGTCATTGTCTCACCGTTTTATATCACATGGTGTGAATAATAAGGCATAAAATTTATTTTCTCATGCATTAATTCATTCTCTCACTTAGTACTTCTCATCTCCAGAGATGGTGCTTCTCCTTCTAGTGAGAACAAGGCTGGCCCCAGCCTTTGCAGAAGTAACTTATTAGATTACTTGCTAAGAGACAGAAATGTAGTGCAGGAAGTTATTTTGGAGGCATTTTCTGGGAAGGGGTTGGGGCTCTTACCAAGTCCCTATTAGCACAACTCGATTTTATAATAGACAGAATATCAGAGATAGGACAACCATGAAATGAGCTAAAATGCAGAATTCTTGTTTCAGGTCCAGTGTCCTCCTAGAGCCTGGGTGTAGAGGAGTCTGCCAATAATGGTCATACAGCTTTTGTGGGTGGTTGGTGGTGGTGGGAGAATCAGCCCATATGAGGTCTTGTCACCATAGGAGGTCTTGTCACTGTATGAGGTCTTGTCTGCCTAAGAGAGTGAGGGAATGTGGTGACAGCTTATTGGATTGGATTCTTTAGATCAGCAGCCACATGGGAGAAGCAGACCTCCCCAGCACTCTGGAACCTGCAGTTCTCTATATTACTCAAGTTGGTAAATTTGCCTCTCTATGAAGGACTAAAATGGCATGAAGTAGTTTTGATATATCTTTTTTTTTATTTAGAGAAAAAAGGGCAAAACAGAAAAAAGGGTAGAAATAATACAAAATGCCAAAAAATAACAGTAAGAAATCACTAGTTGATAAATTACATATTATTACCTTAGAAGTAGTTGCTCAAGTTACAAAATCAAAGCATAAATCAAGATGCTCAAAAGGAAAGAGCAACTTGATATAACTTTTTAAATGTGACATTAATCCTGTATAATGTAGGATTCTTACTTATGTAGATGAGCTCCATCTTTGCCCTCACCTCCAGGCCTTGGTGTTGCCTCGGGGAGAGGTAGGATTTGGGGCGTGTGGTGACTTTGGGGAGGTGCTGCCGCTGTGAGGCACATGGCATGGACCAGTATGGGGCGGGTACTCCTCATCATTCCTAGTTGGCACGGCTGGTTTACTCGTGTGATTTTTGGTGCTGGGGAATGGATTTTGTTCTTTTGCACTGACCTACACCACCATGGCTTTTCACAAAGTTTAAGTTTTGGGACAAGGTCTTGCTAAGTCTCCAAGCTAACTGGGTTGTACTGGAACTTGTGATCCTCTGGCCTCAGCCTGTCAGAGTGTGCGATCAGCAAACCCGGTTGCAGCTGGGCTTTATAGGGCACAATACAGAATAATGATAGAGCTCACCACCTTCAGCTGCCAAGCAAACCCTTGAAGGGTGAAACTGTAGTCACCCTGCGTACTATCTCTTTATTTTTTGAAGTATGGAATAAACCAGACAAAATCACCAAAACAAAGAAACTGTCTGTCTGTGCACAGGTGTGTGTGTGTGTGTGTGTGTGTCTGTGTGTGTGTGTGTCTGTGTGTCTCTGTGTGTGTGTCTCTGTGTGTGTGTCTCTGTGTGTGTGTGTGTGTGCTGAGTGTACGTCTCCACGACCATACTTAAGAAGGCAGAAGTGGGTGGGCAGGCTGTTTGGTGGTCAACAGGCAGGAGGAATAGCAGAATCGTCTATGAAGTGCTCACTAAGTGCTGGCTTTTCTAAGGGTTTTGCCAGAAATTCTGGGACTTCTGTGCAGGGTGGAGATGAGGCTGGGAGGGTGGGGAAGATGGGGAGCCAGGCGTGAGCAGGATGTCAACCCCACCCCAACTGGAGAACCACCGCTCTGTGGCAGATGGAGCCCCCTTGGCGTTTTTGCACAGAACTGGCTTAGCCCTTTCGTGGTTTGGCCGCCTGCAGACGGCACCTGTCTGCTTGCCAAGTGTGGCAAGAAACTGCTCGTTCACCTCTCGGGGAGTGGGAGGCACAAGTGAAGAGGTTCCTGGCAATGATTTCTCCGTGAACCCTGGAAGACGTTATTTACAACTGGGAACAGGCAGTGGGTATTAGGAGCTGACTTCTAAATTTAGAGATGAGTCATATAATTTGGAGTGGTACTGTTTCAAGTCACATTTAAAAAAAACACAGCAGGTGGCTCTTAGTGTTAAAACATTATTTGCATTTTTCTGGAAAAAGAGAGTGCTTTCAAATGTGGTGTCTGCTCATGAGGGGCGATCAGAGGATAAGGTAATTTGCTAAGATGATACAGGACTGGGAGAGCCGTGCTGGCTCACCTTGACTGCTGCATGCTGTGCTGGGTTCGCTGTCATTTTAGGCTTTCTCTGGAGACTGCAGAATCCTGTTAATCTGTATGCCACGATTCTGCGCATCCATTGTCAGGTGGTGTTATTAGAATCAATGAACTTGAAGCAATAGGAAGCTCGCTAGAGTGGTGAGACGGGAGAGTCATCTAAGTTTCTTGGCGCAGTGAAGTGTTGCGGGATTTGCCTGTCCCTGGGTCCGTCTTCCTTCCTACATTTCTGGATCATTTTCTCTTGTTCAGTGGTTGGGACTGTGGGATATTTGAGATGTTAGCAGCTGAGCAGAGCTGAGCATAACTGAAACTTCATAGCAGCAGGAAGGACAGAGGCGTTGATCAGCTATAGCTTAGTTTTCAACCCAGTAGCGTGGCCTTTGAACTTAGCAGAGTTGGGGCTGGACAGAGATGATCTCAGTTTTAGGAGCTGTACTTAATCAGGTTTGGCCTTTTAAAGTCACTGGGTAATCTGTCATGCTCTTGGAGATTTTGATTCATTGCATTTTGAGTAGAATCTGAGTGCACAGCTTGAAAAAACCCTCTAAGCCAGCGATTCTGATCTGCACCTCTGGTTAGACCCCTGATCTGTGAAGGAACCCTCACTGGAGACAACTTGCTATAACCTGTGATGCTATCATTGCTCTGACTGATGGGGCTGCTTCTGGGGACATGGCTTTCTCTAACTCTGTACTGGGAAAGTAAATCATGCCCCCAATATCTATGCTGTGGGTGGTTGTTGAGTGCCTGCATGAGTATGTCCTTTGAAGGGGACCGTTATGTCAAGAAGGAATTCAGTCACTCTCCTGATGGCTCCAAGTGAAAGAAGCTGCTTTGCACAAGCATCTGGGATCCGCCATGCGCAGCTCACATCTGCCTGCCTGGATGCGTAATGTGCCACAGGGCACAGTGTAAATGAAAACAAGGGGGCCTTTATTAAAAAATATTATTAAGAGTCTCAGTTTGGTGACAATTAACCAAATTTGGGGCCTGCAGAGGGACCACAAGCTGCAGAGCAGGGTACTTCATTGCCCCAAAGTAGGGGACCCTCCTGACTCACCGCTTGTAAATCTTTCTCTTCCCATGTTCATTGATTATAGTAAAACTCTCTAGCAGTGGATGAGAATAATCATTTTGTACAGATTGACAGAATTCTCTAGGGTCTCCAAGGACACCCTAAAACCGCAGAAAACCCAGGACAGTGCATGAAAGACAAGACTCGCGAGCTTCACTATTTCAAGCCTGTGTCATTTTAGCAAGCTGATGTGCCCTCTGACTCCCCTATTTATCTTCTAACTCTTTTCAGCCTCTAGGTGTGATTTCTATGTCTTTAAAGCTTGTTTATGTAATGTGGCGGATTCATCAAATAATGGGCTGAGGACACCTCTTCAGGCAGACACTAGCCGCATCTAGCTTGTTGGTTAAAACATGGGTATTCACAGGGTGGCTGTGGTTTCTCTACCCATAGGTGCCCACTTTCTGGTATGTTCTGAGTGTTAAATTAATTTGCACAAAGCACCAAAAGTAGTGAGATCACAGCAGAGCAAGCTTTCAGTAAATGCCAGCTGTTTTTTCTGAGTAGAAATTATTTCTATTTTCATCTGTGGTTTGTGGCATCTGACATCGTCTTCTCTTTAAATCCTGAGCCCATATCCATGGCTCTGGAATCTCTGCTGTTTTCCATGAGCTGGAAAGCTTTTCTGAGGTCAGCATGTGCTGGGCTCCTCTACCACCCTGCTCTAATCCACTGCCAGAGAATGAACCCCAAACTGTGTCATCTTCCTTCAGGACCCTCACTACCTCAGTTTCCTCTCCTGCTCCCTGTTTTTCTGAGATAGAACTTGCTGCTCTCCACCATTCTTACCACACTGGCTGGTCATTCTTCCAAATAAATATCAGTGAATAAATATGTGGATTAAATATTTACATAATAATGTATTGGAGGCCAGACATGGTGGCATGTATCTCTAATCCCAGCTGTTAGGAGGCTGAGGCAGGAGGATGGCTAAGAGTTTGAGGCCATCTTGGGCTACAAAGTAACTTCAAGCCCAGCTTCAACTGCATTGTGTAAACCTGTCTCAAAAAGACTAAATAAATAAATAGTCAGATGTTTTCTAGGAATTGTATTATTAAGCACCCCGTATGCAGTGTTTGATTGATATTAGCTACTATTATTATAGTCATTGTTACCCAGTCAACATTGCTGAAAGGAATGGTGGGGAGGAGGCGCTAGTGGGAGAGATGGAGAATTTGGGATGTTCCAGGCACCATGAGCGGGGCTTTGGACTTTGTTCTCATTGTGGTGACAAGTCATCGAGGGTTTGAAGCAGGAGACTGGTTTTGTCTTGAAGGCAGAGTCTGAGTTGGGCCCGAGGACCCAGAGTGGAGTAGGTGGGGCAGTCGGGAAGGCAGCATTGTCATCGGGAATGAGATGCCGCTGGACTAGGCAGGTGGGAGCCGGGGTGGCCGGAAGTGGCTGACCTCAGCATGGGATTTGAGGACAAAGTTGATAGCGTTTGCTGATAGACTGGAGTTAGGAGACGAGGGCACCTGACACGTTGCACAGTGACTTGTTGGTGCATGTCCTGATTTTTTTTCTTTGGAGGTGCTGGGGATCGAGCCCACGGTCTTCATGTTGAGCTATGCCCAGTGCTTTACATTTTACTTTTAAAGTTTAAGACAGGGTTTCTCTAAGTCCCTAAGTTGTCCAATCTGGACTCAGACTTGGAACCCTCAAGCCTCAGCCTCCTAGAGTTCGGAGCCTGCAGGCCTGGAGCACTGTGCCCAACTCGGGTGGATTCTTCACTCCATCAGGAGACAAGGCTGAGCCATGTCTGGCTCCAAATGTATAACGTGAACAAGTCTTTTCAACTCTCTGGAACGCAGTGGATAAAGACCCTTCAAAGTGCTTTTCCACATCCCAATTTAGCCACATGCCCCTTGGCAGCAGCGTGCCTTCTGACAAAGGCCTTGTCAGCTGCATCGCTGACCTTCACGGGGCTCACTTTCATGACTTTAGATGGTGTCGGCTGATCACTTGATGCGGCCTCTTGATAGAACCATAAAATTTGGTAAATAGATGTTTGAGATTGTTCCTGGCATAACACAGCATACTGTGTTACAGTAAACTTTATTTTTATAACTTGTACTATGCTTGAAAAAAATGATAAATGCACATTATAATAAATATATAAATCAGTAACAAAGTCACTTATTGTTGATATCAAGAATTATATACTGCTTGTAATTGTTCATGCTATACTTTTAGGGGGAGGGATACTGGGAATTGAACTAGGGAGAAGTGAATGACTTCCACAGCTCTTTTTTTATTTTAAGACAAGTTATTTCTAAGTTTCCCAGATTGGTCTTGAACTTGTGACCCTCTTGCCTCAGTCTCCCTGATAGCTGAGATTCTCACCATGTGCCTGGGTGTACTATACTTTTATATACAGCGCCTCTGTAGGATTTTTTGTACTGGTATCACTACAAAAATGGGGGTAATGTGCTACGAAGTTATGACTGTATATGATACTGTTAGACGATAGGAAGTTTTGCTCTCATGGGATCGTCATGGTGTGCTCAGTGTGCTGTGGACAGAAATGTCATTGGGTGCATGACTACCTGGACTCTGCCAGTGTTACCTTATTTGCCAACACAGTCTCTGCTGATACGATTGAAATTGAGACCTTGGGATGAAATGATACTGCATTACTCATGTGGGAAGTAAATCTAATGATAAATCCCTGTAAGATGCAGGGACCAGAAGATTAGGTAGATGGAAGCAATGTGGAGACAGGCAGAGGCTGCAGAGACACAGCTGGGAGCCATCTCCTCCTGGAGCCACCAGGAGCACCATGAGTCAACTGACGCGTTTCCCCATGGAGCTTTTAGGCGGTATCCTGTCCAGTGGACAGCTCGATTCCTCTTGCTGGCCTCTAGAGTTATAAAAGAAGGAATTCCGACTGCCAGCAGCCATCTGGTTCATCATAACTTGTCACAGAAACCCTGAGCCAGAGGGTGACGCTCGCATATGGAACCGTGAACGTGCCTTCCTCTTAAGGAAATGAATGCAGTCTCACAGATCACTTGAGGGAAAATATTCTGGGAGCCAATGACCCGGTACAAGCTGTGGCTTTTTCTGGTGATACCCTGTACCGTAGCTCCCTAGCTCCACTGAGTTCTCCTGAAGTTTTCCTGAAAGTCACTGGATGTGAGGACATATTCCCACCCGTGGCTGTTATTTAGCTCCTTGATGGCCTTCTCCAGGGCTCTGGAGATTCATCTCACACGGGCGAGAGGCAATCTAAAAATGTTAGGCACTTGACACCTGTAGAGGGGTCCTGCATTAACCAGAAACAGGGGCTTAGGTAGGAAACACCCAGCTTATGCAAAGTCTCATGTAGAGAAACAGTTCTGGGAAATGTTCTGGGTGGTCACATTTTTCAGGAGGATATGACTGTACAGAACTGGCCACAGAGGCAACCTGGCCCTGACTGCATGGTTCATGGATTTTTTTCCCCTCTCCCATCTTACCTCAGTTGTATCTCTTGAGAATACTTCCCAAACAAAAGCCCTGCCTTTAAATCCTGTGTTAGAATGCTTTCTGGGAATGGGCCTAAGCTAAGACCTTGGCCACTGTTATTCTTAGCTGCTTTAATTAGGTACATATTAATGAGCATGCATGTTACCATGTTATCATGTATGCTATATGTTCACAGAAAAGAGTGATCACATAGAAGGAAAAGTAAACTTCATTTGTTCCCTTCAACCTGGGAGGTGTAGCTCATCAAAAAACAACTATCAACCATTCCAAATTTCAGAAAAGTGATCCAGACCAAAGACAGAGAATCCAAAGCTATTTTGGCAGCAAACCGAACATGGAAGGCCAAAATGCAAGTAATGGAAACTTTGAGGCTTAAAATAGCAAAGTTCCACTTGATAACAAAACTAGCAAAGCGCCCTTCTAGTTAATTTATGAGGTTTTTTTGAGAAGATCATTTTGAAACAGATGTAGAGAAGCAGAGAGGAGCCAGAGGGTGAAGATCTCATATGGAACTGGGAAAATGTCCTCCTCTGAAGGCTGCTAAAGGAGATATGACAAAACCATGTGGAATATTTAATATGAAAAATATTATTACAAGGAATGATACATTGCTATGAACCCCACTAAATGCGTCGCCTCGTTTCGAACACATTGATTCCATGGTTCTCGACCCTTTCTGGAAAGCTCCAAAGTCCTCTTTTGGTGAGTGAGTAGTGTCATGGCTGCCTCAGTGTCCTGAATCGATTTAAAAAATTTCCCTTTCGTGGTCATTTTGAATATGGGCAAGAGCCAGAGGGCAAGAGTCATGTGTTTTATGAGCCTGCCTTGGCTGCACCGATCACCACATTTGTTATCACAGTTGGTAAAGACTCTCAGGAAAGAGAACTTCCAGAACTTTTCAGAAAGTTCTGCAGATAGGGGGCTTGAAGCAAGAAGGTATGTTTTGGGGGGATTTGCAGCAGTATGTCTTCCTGCAATCCCTTTTTAATTTACATACTCACCGGCTATTTTGAAGACCGCTTGTGGTTTGGATCTTGGATGCCCCAGGCAGACTCATGTGTTAGAGGACTGGTCTCCTGCTTGGCTCCATGGAGAAGGAGTGAAAATGGGAAGAGACAGGGCCTTGTGGCAGGGTATCAGGTCACTGGGCGGGGTGGGGGGAGCCCAAAGGGGACCAGTGGCATCTCAGCCCTGCCTACTTTCTCTTTGTTGTTCCCTGGCTGTGAACTGAGAGAGTTTTCTCCACCATGTGCTTCTAACCAGGAGGTCTTGCCACATTCCCAAAGGCTGTGGACCAGAGCTCCAAGACTATGAGCCAAAACAAACCTTTCCTCTCTATAAATTGATTCTTTCTGGTATTTTTTTTTGTCATGATGGATGCTAGCATAAAGGTTAACCCCGGTATGTCCCTGAGAGAAAAGTGTCCCATGGCCAGGCTGATAGATGACAATCCTAACCTGATGATGATAAATTATTGGGATGAATTAGTTATCAAAGAGCAAATTTCAAGATCAGTTCCTAATAGATGATCTTGAAACACAAAGTGAATCAGAATACTTCTCAGAAAACGTTTTCGGTTTCTTTTTGTCCAACTTGAAATAAAAGATGACCAAGTGTCCTGGTCATGTTTAGTTTTCACCAATCTTTTATTTTCCTGCTTTTGGATGGCTTCAACATTGTGCGTGTAAAATGCTAAACAGAACTAATTCCACCTAGGGAGAAAATTCAGACCCTGCACATGGGATAGCCCTTGACCCTGTCTGACCCATAGATGTGAAACCAGGTGTCAGTACTGCAGATTTACGAGTTGCATATGTGGCTGAACCTTCACCTACTTGCAAATACTGCAGTGGGAAAGACAGATGCTGATATTTCCAGTGATACAAGCTGGGTTTGAGACTTTCAGATGCTGCTTAGTGACTGTGAGATTGGAAGTAAGTCACCTCCACTCTTGGCTCCTCCAACCCCACTTGGTAGGAAGAAGAGACCCCCTCGGAGCTCACTGCAACAGTGCAGATTCATAGGGCAGCAGATAGGAGAGAGTTTGGAACTAAGAAAAGTACAACACCTAGGTTGAGATTAACCCAAGCATTTTATTTTCACTGCGAGGGCAGTTTTGGCTGCTGCTACTCTTGCAATTTTCCAGTGCCTGCAAAGTAACTGTGATGGTCCCCTGTGTTTCCCTGAGCTCGTTACTGTATCCTGCATCTCTGTGAGCTAGATGGAAGAAAAAAAGAGAAACATCTTGTTTCACTTCTCAGGCACTTAAAGGATATGATGCAATGAAATGCCTACTTGATCAAAATCTCTTCTCATTGAGATTAACAAGTGTGCTTCTGACCAGGCAGGAAGAGTGTAAGCATTTATTATGTGTAAAAATGAGTCATCCAGCCTAGCACTCTGGGAGGCTGAGACAGGAGGATTGCAAATCTGAGCCCAGCCTGGGCAATTTACTGACTTAGCAAGGCCTTGTCTCAAAATAATAAACTCAGAAATGGGCAGGGATTTAGCTAAATGAGTCCCCCAGGGGAAAAATTGTAACCTGGGATCAAGCTGAGTTGAATGAAAAGAAATGGGACTGGTTTCTTTAGACTGACTGGCTACTCAAATTCAGGGCACCACTGACAGAGATGTGCCTGTGTGTCCCTCTCTCTTCTATAAGTCTCCCATGCGAACCCCACATACGTTCTGCTTGGGGGAGACCCTCTTCCGAGGCTAGGCCTTGGCACCCTCTCCCTTTCTTCCCCAGTTGCCCCAATGGGAAGGATTCGGTAACCATCCTTTATCTCTCTGTGGAAATGTGGGGAAACACAAGCATGGCAGATGCTACAAAGTCTTAGCATCTAAAGAAGATTGAGAAGGTGTTGGTACCTGTGGTTGGTTCTCTGGTGAGGCAGGCCGGAAGTGCTTCTCAGGGTGGCTGTCTACAGGGCTGCTGCTCCGATTAGAATCTGCCGCCCTTTCCCTCACATCCTGACTGTCAGGCCCACTCCCTAATGGCATGTCCACATTTTTCCCTTCCACGGACAAATCAAGTCCATGGTCAAAGAGAATCATTGGTTACTTGGGCTTCATGAATTGGGAGAACAATAGGAACTAAATTGTATTACAGCCTGGACCCCTCCCAGAGGTCTGGATCTTTTTCATAATGTTATTTGTATTTATTTTTGTTTCAGTACTAGGGATTGAACTTGGGACCTTTACGCTGAGCTACATTCCCAATCTTTTTTAACTTTTTCTTTTGAGGCAGGGTCTTACTAAGTCATGAAGTTGCCCCGGGTAGCCTCAAACTTGTGATCCCTCTGCCTCAGCCTCCCAGAGTGCTGGGATCACAGGCGTGCACCACCATAGCTGGCTCTGTCACGGATTCTTGATAAGCCTCGTGGGGTGTTCTGTAACTTTGACCATAGCAACGGGAACCAGTGAGAAGTGATCCGCCACTCTGGACTTCAGGAGAATGAACACGTAGCATTTGAGGATGCAGACAGGGTTGCGCCCATGAAAGGGAACCACGCTGTCTTATAATCATTGCTGGCCTTGTTAAAAAGAGAGAGGTCTCTGCCAGAGCTGAAGGTGGCTCGGGAAAGCAGATTCCAAAAGCCATGAGAAGTGACAATGTAAGTTAATGACCAGAAGCTTGGGAAGAGGGCTTTGTTTTATTTTGTGGGGGCATGGATTTCACAGTGTAGACTACAGCAGAGAGAGAAGTGGCAGAGTCATCTCAGGGTAATGAAGGGTTTTCCTGGGCAACTCTTTGTAGTTCTAGTACTTATCTGTTCATTTCATGGAAAAGCTGCTTAGCTAGTGAGCTTGCCTGTCATGGTAGGGGAATGGCATCTCCAGGGTGGTCTGCGGGTGGTGAGTCCAGATCCATGTGCTTAGTAGGACTGCAAAAACCTCAAACACAGGACATTTTGCCTGCCTTGTGCATTCATCCTTGGGTGCAGCGCTGGGGCGAGTGGGCTTTGCCTGGCAGTTTGTGCATGAACAGACTGGGCTTAAAGTGACTAAGAGGGTTGGCCACAGTCAAGAGCTGGTGACTGCAAAACTAAGCCTTTGAGTCACCATCGATTAAACTGTTGGCATCCCAGGGTCTGTGGGTGAGCAGGGTGGGGAAAGGGACTCTGCTCACTGCAGCTGGGCTCTCAGCCTGTGAGTCCTGCTGGGGTAACCTCAGCATCAAGGCCTCCTCTGGCACTTGCACAGAGCAGCTGTGACCTCTTGCTGCTTTCCAGAACTATCTTCTTCCCACTGAACCCAAACCAAGCCCACTTGGGATAGACAAGCCCTCAATTTAGTCTAAATGGCTTTAGGGCTAGTTCAGTTTGCACTGGGTTGTATGCTTATTAAGAACACAAGCTTTGAAATCTGGAAAATTCCAGTTTGTATCCTGACCCTACCACTACAAACTGTGTAACCTGAGTTTTAAGTACTTTTTTATTATTCAGAGTAGGGTTGACATTAGAATACATTTCATGGAATGACTCTTGTCCTAGCTGCTTTCTCATACAGAGACAAAATACTGCACACCCATACCTTCAGAGATTGGAGGATTATTTTGATTCAGGGGTATAGACTGCGGCCAGTTGGCTCCAAGGCAGGAGGGCAAAGTGAGAAAAAATCTGCTCCCTTCATAGCATGGAGAAAGCAGAGAGAGAGAGGGGAGGAGTTGGGAGACTGATGCACCCTTCTGGGTCACACCCCTAGCCAGCAGGCCCCACCCTCCTAACGGCAAGTCAACTCTAGCACCTTGGTGGTCCAATGCTCTTGTAAAATTCCCACAGTGAGTTATGAAGTTGGCAGATATTCTTCACTGACAGTTCTGATGTTTAAATGAGTTGATACACAGAAAGTACTTAGTGCAGAACCTGCTTCTTAGTAAATACTCAGTTGATATAGGATGTTCAATATCATTCTCAGTGTCATCACTTATCTAATATCCCATAACTGTGCTCTGGACACAGGCAAAGCTCAGGTTTCTAAGAAGGATGGACAGAAGGAAAATAACAGATGTCCCCAGCTCATGGTGCAGCCCAGGGATTTAGTGGGTGAGGATGTGAAGCTCTGGCTCAGGCCTGGCACTAGGCCATGGCACTAGGCATGTGCATTGCTGTGTGATTCTCTAGAGCTTACAAAGTGTTTTCACATTCAGAAGTGAGAAGCTGTGCATTGGGGCAGGGGATGCTGAGGTGTGTGAGATGCGGTGTCCACTAATCCCTCCTGCAAGAGGACACCTATGTTTATTGCTTAGGGTAACTGAGTGAGAGGACTTTGCTCTTAGCGAACTTGACCATGGTCCCTGGTCTTGGGAAAATACAGTCTGGTGAGTGATTTCTACCCAGACAGAATGAGCTGCTGTGTTGGGGTTGACACTGTCTCTGCTGTCTGTTCCTGAGGCTTGGGTCAAGACAGGATACTCTAGAGGCAGAGGAATCTGAGACAGCTTGTGGTCTGGCCCTAGCCAAGGGAGGCTAGCTCAGGAGTCCTGCCTGAGGGGTGTGACAGCCTGACAGGAGGCTCTGAGAGACATGGTGTATTAGTCCATTTTAAGTTTCTGTAATGAGATACCCAAGGCTGGGTGCTCTATAAAGAAAAGTCACTTATGTGGTTCATAGTTTTGGAGAATCAAGTGCCTGACTTCTGGCTTTGGCAAGCACCCTCTTGAGAGCATCATGCTGCAGCATAGCAGGAGGGCTGAGAAAGGGAGAGCTCAGATGGTAAAGCCAGAAGTGGGAGTGTGGGGCAGGGGCTCCTCCCCTGGGATCCACATTTTAAAGATTCCACCACCTCTCAACCTCCTCACACCCAGGACTGAACCTTTGTAGGACGCACTTAGACCACAGGCTTCATGGCAGGTGGCATTCAGAAGCAGAAGGACTGGAGGAGAGCTTTGGGGTTTCTATCAGGAAAGACCTCATATCTGTGGAGGGAGCTGAGGTCTCTGAAAACACCCACTGGAGGTCCTCAGCCAGACAAAACTCAGTGCCTGGCACCCTCCACCCAAACACCACGTCACAGCCAGACCTGCCTGGCTTTCACATCCCTCATCTCCCCAGGTGGCCTCCAGGGGTCAGAAGCAGAGGGTCTCTAAAATACAGGCCACTGTTCACATAGAAGGCCACTCTCACTTGTCCCATTAGGGCAGCCAGCACAAACTGGCACTTTCCTGGGTGAACTGTTTGTATGTTCACCCTGGTTACCAGACTTGTACCACAACACAAAAGAATTTATAAAGAGCGGAAAGCTACCCTTGCCCTGGCCACTCCTCTACCGCATGCGTCAAATTTGCAGCAAGCCATGTGCCTCTGAGGGAGGATGAGAGATGCTTCAACTGAATAAAATGTGCAGTTTGATTCCTCAAAAGCAAAATTAGTCTTGGGAGTAGTATGGGCCAGTTCAAAAAAGCTTTGGGAGCTCCGAGGATTTTATCAGCTACAGGAAACAATAACTTTTTGATGGGTGAGCTTGTAAGGGGTATAAGAGGAAAAGCAAAATTGCTTTATAATTTCACTTTAGCAATAGCACCATTTTAAATTTAAGGCTACAGTGCGTGATTACAATAAACATGAAGCTCATATGCTAGATTAGGAGGCTATAGGGTGAGCTGATAAAGGAATTTCTATATCTGTGTTCTTCCTGTCCAGGCAGCCTTAGTAGTACCCAATGATCCATCTACCCATCCATCCATCCATCCATCCATCCATCCATCCATCCATCCATCCATCCATTCCTTCACTTAGCACACCTTTCTACGTACCGGTGTATCCAGGGCACTGGGGTGGTCACCAGGATTGATTGGAAAATATGATATTGGAGACAAGCCCTGCCTGGATGGAAAGTTGTTCAAACACTACTAATTTTGCCATCTGTCAAGTTGGCATAGGAGATTTTGTTTGGTTCAGTTCTCACAAGACCACAGAAGCAGCTATTATGATTTGCTGCTTGTAGATAAAATCTGATTCTTGTAGATAAAGAATGCAAAGCTAAAAGATATTAAGGTTGATTGCCCTTGGAATGCTTTCCTCCATGGGAGGCCAGGGAGCGAATCCACATCTTTAATTATGAAATCCACTGCCCCTGCCCTCCTCTGGAATCCTCTCTGGACAAACACCCAGAGTCCCCTCTAGTGCTCTGCTAATTTGACTTTGAAGGAGGCATTATTCAAGGGGCTGATGTTCTACTATGCCAGGGCCAGTGTGCAAACTCTGTGACGCAAATTGCCTTTGCCACTGAGGGAAAGTAGGCAACAGAGAGTGCTTGGAAGTTTGGAGCACGTGTGACATTGGCTATGCTAATGATCTGGTGCATTCTAGGGACTGCTTCACCCTGAAATAATAGGAGAGAGATTAAAATTGATTCCTAACCTCACATGGTCAGGGAAAATCTCTGAACTGCCTCTTGGCATCTACTCTCTGCCCACTTCTGCAGAGGTTAGATGTCATTTAGAAAAATGTCAACATGTTTGTCCTTGATGGATGAACTGACTTAACAAAAACCTCGAGCTCAAAATCAGCCATGGGGTGACTGGTTCTTGAAGAACACCATGACGCTCTCACCATATTAATAGGAGCATGGTGCCAGTCCAGGGAGGTGACTCATTTCTCATGGGTCTCTGAACTGCCTGCTTTCACTTCTACCTATCTGGAAATGTTGACAAAATAAAGTGCAATCAGCAAGGATTATGAGGGAATAAAGTGCAATCAGTAGGCTTATGGGGGACCTGGAATTTGAGTGGCATGATAAACATTTGAAAGCTAATGAACTCTTCGTTAGGTAGAAGGAAGAACATGATGCTACCTTTGTAGCTCAGAAACGTTGCCCCAGAGTGACACTGGGAATTTTGTTCAGTGCCTCTGCAGGAAACTAGTCTTACAGGAAGGCCAGAGCCCATTGGAAGGCAGATTTCACCTTCATACAAGGAAAGGGTTTTGCTCAGCAATGCCGTGTTTGCCATGGGGTGCGCTTGCTCCCCCTCCTCCCTGGGGTCATGGTCAAGTCCCCATCTACTCAGGAAGCCACTGAAAACTTCCTGTCGCAGCCTTCTACCTGCATGTGCTTGGAATTCCCTCTGGACTCTCAACCTTCTCTGATGAACCCCTTCTCTTTTACGGGTACCTGATCTTCTCTGTGTTCCCAAACTGCATCACTGCACCCCCCGCCGCCCCCCGTCCCCTTCACAGTGCCTGTCTCTCCACAACTCTCAAGTTCCCCAGAACTATGTATATTGCAGGGTTTCAGTGAGGCAGGGTAGATCACTCCAAATCCTAGTGGCTCAACAAGGAAGGAGTGCTGGTCTCTCTCAATTCTAGAGGGGGTGATGGAGGGCTGCCACGTAATCCACAGTGCCAAGGGACCCAAACAGTTGCTCTTCTGCCCCACAAGACTCAAACCCTGAATTCGATCTCACTGCCCAGTGTGGATCCTTGGGGCTTCAGCGGTCACATCTGTATCCTAGGCAGCAGACAAGAGGAACGTGACAAAGAACTCTCCCACCAGGGGACCTCCTGGGGCACCCTCACCACATTTTTATTCTATCTCACTAACCACTTCCTAGACCAAAAAGTGTACAGTAGTCTCGAATCCCGCTTCAAGGCAGCTCTGAACATCCTGGGATATTATTTCAGAGATGGAAGAAAGATGTAGAGACAGACAATGGCCATCAACCTGCCCTAATTCCTCAGCCGCCAGATCCTGTGGCTGCTGCTCAAGTCGCTACGGGACGACTGCCCCTGGAATGTGCACAGGTACCCCAGATCTCCGCTGCATGCTTCTCTCCTGCATCTCCTGTCTCCCCTTCCATTCACCCCAGTGCCCAGACCAGGCCTGGCTGTCATGGCGACGCTGCCCCACTCTCAGTGACTGAGTCCTACATAGGCCCTTTCCCTCTCTTCTGCCGTCACTGCCTAAGTCCACACCACCGGCTCCGGCCTGAATTTCTGGAAGAAACAGATCATAAACCTTTTGTGCTTAGACAGAGACCCATGTCATCCCATGGTGCGTAAGACGAGACCCTGTGCTGTCCGCATCTTCTTCCTCGCCTTCTTTCCCCTCATCTCCCCGGCAGTCCAACCCCCTTCAGATCTTTGCTTTTTCTTCTCTGAACACCACTGCCTGCTTCTCCTCTGTGGGTGGCACTTCCACCTCTTTCCCTGACTCAGCCCTGTCTTACCGCTTTCATGTTACTCTGTGAAAGTCACTTTTTCAAATTTTATTCCTTAGCTACCATTCATTGATCATATATGGCAAGGTGGTTAGCAGTTTATGTAGATATCTCATTTTATTTTTCTCCAGGGCCCTAGGAGAAAAATCATTAATACATCTTAACTATGGTGATTCTCAGGTTACACGTGTGGAAACTTGAAGTGTCGGTCACATAGATAATGCATTCTGTAGGTAGCTTGGTGGTGGAGACACTGATAGGTTAATGTGCCTCCCAGGAAGTCATCTGCTACCTTCTATAGTGAACTCTGCTGAGGGTTTTTGATGTGACCCTAAGGTACCCTTACACCTGACTCTGTGTCAGGACTCTCCAAGCCCAGGTGGGATCTTCCATATCCCGTACAGCCAGTATGGTTACTGCCTCTGGGTCCCCACAGCTTCCTCAATATGGGATTCCATGTGCACAGCTAAGAGCTGACTTCAGAATTAGATCACCTGGATTCTTATATGAATCACACCAGTCATTATGATCCTGGGCAATTACTTAATCTATGCTTATGTAAAATGTGTGCAAAGTGTAAAATGGAAACATAATTGTACCTTTTGGATAATGATTTAGGCAACACAGATATCTCTTGATATCCTCCAGGGAATGGTTCTAAGGTTTCTGCATATATCAAAATCTGCAGGTGCCCAAGTCTCTCATATAAAATGCATGGTATTTGCATAGAACTTATGCATATCCTTGTGTACACTTTCTATGATCTCTAGATTACTTCTGATAGCTGGTAAAATGCAAACGTTACAGAAATACTAGCTATACTGTATTATTTAGGAAATAAGGGCAAGAAAACAGTCTGCATACTCAGTTAGACGCAATTGTTTTTGATCTGTGGTGGATCTACAGCATCGGTTGAGCTGTAGAGGTCTGACAGTGAGTGTGCAAAGCCCTTGCTACTACAGTGACACTCAGTACGTCTGCCAAGTTCATCTGCTGTCATTCTCATTGTTGTTATTATAATGCATTGACCACAGCTGCTCTACAGCTCTGTTGTGGTTTCTTGAGTCCAGGACCATGTTAGGTCAACTTTGGACCTGCAATACCTGGTGAGCTGCCCAGGGTGTAGCCCTGTTCCATGGCTATTAGTGAAAGTAGACTGTGGCTTGCTGTCCTGGAACTGCTTTCTAAAGGAGGTACATCAGAAAACCAGATCGTTGAATAGAGGTCAGGGTTGGTTTTTGTCTTGAGGAAATGGCTGCGTAGGCAAATCCTGCATGTCGCTGCTCTGTAGCTGCTCAGATATGCAGAATAACAGATGAGCAACTTCTTACTGGAAAAAGTTTTAAAGACTGTGTGGACTATTACGCCGAGAGGCAGCAACCAAAACACAAATTGCATTTCCTGCGTCTGAATCATCTTTCAGCTGTCTGCAGGGAGGCTGAGGCGGTGGTGGCTGAGAGCTAGGGCTGCACAAGCCGTGGATTCCATCCGAAACTGCTACTTACCACCCATGTCACCTGGAGCAAGCAATTAAACAACGCTAAGCCTCAGTTTCCTCCATTAAATGTGGCTGGCTATTATTCCTGGGCTAATTATAATTATTATAGAACCCATTTCATGGGGGTATTATGAGAATTAAAAGCACTTGGCACAGTTTTTAACTGGAAACACTCATTAAATGACTGTTAATTGTTTTTTATTGTCATTAACTTCTCCTTCAAAGGCTTCGCCTGTCTGTGGCTGAGAGCAAGCATGGAGAGATGAGCTTCAGGGTAATCATTAACACATCCTGATAGTTATCAATTATTCATTAATTGCAAGGCCTTACACTAAACTCTTTGGGGGTATAAATCGAGCCCTCAGCGAGCTTCTGTTTTTATCTAAGAAGATAAGACTCTTTTATAACTTACAGCAAGTGACGCTGGCTCTCTGGACATCATTTATCTCACTTGTAAAATGGAATATAGTAGGCAAGAATGAAACTCACTGAACAAGCCAGAATGTTTTGAAGATGCACACAGCAGTAGATGGTTGGATCAAATGAGGGTGGATGGAAGGAAATGGTGCAGAATTCTGAAGAGCTGAGCTTGGTGAGAGATGGCAGAGAAGTTCTCCAATCTATTTTGGTCTCAGCCTTTGCGTGTGCTGGACTGTCCCCAAATGGGACTCAGTTGCCCTTGTTCCCATGCCTCTTTCCACCTTCTAACTTCTCTTTATCTTTCTGGACTCAGTCCAAGCTTTGTAGCTCCTGGATGGACCTCTGTGTTATTTCCATTAGCATCTATTCCCAAAGTTACTATTCAATGTTTTCATTATCTATGTGTCGGAATTCTTCATGACTCAGGAATGCCTTATATGGGATTCCTCTCCAATACCTACTAAGTGGGGTGCCTGGCATGCAGTTTGAGTGTATGAATAACGGTCAGTTAAATGTATGAATGGGTAAGTGAAGGAGTGAAGTATATCTGTCCCATAGTTAATTCCCTTTTTATGTGAGACGTGTATGTTTGAGATTTGGGGTTGCCACACATTGATTTCCCCTTCTCTTCATGACAGAATACTGTTTTCAGTTGGGAATCCACTATTCCACATGGAGGTTCATGTCATCCTGGAGGAAATGACTTCACTCTCTTCCTCCTTAATTACTTAGACTCCTGTTCCTCTGAGCAGATGACTGATTGGTTCAAGGAAAGACACATGGCCCAGCTTGTTCAATCAGGCTGAAGTCCAAGACGTTTCATCTAAAACCGATGAAGGAAGTAGTCTTCTTAGTTGGATGAAAGGGTGAAACTCAAGGAGAACAAAATGATCCAATGACCTTCACACTGAGCTGTATCTCTTGTTCATTTTCTATTATTTATTTAAGTCAGGGTCTCAGTAATTGTCTACTCTGGGTTCAGACTTGCCATCCTCCTGCTTCAGCCTCTTAGAATGCTGAGATTACAGACCTGTGCCACCATCCTGGGCTCTTTCTTTATTCTCTTACATTATTTTTCTCCTCATACGTCAGCAAGCTCAGGACCACAGATCATATGCTTCAAACCTGCGGGAAGGAATTAATGTGTGCTGACTCCCAGTACCAAAAAGGCAGGAGGAATTTGCTCAGAATAAAGTGGTCCAGGACCACATTGTTTAAGGGGAGGACAGAAGTTTGACTTCACATTAGATCTTGTTTAACTGAGCAAAGCAGTTAAAAATTTAAAGATGACTGCTGGTGGATTAACCTCTGAATAAACACCTTCTACCTGACAGAGGAAAAGAAAGGAATTGTGTTAGTTAGACTGGCATTGCTGTAATAAAATACCTGAGAAAATTAACTTAAAAGAGAAAGTTTATTTTGGCTCATGGTTTCAGAAGTTTCAGTCCAAGGTTTATTGGCTCTTCTTCTTTTGTGCCAGTAGCAAGGCAGACCCAAGAGAAAGAGCGAGAGGAAGGGGCTGGGATTCCAGTGTCCCCTGGAAACCTACCGACCTTTCACCAGGCCCCACCTCCTAAAGATTTCGCCACCTCCCAGCAGCACCAGAGGCTGAGGCCAAGCTTGCTCCTGCATGGGCCTTTGGAGGACATTTCACATTCAAATTATAGCAGGAATGTGAACAGGAAGCAAGAAAGACTATTCAAGAAGCATAACAAAACCATGAAAAGAAGACGCAAAACAGAATGGCAAAAATGAATGCATCAAATCAACAAGGGATACTCAGTGTAAAAGTTCTCAACACAGAAACTGAGTGCAAAAAGAGAACAGAAGAAGCAAAAAGACCTCAGCATATGTTAAACGCGAGACACGGAGAGGTTAAAAGAATTTGGATGAAACAGACAGAAAACCAACACACTCACTAAGACAGAGCTCTTAGTTCTATGTGAACATTAGACTGATGTATGATCAAAATATATGGTTAATGTTTGAGTTAAAAATAAAAATTAATATAATAAAAAACATACTACCATTTATCACCTTCAGAATACTTTCCTTCACTTGGAACACTTATGCCATTGTTCTTGTCACCTTCCAAATGATCTCTGCCTCTGATGTCCTCTCTCATGAGTGTCTTCACAAGTCTTCAGTGATAAATACAGTCAGTGCTACTTCTGAGTGCCATTCAGTGGGAATATAGGCTTGCAAGGACACACTGTGGTGTCCTCATTCACCCTCTTTAAAATTTTTTATTTTAAAGAGAATAAAAAAGATGCAGAATTTCAAAACAAGATGATAGGAAATTAACAATTATATTGCATGTTGTTATCTTCAAATAGTTGCTCAGATTACCAGATATAGGGATGCACAACTGGTCAAACAATATAAGCACTAATTGTTCCTTTCAACAAACTAATAGCATTAGTGATACAAGTATCTTAGCTATTGTGTGTGTGTGCGTGTGTCTGTGTGTGTGTGTGTGTGTCTGTGTGTGTGTGTGTGTGTCCGTCCCTTTTCTCCTTTCCCCTGTTCTGGTTGTTCTTTCCTTTTGGGCAGTTTTCTTTTCCCCCTTTTACAATATCTATTGCAACTTTTGAATATTATTTACTATTTAAGTTTCTTACACTAGAGAGACAATGCAGTGTTTACACGTGGGAGTCTGATTTATTTCACTTATAAGTACGGTCTCTAGCTGCATCCATTTACATATGAAAGCCTTGAGTTTATCTTTCTTTATAGCTGAGTAGTACTCCATTGCGTAACAATAACACATCTTTTTTACCCATTCCTCAGTTGATGGGAATTTGGGTTGTCCCCAAGACTGAGTTATTGCAAATTGTGCTGCTATAAACATGGGTGTACAAAAATTGCTGTGGTATGATATTTTCAGTTTTACTGGAAAAATACCCAGAAGGGGAATAGCTGAGTCAAATGGGACCTCTAATTCTAGTTCTTTGAGGAATCTCCTTTCTGATTTTCACAGTACTTACACCAGTTTACACTTCCACCAACAGTGGAGAAGGGTTCCTTTTCCCCACAGTCCTGTCAGCATTTGTTATTGGATGATTTTTGATGATAGCCATTCTTTCTGGTGTGAGATGGAATCTCAGTGTTGTCTCAAATGATCAGTGATGTTGAAACCTTTTTATATATTTGTTTGCCATTTGTATTTCTTCATCCGAGAAGTGTGTGTTCATCTCAAATACCCATTTTTGGACTGGGTCTTTGAATTTTGGGGGCCTGATTTTTTTTCAGTTCTTTATATGTTCTAGATAGAAGTCCTTTGTCTGAGGGACAGTTAACTAAGATTTTTTTCCCAGTTCATGGGTTTTCTTTTCACTCTGTGATGATTTCTTTTGACGTGCAAAAACTTTTTAATAAGACGAGATCCCAGTTGTTGATTCTTTGAAGTATTTCCCATGCGGTCTGGGTTTTGTTCATCAACTCTGTCTATCCCCATGTCTCCAAGATTTCTACCTACCTTGTCTTCCAGTAGATTTAGTGTGTCTGTTTTACCATTTAAATCTTTGATCCATTTTGACTTTAGTTCAGTGCATGGTGATAGACATGGGTCTAGTTTTAGTCTGGCACCATGTGATTTCTGGTTCTTCCCCAAAGTCAAAATGATTGTGACAGAGAATTAATTAGGACATCAAGGCAGACATGACAGCGCAACTAAAGACACTCAGGAAAAAAGACTTCCAGAATGGCTTCAGAAAGTAGCAAGAATGGTGGTGTAAGTGTGTTCAAAGTAAAGAAGTGTTTTGGTATGTGTGAGTGTACATTACAGCATGTTTTTTACTGCAACAACTTTTTAAAATTTAAATATTCACCATGTTTTGATTCTACCTCATACTTTAAGGCAAAGAGAATAATTAGGCATAATGATGCAAACGACATGGTTTTGAAAGTAACAATTCTTCAGCAATACATAGCAAATTTAAACCTTAAATGATACAGTCTCAAAAATATAAAAGCAAAATATGACTAAGAGGGAGCACTGAAGAGCTCTCATCTCACTATTATGATCAGATCAAGCAGATTTGTAAGGATATAGAATATTTAAGATACAAAATGCATTTTTAAGATACAAAATGCATGCTTTAAGTTTAGTAATTAGCAAATAGATATCTCTTTGTAGTATTGTAGCACATTTATAAAATGCACTGAGTAGTTGTCCATAAAGCAGGTTCCAGAGCATGTCAAGGACCGTCCCAGAGGCCACTGCCTACAAAACAACTAAACGTCATATGGAAAATAAAAAATAGCTTACAAAACTGCATATATTTGGAACTCAGATGCACTTTCAAAGAAATCATGGAACAAGGAGGAAATCTTAATGGAAATTAGAATACGTCTGATGGTATTGCTGCATGTAAAACTTAGAATTTCACTTGGAGGAGAAGCTGAAGGAAGGATAATGGGCTTCTCTGTACTGTCTTTGCAGCTTCCCATTTCCTGAGACTCTGTAATTGTTTCAAAGTAAAACCTTGGAGCGAGCTTTCCTGTGTGTGCTTCTTGCCCCTGTGACTTCTCACAGTGACACTTTTGTGGGATGCTAACTTTACATTTCTAATGAGAAGAGAGGCGTCTCACTCAGGGTTGTGACTTCAGGGTGACAACTGCACAGAGCAAAGGGGTGGGGGAGCCCAGCCGCTGTCCTGCGAGGGCTTGTGGCACAGAGGGCAGGACTCCGTGGTCAGAGACGTGGCTGAGGCCCTCTCCTGGTCTTCTGGATGAGTTCAAACTTCTCTGAGCCCCAGGATCCTGAGCTGTCACCTGGAGATGGGACAGGGAAAGCCATTGGCTGCTGCTGAGTCTGAGAAACAACATCGCATACAGAAGCATCTTATATAGAAAATTAGACACTGTGTAGATGCTCAGTTACCTGCAGGCTCCCCAGCCCCGGTGACCACTGCCCTTGCTGCCTCCGTCATCTTGCTCTCGCAGAGATCACCCTGGGCCTCCCCGCTTTGTGTAAGTGCCTCACCGACTTCTCTTTCTGGAGAGTAGAGGGAGTTATTTTGCTTTTGTTTTTGTTATTATAGTGTTTTTCCTCCTTTTTTTTTCAGTATCAAGGATTGAATCTGGAGTATTTTACCACTACTTAAGGTCTTTTAATATTTTTAAATTTTAAGGTAGGATCTTGTTAAGTTGTGCAGGCTGGTCTTGAACTTGCTGTCCTCCTGCCTCAGCCCACCAAGTAGCTAAAATTGCAAATCTGGTCGCCAGGCCCAGATAGACATTTTTAAGGTATGCTTCAGCAACTGTGGGTTTTGTTTGATGATTGATTTACAGTGACTGAGAGAAATTGAAAGGGAATCAGCCGTGTATCCCCACATGGCCCAGAGGCAGACAAAGTGTGTCTGAGAAAATATCTAAGGTAACCAAAGGAAAGATTTAAGGAAATAAGAGGTGGAGGGAACTGGAGCAGGAGAATGAAGCTGGCCAGCGTAGCACAAGTGCCAGAATAAGTCCCTGGAAGTTTAGCCTAAGAATCTGGGCAAATTTCTGTAGTCTAGACAGAGAGTGAGGACTTCTGTCTTCAGGACATATCTGGTCCTTAAAGATTAGTGATTACATTTATGTGAGAAGGCAGACAGTGCTTTCCAGCTTTCTGATAGTTATCTCAACCTAGTAAAGCCTCTTGTGAGTCCTAGGAGCTCTGTGTTTGATGTATGTTTATAATTCCAGTGGAGTTTAAGAACCAGAGACATACTCTCTTCCAAGATCACAGTGCAAGAAAGAGATTACGTGTCTCTTATGCAGGGGACCATAGGCCTCGGGAGAAGTGGGGGTGGGGGATTCCTGCCTGGATGTGTGGTGTCATTAAACAGTGTTGCTGCAAAGCAACAGATGTCCACTCACTGACTGGACCCAGCGCAGGCTGGCCTCTGTCTGGGAGTGGCTCAACATCTTGTCTTTCTTAAGAGAGAGGCCAAGACAGCCAGGCATGGTGGTACATCCTGGGAGCCTAAGGCATGAGGATTCCAAGTTCTTGTTCAGCCCAGGCAACTTAACAAGAACGTGTCTCAAAATAAATAAGGACTGGTGCTGTAGCTCAGTGTGAGGGCCCTGGGACCAGTACTCTGTCCTAGACTGTATTGGAAAGAAGGAAGGATGGAGGGAGGGAAGGAAGGAAGGAAGGAAGGAAGGAAGGAAGGAAGGAAGGAAGGAAGGAAGGAAGGAAGGAAGGAAGGAAGGAAGGAAGGAAGGAAGGAAGGAAGGAAGGAAGGAAGGAAGGAAGGAAGGAAAGAAGGAAGGAAGGAAGGAAGGAAGAAAAGGAGAGAGAGAAAAGGAGAGAAGGAGAGGGGGAGAGAAGGAGAGGGGGAGAGACAGAGAGACAGACAGACAGAAAGACAGAGACAAAGAGACAGAGAGAGAGAGAGAGAGAGAGAGAGAGACAGTAGCAGGCTGGGAGTATAAATTTGGGGAAGAAAGAAGACCTACCTAAGGTTTTAAAAATTCCACAAAGCACACAAATTCTTGCCTAGTCCTTGCCCTTGTGTGACTGAAGCAGGAATAGATGACTGTAGTCAAAACATAGATCTAAACCCATTAGATCAGGAATTGCAGCACATAGCCAACAACTGAATCCCCCTGAAGAGTGTTATTTTGAGAAGTCAGTAAATGTGAAGCCCACAGAACAGCCTGACCACCTACGCTGCCCTTGTTAACCAGTTTGCCTGGCATCATCAGAATAGGTTCCAGGACACAGAAGACTGAAGCACAGCAGGGCTTCCCCTGGCTGCCTGCAGTGACGCAGGACAGCTGGCTTTAGTTTTACTTTGGGGAAAGGGCTTTCTGGACAACACAGAAGCCTTGAGTAACTTCCCTTGTGTGCTGGAGATAAACCGAGGTGATAATAGGAGAGAGGTTTTGTGAACTAAACCTTATTTTAACTCATCGTATAAATATATTTTATTTCTGTGCGTAATATTGTCTATTCCTAGACCCAGCCTCACATGCTTTGAGTGAATGTGTTACCGGAAAAGCGGGGTTTGGGAATGCCAGTTGCAATATTCTGCATGCATAAAAATGGACTTGCTTTACAACCTTGCACTTCCTTCAAGGCAAGATGTGCTTGATGTGCATAAATCTCTGCTCCTGGCCAGGTCCTTTGGAGCTTTGCTGGGTTTTTCTGGAGCTCAGGGAAAGGAGAAATGATTTATTTGACCATGTATGAAGCCAAATATTTGCACACCTTGCAGTTCACCTCTTGCTCACCTGGCGATTTGGCCATGACTGAGGAAGCCTGCAGCCTCTAGGGAGTCGATTAGCTGAGGCAGCCTGGTGAGCAAGTTCAAGCTCCCGGCTGTTTAAATATCTCTGACCTCTGGGGGCCCTGGAGAGATGAATGGAAGTCATGGAAGATCAGTTCACCATGCACAGTGCTTATGTAGCTGCTGTTGATCTGCACCTAGCTGAAGGTGGTGGTTCTTTTCTGCCCACCTGGCTGGACAGCTGCCAGAGTGCTGCAGGTAATTGCTTACTGTAGCCGGCCCAAGATGAAGTGGGGGTGTTCCATAAGCCCTGTAGAGCTGGTGGGGCTGCTGTTTGCTATCTGGTGAACCTGAAATAAAGGAAGTGTCATATTTCTGGTAGCATGTGCTATACATGGTGGGATTCAATAAAACGGCTGGTTGGGAAGCCCTGACTGTGTATTGTTCTCTTGCTGATAAATGATGATTTACTTTTGGAAGTGCATATTTTAAAAAAGAAAGAAAAACAAGATGAAGCCAGGTGTGGTGGTGCCTGCCTGAAACCCTAGCACTCTGGGAGGCCAAGCAGGAAGGACTGGAAGCTTGAGTTAATTTAGCAACTTAGCTAGAACTTGTCTCAAAATACACAAGACAGGGATGTGGCTCAAGATGAAGATCTTGCGCTCAAGTCTCAGTGCTGACAAACGTCTGCTACAGTTTGGACGTCGTTTGAGTGTGTCCCACAAGGGTGTGTGAGGAGGGTGAGTGGAGGTGCTGAGGGGTGGTGGGACCCTTAAGAGGCAGGCTGGGTAGGAGGTGCTTCTGTCACTGGGAGCTCTGCACTCTGAAAAGATTACGGTAGCTAATGTGGGCCGGTGGACTCTCGCAAGGCCAGGTTGTTTTGTGGGAGTGGGCCTGAGCCCTGGCCCCACTCTCTGGCTTCCTGTTCTGCATTATAATCTCTTCCTGCCCCAGGCACTCTCAGTGTTGTGACACCTTCTGCAGCCATGAGGCCCTCATGCTGGGGGCCTTACCTCTGATTCTTTATGACTATGTCGTAAACAAACCTCTTTTCTTTATGGAGTTATACAGCTTTGGGTATTTAATTATAACATTTGTTTTCATTAGATGCTTTGCCTTAGTTGAGAAGCATAACACTGTAGCAGAAAGGCCCATGAAATTCAAGCACTTGGTCAACGTCAAAACCAACCTCCATGGCGAAGCCTGGGCCAGGGACCCCATCTGTTAATTCCCAGCGTGTTCATGTGTTACCCTTTGCACACTCCTGCCTCTTCTCCAGTGTGACTGCAGGTCCGAGCTGTGATCATGCAGCCTGGAGAAGAATTGGGTTCCTGGTGGTTTCTCTTGGCTCTCCCGAGGCTGGGCTAGAGATACCTCACGTTCCTGATTTCCATTTGGGGAAATCTCAAGCTCCCCAACAAGTTCTGTAACTTCCCTGAGACTTGGACTTTCCTGCTTCCTTCTTCCTCTGGATTCTGGGCCTGTGAGCCTGGACTGAGGAATAGAAGAGAAAAAAGAGAAGTTTAGAAAACAAGAAGTAGACAGTATTTAAAGGAAGCAGTATCAGTATCAATTATTTGCCCCTTTTTATGTAGACTTACTTTATTGACTGATTAATCATGGTACTGGGGATTGAACCCAGGGCCTTTGCACCAAGCCATACCTCCAATCTTTTTCCAATGTTTTTAGTTTGAAGTGGGGCCTTATTAAGTCATTAAGTTACCCACTCTGGTCTTGATTTTGGCGTTCTCCTGCATCAGCCTCCCAGAGTGCTGGGATTACAAGCATGTACCACCATGAGACCATTTTTAGACTACTTTTATATTCATGGAAAAATTGAGTGGAAAGTCCAGTGTCCTCATGTGCCCCCTCCCAACAGTCTCCTGAAACAGGTTGGTGCATCGAAAAATCCCACACCAGGATGGTGCATTGACTAGCTGATACATTTAGGAAGCCTGCACTCACACGTCGTTACCACTGGGAACTGAGTTTACACCAGAGTTCACTTTTGCTGTTCTTCATTGTATTGGCTTTGACAAGTGCATAGTGACACAGGTCCTCCATTATGGCATCGTGCATTTTCATTGCTCTAAAAATCCTTTACATTCTCCAGATTCATTCCTCTTTCCTCATGAACACCTGGCAACCACCGATATCTTGGCTGTCTCTTTGCCTTTTTCCAGATTGTCACTTGATTAGAGTCCTATGTAACCTTTTCAGACTGGTTTCTCCCACTGAGTAACATGTATTTAAGCTTCCTCTGTGTAATAGCAAATGTCCTTTTGTCCCCTTGCATCCCCAGGCCCAGACTTTGACCAGCTTACTGACTCCTTTTCTTTGTTCCCTCCCCCTCCCATCTCACTCTAGTGGCCCCAGCTTGGCTTTGAGAGTTGTTCAGTCTCCTCTCTGCTGTGCGGAGGATCTTCCATCTGCCCTCTGATATCCAGGCAGCTGCTTGCCCCTATTCTCTGCACCACCTTGCTATGTTCTGGGGACTCACTAAGGTCTATTTATAGACATAGCTGTGTTCTTCTAAAAGGGATCCAATTGAAAAAAGAAACAACCTAAAATGTCCTCATCTCTTCCAACTCTCAAGGTGACAAAAGCGGAGAGTCCCATTCCTGCTGGAGCAGGGCTAAGCCTCTTAAGAGAAAGCCACATGGTGTCTCTCTTGAAATGGCTTCCCATTGTCCTCAGTTGGCAGAGGAGTTTCAGGATAAGGCAGCACTGCTGTGTCAAAATGAAGACTTAGCACTGGCAATGGACTCTCACCCATTCCCGACCATGATCTCTCCAAGAATCTGCACTTCTAGTGTGTCCATGATATGAGCTCTACTCAGCCCTGGTCTCTTTTCTTCTAGTGTGTCCATGATATGAGCTCTACTCAGCCCTGGTCTCTTTTCTTCTAGTGTGTCCATGATATGAGCTCTACTCAGCCCTGGTCTCTTTTCTTCTTTCAGCCCTATCCATGTAATAACTGGTCCTTGGCATCAATCCCTTTTCTCTCAATGCTTGTTTCTTACAAACTCATTCAATCCTCTCAACCGTGTTCAGCTGACTCTTCACCTTGGCCTTTGGCTTCAACGCTGTCTTGAATTTAGTTCCAGCTACCTCTCTTGATCGCCTCAAAGGTCTCTAAAATGGCTGGTAAATTGCATTAGCAGTGCTTTCACCCAATGCTGAACCTTTTCCTGACTCCCCAATTCTGTGTTTGATGCCATCAGCATTTTGGTCCTTTATTTCTTTTCCATGCTTCTGGCCCAGTTGGTATCTCTCCCTTTTCCTCTTCAATTTCCATTCCTCAGGTGCTTTGGAGTTTCACATCTCACCATCTCTCACCAGGTTACGACAAGGATCCTGGAGCCGGTTAACTCCCCGCCCTCCACCTTGAGTTTCTGTTTCAATCCTCCCAAACGCACCTCCTGGATTAAGAGGCATCGTGCAGTGTCGATTGTCTGACCTGACACCTCCTATGCTCCATGACCTTCAGTGACTCTCCACTGTCCGTGGAAACAAGTTCTTAATTAGGCTTCCCAGGAACTGCACCCAAATGTGCTCACCTCATCTCATTGCTTCTTTCCATGCAACTTAGTCTATGCAGATTATCTTATGTTCCCCAAATTCATTGTACACTTCCTGTCAATGTTTGTATTTGCAATTTTTCTCTGTCCTTATGCTTTTATCTTTCATCATTGCCTACCAAATCCTACCTATACCAAGTGCCACCTTTCCATGAAGGTATCCTTTCTTGCTTCAGGGAGTGATTTGTTTTTACTTTGTAAAATAATATTATTTTTATTGCACACATTGATGGGTCTAACTTATGACTGTATGTAAAGAATCCCATCTTTCAGTTCGCAGGCTCCTTATGGACAGCAACTACATCTTGTTCACCGTTGTGTCTTTTAAATCAAGCAGTGTGGACTTAAACAAATCATTTCCTAAGACTGACAGGAAACACATCAAGCCCCAAAGGGATGGAACAAAAGGAGGAAGAATTTTGAGGCTGATGTTGGAGCAAGAAATCTTTAGAGCATGTGATATTGACCCTAGTGGGAGATGCCGGGCAAGTGAATCTGTCTACAAGGTCGGGCCCTGCCAGGGGATGAGGGCAGGTTGACGGCTTCCTTCTCCAGCTTTACAGTGTTGCCTCTGGCAGGCCCCCAGTGCGAGACTCTGTGGACGTGGGCTGGACTCAGATAGAGCATGTGTTATGTTGGATTATTCATTAGGCTCGGAACAGTGGGGAATTCTGCAGGCAAGAGTGGGAGAGTTTGCTAGAGCCCGGGTTACAGCTCATAATAGTACATCCAAGTCTTTTGTGGAATGGAACCCATTACCATATCCCTCGAGTAGCTCAGAGTCACAGAATCATAACCTGTTAGAGTTGGAAGGAAACTCAAAGGGGAACGTTATCAAATCCCCTAGTTTTATGGGGAGGGAAATTCAGACCTAGAAAGATTAAGTAACTCTCCTAGGGTTACAGAGAAATATGTAATGGAGTCAGGATGAGAACTTAAATGAGAAAAGAAGAAGTATTAATGCCACTAGTGCAGTATGTGAAGGAAGTGAGGTAGATTTTTATTTTCCATTTGCAAGCAAAGAAGCTGTGGCTCAGAAAGGTGAAATCATGAAAGGACTGGATCCATGATGTAGTCTCCAAATCTGACTTCAAACAGATGTCTGTTCATTGCTTGGTGCTTCCCGAGGAATAACAACTGCTGGGAAGCAGCCTGTCTTAGCACGTATCTCCTGTGAGACTTGTGTTAGATTTCCATGTCTGTGACCAAATACCTTAAAAAAACAACTTAGAGGAGAAAAGATTTATTTTTGTTCATGGTTTCAGTCCATGGTTGGCTGCCTTTATTGCTTTAGACCTGTGTTGAACTCAAAAACATCACAGCGGGAAGGTGTGAGGGAAGAAATCTGTTTACCTCACCTCAGCCAGAGAGGAAAAAAGCCAGAGAGAAAGGGGCAAGGTACAAGTTACAGTCCATCATGGGACGTTTCTATGACCTAGTCCCTTCAACCAGGCCTTCTTCCTAAGCTTCCATCACCTCCCAGTAATGCCACCTAATCATGACCTGATCACGGAATTAATCTCCTGATAGAGCCCTTAGGATCCATTCACTTTCCTAAAGGCTCACTTCTGAATACATGAGACATTCTGGGGACATTTTAGATCCAAAACATAACGAGACCTTCCCCAAGAGCAAACATGTTGCCTCTGCACAATCACAATAACTACTTGCTTCATTTTCTGATCAGTGAGTAGGCAGAGACCATGGCAATCTTTGCAGGATAGCTGGTTTGTACTGGTGCAAGTGGGGTGAAAACTGCATCTGTTTGCTATGTGTGATGGCTTGAATCTAAGATGTACCCCCAAAGCCTGACATGCAAAGGTATGGCCTGCTTGGAAGGTATGGGTCACTGGGAGGGTGACTTAAAGAGGTACTTTTTTTGGTCTTATCTCCTCCCTTACCTCTTTGCTTCCTGGCTGCTATTTGGTGAATAACCTTCCTCCATCCACCATGTCCTTCTTCCATATCATTCCTGTCTTGGACCGAATCTAAGAACATGGACTGAATCCACCGAAGCTGTGAGCCAAAGTAAACTTCTCATTTAAATTGCAGATTTTGAGTATCTCATCCCAGGGGGATGAAATTAACTAATATACCACATCATTACGTTCTAATCTCCTCATGTGTAAAAAATAAGGAACTTAGACGTTTCTAAGGAATTCTACTCCTTTGAGGGCAGGGACAGTTATTCTATATCTCCAAGCTCTCAATGAATTCTTGGGTTAATCAACTGAATTCCTACCACTGAGTCATTTTTGCCACTCAGTGACATTGATTATCTTGCACTTGAATCATTTTTTAAACATCTGGGCTGGAAGAAAACAGAAGTATTGTTGAGGATGATGATGTCTTTCTTAGGCAGGAACCTGAGGGCTGAGAAATAGTAGTTTTAGGATTCTTTCCACTGCTAATTGAAGAAAGGAAGAAAGGAATGTGCTGCTTAAGCACAGTGCCCGTGGCTGATTTGGGTGATGGTCCACTCTGAAAGCCTCTTGATTTGTCATGAAGAATGTTCCGCAGAATGGAAATGCTTAGTACAGCTGATAAAGGTGGTGCGCAAACGAATGTGGCAGTGATGGAGGATGCACCGTGAGTCTTCCTCCCACAGAAACAGTATTTGTAGTCTTGGATCTTGAGCAGAGCATGGCATAGATAATGAAGTAATGAGTGATAAAAATACAGCTTCATGTGTATCACTGGGTAGAGAGCGGGTCAACATTTGCACATGGTCACAGCATTAAATGTCATCATTAAAAAGAGGTAGACAACTGTAGGAACTATAGGGCTTTTAAGGCTACTGTGAAGGTCAGGGGTTCTTTGGTATTGCCACTGGATTTTGCATCTCTTAGCACAGACACACAAACATAGTATGTTTATAGGGAGCACTGGATGGATTTGGCCAAACTATTTATCACAGCGCGGTACTGAATGCTTTTGAGTTTCACAACTCAACTTTCCTTCGTTAGCTGGACAGATTATTGGCAATGTACTAAAGCAGATGGATAGTAGATATTTAGATCCTTCAGTTTGGTTTGCAAACTAGCAACCTGGCGTCTGATTGGGGTCCATTCTCAGTTCCACTTCTGAAAGAAATAGTGTCCCTAGAGGAAACTCCTAAAATCAATGTCTCTACTTTTGAACAAAGTTGATTACAAAAGCATAAGACAAACAGAATATGAAAACAATAGCCATAAAATACCCTTCCCCCATTTTTAAATATGTGGTTTTGACTTTGAATTCAGCTAGACTGGTCTCAATCAAATTGTTCAATAAAAAGTTAAGTATAAATCATCAGATTCTACTCTCAATGATTGAGATTATGCTAATTTAAAAAAACACAAAATAGTTTTGTGTTTACACAAATAGAGATGTTTACTTGTCTGAATGAATTCATTAGCAAAATGTGAGCAAATCCTACCTGAACTTTCATTTTGGAAAAACAAATTTTTATGTCTTACATTAAAACTATAGTGACCTTGATTGTCACAAGGTTAATACTTACCGTAAAAACAAGGGACAATTAGTCCATCATTTTAAAAACACAACCATGCTGATGTGGTGAGAAAACTTACAGTGGAAATCAAATATATGCTTCCTATTTAATTAATATTACCTCAACAGAGAATTTCATCAACAAATGCTATTTATGGTACCCTGTACAAAAAACAAGTATCAGGAATTCCAAGAATGTTTTGGAGACTTTTATATTTCTTGATTTTCAGGAGATATTAAAAAATTACATCATGTTGTTCTGTTTGTGTTTTTGTTTTTGTTTTCATGTTAGTGCTTCTTGGCTCTTTGAGAACCATAGCATTGGTTGGCGACCAAGCTCTGGTCCTCTGGTACTTATCTAAACCATAGAAAGAGGTAGATTTTTCCTGCCTGGAAGTTAACTATCCTACTTCTGAGATAATGGCATTAATCCATTGTTACTTCTTAGAAGTTCTATCTCTCACCATGGTTTATTGGAGATTAAATTTCTACCACATGAACTTTGGAGGGTACAGCCAACCCATAACAGTGACTCAATTTTCTTATCTATAAAATGGGTTGATATCAGTAACCACTTCACATGTTTGTTATTAGGTCCAGCACTGCCTATGCATGGATTCTGTGGAATACCGAGGCTAAAATAGAAATCCCGTGGTGTTAATTAGCTTTCCTCTTGCTGCGCACAACACCCAACACCCACAGTTTAAGGGAGGAGAAGTTTAATTTGGGTCATGTGTAAGGGGATTTAGCTCGTGGTGAACTGGCTTCAAGACAGAACATCATGGCAGAAGGACGGACATGGTGGAACTGCTTAGTTCATGGCAGAGCAGCAAACAGCACCAGAGAGGAAGAGACCAGGAACCGGACCCAGACCCCAGATCATGCCTTTATTACCCAGCTGGACACACCCCGAAGCTTGCTGCACAACCCCCTGGGCAGATCCCAAAGCCTGTCCAGTGCCACCGTCAAGCTTACCTGTGTGACAAAGTTGGAAAGGTTCTTTCTTAGAGGGAAAACCCCTGAGAGGCCAAGGAGCAATCGGGATGCTGGCAGATTAGGCTGGAAAGTGTCTGGCACCTTCTCTGGGGTTGCATGTATGGGCTGCACCCTCGGCTCTTGTTTATCATATTTCTGAGCACGTGTGTGCGGCACACGGTGGTCACACTCTGTGGAGAGCTGGCACAGGCACGTACCACATCTTAACTATTCCTTCATTCCCTTATCCTCCCCCCTCCCCTCTCCCTCTATCTCTTGGTTCTTTTATCTCTTCCAAAAGATCTATCTCCTATTATCTGTAATTTTTATCTGCTTGTTATATAATGGGTTTCTCATATAAGACAGACCATCCAATATTTAAGCTTGTGTTTCCAATTTACTTCTAATTAAGGTCTCAAAGTGCATCCATTTTCCTACAAATACCCATGTTTATTATTCTTTATGGCAGAGTAGTGCTGCACTGTGTATAAATACTGTGCTACATCTTCCTTACCCATTCGTCTGTTGCTGAATATGTAGGATGTGTCTCAGATTTAGCTGTTATGAATGGTGCTGCTATAAACATGGATATACTTGGCTCACTGTAACATGATATCTTCAGCTTTTTGGGGAAGCTACGTAGAAGGGAAATACCTGGGTCAAACAGCATTTCTAGTTTTAGTTTTCTGAGGACTCTCCACACTGATTTCCACAGTGGTTATACTGGTTTATATCCAAGAATCAACAAATGGGGTCATATCACCTTTTGCATAGAATGGTGTCATGATGGAGCAAAGCCTGTATCCCCACTATGAAAAATGAAAGGACTGCTGAGATTGTGTCAGGAACTGAGAGATCACCCCGACTGCTGCCGAGACATGTGTGAATCACGTGATGGCCATAGACACCAGGTGACCCAACTCACAGGTGCCCAGTGCTGAATCTAGAGCTGAAGCAGTTATGGGGGCAGGCAAGGTCAACCATGTATGTCCCCCACCACTCTGCCCTTCTGACTCCTGTCTCAACTCTTGGGTGTCCTCCACCACCCTCTGTTCAGGATTCTGGAAGCTTCGTGTCATCTGATCCATCATCACCTCTGCTCAGCAGAGCCATGGGTCTCTCAGAACCACTAGGTGTGAGCAGCTGACCTGTCCTTCCCTTCATAAAGTGCTCTTGGCTTCTGATACCATAGTGTGGGACCAAAGTGTATCCTTGAATTCCAGGCCCTAGGGACAGGACTTAAGTGCCATCACAGGGAGGAGCCTCTTCCTGGGCTTGAGGACACACTCTGCATCGTCCTACTGTCTGGAGAAGCCTGACCCTCCCATCGAGCCTGTCCCCACCTTTCCAGTCCTGCCCTTTGAGCTCCTCTACTTGGGGCTGTTTGGGCCTCCTGCTCCTCCCAGAGCTGTCTCTTGGGCTGGCAGTGGAGCAAGGAAAAAGAGTCATGATTAAAAAATATCGTGGTGGCCAGACCATCAGGTGTTCATTAGCTCATGACACGGGAGTACTGAAATGGAACATTCTCGTATTTTAAACTCTAAGAAGATTGTGCTTTAATATAATTATTTTTGAAAGATTCTTCATCAGGAAGGTTAATAAGAGCAATATAGGTTAATAGCAGCACCAAGGAATCCAACATCCCCTGAAAATTGACCTTATTGATATGTAAAGTGCCTGGTGCTTCACCTTGGGGTAGAGGCTGCCTTCCCCGGTCAATTACCTTCTAATGACACCTGCCTCTTCCATCTGCTGGACTGTTTGCAGCTCCTCTGCCTTCCCTGGAGAGTAGCCTCCTTAGGATTCTGGTAAATGGGTGGAGAAGGTGCTTTTCAAGCACACGCCATTTGCAGGAGTTCGTAGGTTTTGATGTCCTTACACCTCACAGGCAGACTATGGATTATACTGGGAGAAACTGTGGCTTTGCTTACTGGTCACAGTTGAAGTGGCTTTGCTGCTTATTGTGTTCTCCTGTCATGTAGTCCCTCTCTTTCTATTCTGTTTCTTTATCCTTTTATCTTATCTTTCCTTTCCTTTCTCTTTCTCCCCCTCCCTCCCTCCGTCTCTGTCTCTGTCTCTCTCTTCCTGTTTTTCACTCTCTCTTTCTCTGTAGTGCTGGTGATTGAACCCAGTGCCTCTATGCTGAGCTGTATCTTCAGGACTCCTCACTTTTTCTTTTGAGACATGGTTGTGCTAAGTTGCTAGGTGGCCCATGATGAGCCAAAACCTGCAAACTTCTTACCTCTGCCTTCCAGAGTACTGGAATTACAGGCATGTGCTACCTACCAATCCTGGCTGCAATGTTTTTTTCTAAAAGAGCAAAAGAGAGTACTTGTCAGGGACTGAATTCAGAGCAGTAACATCTTTCAGGTCACAGGAGGCAGATGCTGAGAAACAGGCTCAAAAGGGGTCCTTCCAGAACTGAATGTTGCCTATGAAGGTCCACCTGGATACACAACATCTGCAGTGACCTCTTGTCCTTCCCTGTTGGCTGTGAGTCTGTCCTTGCTTTAGAAGTCCATGCTGACATTCCTATGGGTCCCAAGTGGCTTGTGTTAGGATGAGAGTCAGCCTTAGATAAAGCATGGTGCATGGCGTGATGATGATATAAGCTAAATCGACCCTGCTATCTACCTCGTTTGCATCTTTTCCTGTGGCTCTAAGAACCTCTAGACCTCAGTTGCCCATAACTAGTGTTTATAAAATCTCAAGATTTCATCAGGAGGCCACGAGGAGTGACTGACCCAAGCCATCCAGGTTTGCACAAGTGCACCTTGTGATGTTGCCACAGTACTGAAATTTCACGAGGATCTATCTTTCCAGTCATATAATTAAGTGATATTAGATTAAGATGGCATGGATAGTTTGGGTGGGTACTCAGAGTTGAATTCCTGGAAGAAGTAAATTCCCAAAAGAATAGAAACATGACTTGCTGAATCAGTGAGGTACGCAGGAAGGGATTTGGCGGCTTTGTGTTTCTGAGGTTGGGTGGAGGGCAAGCCCTAGAGAACCCCACTGGGCCCAAGTGGGGCCAAGCAGGGCAGCTGCAGGGAGTTCACACACAGGGAGCCTGGGACGAGTTCTGAAGTGGATGTGGCAGGTCCTGGTCCTCCTTGTTCATTATCATTAACCCTGGGGAGATGGCTCCTCACCCTCCCGCCAGCAGTGGAAGCCTTCCAGCAGGGCTCAGATGTGTGAGGCTATTTCCAACTAGATGGCCTCATTTGGTTAAAACAAGACCAAGAAAAGATACAGAATTTGGGAAAAATCGTGATTGATGCAGCTAAAAACCTAGATTTTGTTTAACTGCTGCTATTTCCATCCAGATTACGGACATAAAGGAAATGGTGTTCGGAGGCTAATGGCTCCGTTGGCCTGCTCTGGGACAGGCATGGGACCGCCTTACTGCAGCCTGCAGGGCAGAGGATCTCAGCTCAGGTCACTGGCCTGGATCCGCTCCCTGGTTTTGTTCACACCCCATGAACCTGACCCCCTTGTTTCTGCTTCATTGCAGGCCCGCATGTGGGAGCCCTCCGGTTGTCGTCGATGGCTTTGTAAGTGTTGGATTGGCCTCGATGCCCCAGTTGGGATCTAGTGTGTGCAGAGAGAGGCTGTGCACTCATCTTGCCTGACACGGTGGCAGCTCCCCACCCTCTTCATTGCCCCCTCCCCAGGAAGCGTCCACGGCTGGGAAGGACACTCACGGCAGAGAAAGAAGGTGTCACCGTGACATTTCATTATGAAGTTCAGGGCAGGTGTGAGGATTAAGGGAGGCTGATACCCAGCATCCGCATGGCTTGGCCCAGCTCTGCCCTGATGCAACTCTAGGTCAGTAGGGAGGAGCAGTGTGGAAGATTTCGTGATCCCCGGGCCCCTGGGAAACAGTAGGAGGCAAGTTGCTCTAGATGGGCTCATGTCTGATGCTTTGCACCTTTTACTGCATCAGCCGGTATTCTTCTTTCCAGGGTTTTTTTCTTAGCTCAAATGTCACTTCCTGAGGAGACCTTACCTGACCACCATCACTAATGCCATCTCTGCCTCCTACACTGACTATCACGTTATTCTGGCTTATTGCCTTGGAAGCAAGCTTCATTAACACAGGTTGTTCATTTCTTATTTATTGCCTATTTACTAGCTTTAGTTTATTCCTCCTGTGAGATCAGATTGTTGTAGTCATTGCCAGCAGTTTTTCATAACTTCAATTTCTCTGTGAGTAGCACAAATATTCACCTTGGACCCAAGTGTACCCAGTACCCTGGCACACACCTGAGCCTCATCTATTAAAATACCCGTGCTTGGCCTGATGACACAGTGTCAAATCTGTGTACATACTAAAGATTAGGATTGAAGTAGCTGTGTTTGAGCAAGGCCTACAGCAGTCATTGGCTTTAATAATTAGGACAAACTTTAATGCTTTTTAGAAAACCTAGTGCAGATGGGCAAAAGGAACGTACATAATATATATGTACTTGTAAAGAAACTCAGTAATATGAGTGAATTTACCTGTTGTTTAATTTTTGAAAAATGACAGGTAAATTTCATATAACATAAAGTTAAGCGTTTTTAAGTGAGCAATTAATGGCATTTAGAACATTCACAATATCCTGCAAGTATCAACTGTCAAGTGTAACCTCTCTTTCCAATATATTTTCGTAGTAAAATCTTGTACCTAGTAAGCAGTTTCACCACATTCCCCTGCTTCTCCATTCCCTGGATGGTGCCAATCTGTTTTGACTATATATTTACCAATTCACAGTGCTACATTTAAATGGGGTCATACAATGTTTGACCTTTTATGTCTGGCTTTTTCCATTTAGCAAAATGTTTACAGATTTATCTATGTTATTACAAGTATCCATAGTTGATTGCTTTTTAACTCATTATGTGGATAGCTCACACCTGGCTTATCTACTGCTGGGTATCTGGACAGTTTTCACCTTTGCACTCCTGTGAATAGTGCTGCTAAGTGATAGTTAATGGTGATTGTCAATTTGACTGGGTTAGGAGAGGCTTAGATTAATGAGGCCCGCTCCGCTCCGGGTGTGTGAGTGGGACTGCCTAGGCGTGGTTGGTATGTGGGCCGGCAGGCTGGTGGAATAAAGCCAGCCCTGTGTGGGCAGTACCATGCCGTGGGCTTGCAGACTGAGTGAATGGAAAAGAAGGATGGAATCAGCCTGCACTCAAAAGGCTCCATTCTGCTTGACCAGATGCATCCTTGGTTACTGCCATTGCCAGTGGACATCAGGCCCTAGCTGCTTTGGCCTCTCAGTGTGAATTCACACCAGGGCCTCTCCAGGGAGCTTTCAGACTCACACTGGAACATCATCCTTGATTTCTCTTTGTGTGACTTCCAGCTTCTTAGACTGAGTGGCTACTGGGTCCTCTGGCTTTCTAGTATACACATAACCATTGTGGACTCTCCTGCTTTTGATCGCGTAAGCACTACACAAAAGGTTCTGATTTCTTTGCACACTTACCATCCTTATTTTATGCTTTAAAAACTACTATTATAATCACCCTAGTTGATGTGAAGTGGTACCTCATGGTTTTGATTTGCATTTCTTACCACTTGTTTAATTGAGCAATGGTTTTCTCTAACAAATGCATTTTGCTGATTTTTTTTTTGTTGTTGTTGTTAGTTAAAAGAACTGGTTTTGAAAACAGTCTTGATAATACCCCTGGAGCTGACTTATTGGCTAATAGCAAAGCATGCTTCTCCTTAGCTCTCATGGCAGAACTAGATCTTGAGGATATGTACTCATTTGTTCATTTATTAGACAGACACTGCCTGAGCAGGTGAGATGCTCAGAGCCCTGCCTAGGCACTAGCATTGTGAGCATTAAGATCTGATCCCTGTCCTCACTATGTTCAAAGCCTTGTAAAAAGATTCAGCTCTGAGCTGAGGCCAAACTATGGAGAAACATGGTGAAGGTCTGTACCTTGGTCTTCTTAGCTCAGATGGAGGCTCATTTTTTCCTATCTGTTAACTTCTAGCATTCACCCTCTGGCTCCTCAAATAGTATTTTGTGTTGCATCCACACAGAAGATGGAGTCTGGTACCTTAGGCTGATTCCATTTTGGAGCACAGGAGTCTACATTCCCATGGCAAGTATCTGAGGAGATGTGAGGACGTGAGCATGGATATTACTTGCTCTGTTCTCGGGAACCAACCAGATCACATCCTGTGGGGAAGCCTGGATTTAGAGCTCCAGAAAATACTGGGAAAGAAATATTACGTTTCTGTTAACCCTGATATATGACTGTTAAGCCTGATGTATTAACTTCACTGGGTGAAGGAACTCCTAGCAGACGAGTAGAGCATTCTCCTGGGTAGGTAATGGGACTTCAGGTGGTATGTATGGTCCCTTGCTGGTTTTCTCTGGCACTGTTCCCTTTCTGTGCTCCGTGGCTACCATGAACTAAGCATCTTGGTTTCACTGTGCCCTTCTGCCATAATGGTGTCTGTCTTGGAGCCAGCTGCCCATGAACTGAAACTCCTCAAACTGTGAACTGAATTAAACCTTTTCTCCTTCAAGTTGTGAGTGCTGGATATTGTGTCTCAGTAATGGAAAACTGACTAATTCAGCTGTTGATCAGTGATCAGTGATGTGCCAGGTATTTGAGGGACACATAGAACGGGGAGGTGATAAACCAAATGTCTGCAGCTTAGCTGTACTCTCTGTGGCTCAGAGCTGGATTTTCCATTCCCATTCAGCTACTACCTAAGCTAAGAACTACCTGGTGGTAGAGGCTGGAGAGAGCAGCTTCTCAGGGAGTGCACTGCACCAGACCCTGGATACTGCAGTTGGCATGGCCAGTGTCAGACCCCATCTTCCAATAGTGCTGAAGTTAACTGCTTCACATCAACCTTAGCAAGTCTGACCTGGCTTGGGGACTGTACAGAGCAGAGATAATAAAGTGTCTGTGTGTCTAACAACCTGTGTGCATTCTTTAGAAGTTCAGGTGACTTTATGTGTGTGTGTGTGTGTGTGTGTGTGTGTGTGGTACTGTGATTTAAAACCAGGGCTTAGTATATGTTTTACCCCTGAGCCATATCCCTATTCAGAGTGGATTTCTAAATGCTCAACTTGTACCCACAGTTGAAGTTAATTAAAAATGAAAGTTGATGTAGTCATAAAAAAATATAATTATAGCTTCTTAGAACACAGGGTCAAATGGTCCTGCTCAAAATTATATAAAGTCAGTTGACTCAGCTGGACCATTTTTAGGAGATTTTAATATACAATAATAATAATAGTAATAATAATAACCATTAATGTTTTTTAAGACCTTACCTTATCTCAAGCACTATGTTAAGAACAAATCCAAAATAAATTGTTCTCAGGGCCTGGACTAAACTTTGAGGGATGAAGCTATAGAAAGAGTCAAATCAGCTCCTTTTCTATTAGCAGGTTGAATGCTGGTTTTCCAACATTTCATTCCTTTAAGTTGGTACAAGCAATGCCAAGAAGAAAGCCTCTACATTTTTATTTCAAGTAATATGACGTGGGGTATTTTCTTATAATCTCAAGTGGTCCACAGCTTGTGTAAGAGGGCAGATGATTCAGCCATTAGCTGTTTTTAGAGAGAAGTCTTTTTCCTCTCCATGGAGGATGAATGAGTTGTCCTGATGGACCACGTAAGTGAAGTTCAAGAAGCAAAGAGTACTAAGTTACCAAGGCATTTGGGAATTATATCTTTTATTGATATCAAGTATCAATTATTTGGAAGCAGATCCAATTTCTCTTCAGTAGACAATATCTAACCCCTAAATAATGGGAGGTGCAGGGGCAGTTTAATAAATCTATTCTAAACAATGTGGTTGGACATAGCAAATAAAGTGGGATGTGTTGAACAGGAGAATAGCAGAGTATGGTGGAAAGAAGGTGCCTCTGAAAGCAGGAAACTGCTGGCAACCCAGTGCCTGAAAAAAATGTCATTATGATGTGGCCCCAGGAAGCTCAATGCCTGACACATAAGATGGGGCTCACTATAGAAAAAGAATTTGGAGTGTCATTAGGAACTGCATTCAGGAAAATCCTATATGATCCCTGCAGTTGGCCTACAGGGATCCCCCAAAAAAGACCCTGATTTTGACCCATTTGCTACAGCCGGTCTGGAATTGCACACCCCTCAAGGACTCTGCCATCCTAACTGGAGACCTGCTACATAGTAAGGTCATTCAGAGCTGCCAGAGCTGGGCAGGAGCAGCCCCTGGGAAAGCAGAGCATGGGGAAATGAGGCATTGGGTAGATTCCACCCACTGAGTGTCGGCCAGTTGTCAGGTCCAGGTTTGGAAGATCTAAATCAGGATAAACTGAGTCACAGAGGTGCTGAAATGTTACAGCACAGCCTGCAGGGAATTGATGAGGGAAGAGTCTAGTGGAAGAGCATATGCAATGTCCAGTGAGAGGCACAGTACAGGGAATTGCATTTGAAGAGCTAGTGGACTGTACCTATTGATGCCTTTGGAAGAATTGCAAAGGTAGACTCTTTAGAACTAAGGAACAATGGGAAGGGATGGAAATCAGATCATCTGAGGTCCTTCGCAGTCCTAAATTCTGAAGCTGTGTGAGCTTGAGATGCACAAATATTAATATAATTGAACCCAAGCTTTGTGGTTAACGTCGACGCTTTCCAGCACAAAAGTTCTTTAATAAATATGATTTGCTGGCAAGGGGCCGTAGGATGCTTCTGGAGGTCTCTGGTATCATCTGGTTGTACTTCCTTGCTCTAGCCTGGCGTATGGGAAATGTGACCAAAGGGATACAGAAAAATAGCAGTGATTCACTTTGTTGCTTTCAATATGTATCTGGCTGTATGGGTGCCTTGAGATTTTTAAACATTAGCTACTTTTAGATGATGCTGAGCACCTTATAAATCAAAATGATAAATGATTGATAAATAAACTGTCATTGCTACAATTAGATTTTCCATTATACTTGTATGCTATAATTTAAAATGTAATTTCCCTTGAAGCTCATAAAGGCACTGCAGTAATAGGGTGTCACAATGCATTAGGGGCACATGTAAGCATTGTGGTTGAGCATGCACCTTGGCAACATGGAGGATTGAGCTGTAGAGTTCAGTGCAAAAGCACACGTTCGGCTACATGTGTAGGACAAAATTGTATGACATTCAAGGACCTGGGTGTTTCGTCTTGACAAGAAGGAGATTTATGAGGAAGAAAACCTCCAAATGGACAGAATAAGATAAAAACCAAATACTTCAATCACAGTCATAGGTGATCATGGTCCAGATGGATTTGGTGGTGATGGGGTGCTAGAGATTGAACCCAGATTCTAACATACTAGAAAGCACTCTTCCACTGAGCTACATTCCCTGCCCTTTACATTTTTTTTCTATTTTTGAGATAAGGACTTGAAAATTGGCCAGGCTGGCCTTAACTTGAGGTCCTCCTGCCTCAGCCGCTCAGAGCGCTGAGATAACAGGCAGGATATTTCACATGCATTTATACACTGCCCTTCTCAAGTGGAATTGAATGAGATTTAGTATAAATTACAAATATATGCAGTATCCCATGACCCAGCTCTTTCATCTGAGCCGTGAGAGGACCGAACTTGTGATGACCCACTAAACTCAAGTCTTTGGAAATGGGGCGGAAGGATGTTCCCTTCTGATCAACGCCCTTGATCCATACTGGACACTGCCACATTCCCACCCAGTCTTCAAGCATTTGGGGACAGCTAACCTAACAGTTTATATTCTTGAGACAAGTTCTACAAAAACAGGGCTCAAGGATTTCTGATTCCACATTCCTAGGCTTAGCCAAACGGATTCGTATTGGAGCATCCAGATGGGCACTCAGCCTCATTTTGTAGGTAGAGTTTGTTTTTTCCTATATTGGAAAAAATATGTGGCTTCCCCTCAGCATTCTCTATGAGAATCACTGTGTTTGAATGTATGCACTGACCAGCTCTGGCTTCTGAATCTGTTAAGCACTGTCCCCTAATATCTCCCCCCAAGTGATCCCCATCTCTGTAAATGACTGGGCCTCTCACCAATCTGTCTCTATTCCATTTTTCTCATGAATGCAGGTGTGCACTTCCTGTCCTGTCTCCTCCTGTTGTGATTCATTAGATGACAGAGAATGTGGCTGCTAAAGCAAGACGATGTTCTAGAATTGAAAAGACAGCCCCTGACTGTCAGAGAAGGCTCAGGTTTCCACAAACACTTTACATCCCCGTTTTCCCTCCTCACAGCTCATTAATACCAGAGCCCCACATTTAAATTCCGCCCAGAGAGTGAGCAGAAAGGATGTCTCCAGGCTGGTGTTAAATCAGCAGTCCCTGTGCTCTCTGGGCCCCGCTGACCTGAGCTTTTTGGAATGACCTGAGATCATTACAGATTCAGTGGAGTGTGTCTGTGAAGGTCTGCTTGGTGTCAGAAACCCTTGTACCCATTTATAATTCCTCATGTAGCTCTTTCCTTGTCCCCAAATTGGCCATCAAGTGGTTCAATTGACCTTGAAATGTAGATTGTAAATTGTGACTTGAGAAAACCAGAGACGCCAAAGTGATTTTTTTTTTCTAATTTGATCTCAACATGCCACACATTTTTTAAGTTTTCCAAGGATTCCACTGCCCTCCACTTCCCAGAAGGATGTGTGGCCTTGTTAGTGAGGGCTCTTTTTCAAACTGTTCTAGTGATTCATTAAAATTAATGAATGCAGCTTCCAAGACCTTGATTGAAATTTTGTACTGTCTAAGAGAAACTTTATCAGAATTGCTACTCAGATGAGACAGTTTCCCCAATCTTTCTCCCCAGGTTGGTAGCAATCTACGAAGAAATTTTCCCCTTAAGATTCATCAAGAAGTTTGATGTTACACTAGGTAGAAGGGAAGAGTTCATCTAGGACATTGCGTTAGTTAACACCTGGGCAGAGCTAACAGGATGCTAAGGTTTCTTCAGACTGTGTCAAAGCCCCCTGACCTCTCCTACCCGCTTCCTCGTCAGCCTTGACTCAGGAATTGGCTCAGATGTTTCCTGATACAGTCCCCACATCTTGACTCTGCCTCACGGCCCCCAGATCCTGGCAGGGAAATTTTATTGAGTGGAAATGGATATGTCTGTAAGTGAATGTAAGTGAATAGGTCTTACCATAACAAATAACTGAAATAATCAATTTGCAAAGGGAAAAGCTTTATTTTTTCTCATAGCTTTGGAGACTTCAGTGAGTGATCTGTTGGCATTGTTGCTTTTGGGTCTGGGGTGAGGTAGCACAATGTGGAGGGGAACATGTGGAAGGACAAGCTACTCATAAAAGAGAGAGGAAGAGAAAGGGCCAGGCTCCCAGTACTTCTTTTAAGCACATGAGCTCAGTGAGGAGAAGACCCCCTTCCAGGCCTCACTTCTTAGCCTTCCCTTGGGTGCCACAGCCGGGAAGCAAGCCATTGTGATTTACATCTAAAATATCCCCCCCAAAGTCTCATGTTCAGAGATGGACTTTTGGCAGGTGACTCGATCATGGGGCCTCCTTACTAACTGGCAGATTCATGCACTGATTAGTACATGGCTGCATGTGCTTTAGAAGGTGGGTCACTGGGGCTGTGACAAGGAAGAGCATATTCTTGTCCCTGGCTTCCATCTTTCCTCTCTGCTTCTTGGCTGGTATAGGGTAAGCAGTTTTCCTCTATTATGCTCTTCCACCATGCCATTTTGCTTTAGAACCCACTAACCATAGAGTGAGCCCACTGAAATTGTGAGTCAAATAAGTCACTCTCCTTTAAGTGTAGGGTTTGGGTGTTTTGTCTCAGTGATGGGAAACTAAAACATAAGCCTTTAACATGCAGGCCTGTGGGAGGGGGGATTCTAGATCCTAGCTATAGCACTAAGGGAAACAAAAAGGAAGCAAAGGCCATAAAAACAAAATGAGTAAGTCACATATTCATATACCAGAGCAATCTGTACCCTACTCCACCATGTTTTACATTAGGGAACTAATGTGCAAGGGGTGATCCAAAGATACAGTGAATATTTGAACTCACAGAAAACTGTTACAGTAAAAGACATTCTTAAGACCAATGGTGTGAGTGTGTTTAAGTTAAGGGGCAGTATTTTGAGAGAGATTAATGGCAATGTGCCTTTTACTATAATGAATTTTAACATTCAAATTTTTACCACATTTTAAAATTAACCTGTTTCAGTCAAGAATTTATGAGATTTTTCTGTCAAAAACATTATGAGGTGTTTTTGCCCACTTTACTCAGAGGACCTGACACTGTTCAATTTCCAACTCTTCCCCAAAGTCAGAGTGACCAGAAAGTAAATGTTTTGCATCCATTCTAGACATGGAGACAGCTATGGCATTGTAAAAGAGACATTTATGAAAGTGACTCTCCATTACTGTTTCAGGAAGTGGCGTGAATGATGGCTCAGATGTCTAGAAGAGAGGAGGAATACTTTAAGGGAGGTGATAGAAACATTTCTTTTACTGGAATACAGCTTTAACAACTTAAGCACTGATCATATTCTTTTTATCACAACTCCTATGTACGACTCGTATGTGACCCGTGTCCTGGCACACAGGAACCCACACCATACCTGATTTCCATAGGATCCAGCGCCAGGTGGCCCACCTGCGCTGTAACTCAGCGGGGAGGGAGGGTCTCACTTCCTGCTTGATTGCACCTCCTGCAAAGTGCAGATGTGAGTTGCCCCAGGCCAGCGGAGCAGGTGCGGGGACTGCCGCCTGGCTCCTTGCCTCTCCCTCCAGTTCTTTCTCGGTCCTTTAATTCAGTTGAAGAATCCTGTGCCATGGTGATCTGAACTGAAGCTTACAAATTCTGGAAACTTGTAATTCAACGGAGATATTGGAAAAGTCCCAATGTAGTTGGGCTTCATTTCGCCTGAGAGTTGTTGCATGTAAATCAAATCATGTTTGAAAAACAAGGAAATTGCTCTGTTTCAATTAACCCCACAGTCAAATCTTCCCCGGAGCTTGGGATCCTTTTCTTATGTGCACAGTGTGGCCTGGTTTATCTATTTTTGTTACTTTTATCTTTTAGAAAATAAAGTTCTCTTTTCTTTAAAGGAATGTAACAAAATTTGAAGGTAAAAGTGACAAAATTACTGAGATGGGGGTGGTAGTTTAGGATGCTCAGATGCCTTCTGAATGTCTGGCATAGGATCATGGCATTGTGACACTGAGTTAATAGATTGGATTTACATTCTCCTTGTTTGCCTTTCTTCTTTCTTCTTCCCTCGTTTCTTCTTTTTCTCTATCTTTGTTTTGTTAATGGCATAAAGGTGAACATGCTTCGTGGGGTTTTGATATTCCCCTGTTTTCTGCTTAGCTAAGCAACCAGAAAGGATGCAAGATCCAGGTAACCAGTGCTGGGCAAAGTACCAGGCTCCTGGAAGTAATCAGTAAACACTCACCAGGGACCCTGCAGCTGCTGATTCAGAAAATCCACAGGCATTGCCAGAGAGTGCTCGAGCCTGCATTTATTTGATATCTGTGTGCAAAGCACTTTGCTGGGGATTTTGGGAAGATGAAAAAGCACCTTGTGGACTCTTCCCAGCCTCGTCCTTCCGTCCCTCCTTCCACCTCAGAGACGTTCCACCTACAGGTTTCCCGTCCAAACGGCGAGGCACTGGGGGTACACAGGCCACGTGTGCAGGCCGAGCCACTCACTCAGGGCTGATGGCAGGAACTAAGCAGAGAATAAAATTCTCAGCAGCAGTTCTCTCAGTGTTGATGAGCAGCCTAAACTTTCACCCGTTTTGTGTTATTTTCTTTAATTGTATTGCCTTTTTTTCCTTTTTATTCTCCATTTTTTTGACCTTCTACTCCATGTTTTCTGGGCCACGGGTATTACTTATTGTCATCTTTAGCACTTCACTGCTGTCCCTTGGCAACTTCATGGCAGCCTCGGAATCACCTGGACTGTGTGCATAGATGCCCGGAGCAGAGGAAGCCTTTGAACGCTAACAGCCAGCGTATTTCAGGGTGTCCTGCGGTTGTACTGTTTAAGTCATCTGATCACTTCTAGTGACGGCTGGGAGCTAAGTGGTCATAGAGCACATTGTACAAAAAAAAGTCTCTCCTTACCACACCAGTATTTGAATTGAAAAATTCACAAAAGAGTACAAGTCACCTTACTGTAGTGCTACTAACGCATCCATATTTACTGCAGCACAATTCACAATAGCTCACCTATGGGAGCAGCCTGGGTGTGTGTCAACAGGTGAATGGATACAGAAGATGTGGTATATACACAATGGACTATTGTTCAGCCATAAAGAAGAATGAAAACATCATTTGTAGGAAACATAGATGGAAATAATTATGGCAAATTAAATAAGGCAGGGTAAGAAAGTCAAATGCCACATGTTTCTTCTTATATGTGACATGTAAAATAAATTTTAAAAAAGATGACAGAGAAGGAGAAGGTAGAACATTAGAAAAAACAAAGAGGAGAAGAGAAAGGGGAAGGAGATGGGAAGAGAGTTAACGAGCTGTGGAAATGATCAAAGGATGATGTGTGTTTGTGCAAATATGCCCCCTATTCTGTATAACAAATATACACTAAGACAGTTTAGAAATTCCAATCCGGAGACACCTCCGTGGAGACTATGAGCTGGACAGTTGATTCTCCATTCTTAGTAACCCGCTGTGCTCCCATTCCTTGAAAGGTACCAGTGCCTCAGGGCTTCCTCCGTCCCTGTAGATGGCCCAGCCCACTGGGGACCTGCTGTAGATCATGCTGATGTGAAACTATTCTATGACTTCACAATTCAGTTGTTTCTTTTATTCATTCGCAGCTATTCATTCTCTCTGGTCCTTTTAAAGGGCGCCCTTTGATCCCTTGGAGAACCTGTGGAATCAATTGCCTTCCTAAAAGCAGAACCTCTGGCAGTGCATTTTTATGTGCCCTGGGAACAGAGGAGTCTCTGAATCAGACTAGTAATGCATATGCAAATAACCGAGGGCGCTGACCTTCCAGCAAGCTGGGCTGTGCGTGTTGGTTTATTTAGTCTTTGTTCATCTTTTCTGCTCCAGTGATGAGGCTTATTAAGGCTCGCTTTACAGCAACACGGTCTTGGTCTTGTTAGGAAACTGTTTTAGCCAGCTTTCCTGTCACTGGGGCAAAATATCCAACACCGACAGAGGAAGAGAGGTTTCTTTTGCTCAAAGTGTCCAGGGGGTTTTGTCCATGGTTGGTTGGGTCCCAGGCAGAAATTGTCCAGAAGCAGGACTCTGGAGAGGGAAACTGCTCAACCCATTTTGGTCAGAAAGCAGAGAGGCAGGAAAGAGCTTGGAACAAGAGTGTACCCTTCTGAGTGACCCGCCTCCAGCCAGGGCCCACCTCCTAACGGCAAACTGACCTACTGAACCCACTGGCCGATGAATTCCCCGATGAATACCGCACCCCCATGATCCAATCATGCTCTACAACCTTCCACCTTCCCATCTCTGAGCACGAGGCTTTTGGAGGGCATTTTAAACCAAAGCAGAAATACAATAAAAACTTCCTGCAATATTTTTCTCCAGTGCTCCCCTGCCCTTGGATTTTTTAATCTGAGGTTTCCAAGTTCTCTGGCTTGGCTCTTAGAGGAAACAGATATCAAAGGTTCTGCCAATATTAAAGGCTTCTCTTCTTGGGTCAGGTCCTGAGTGTGGGAACTGAGAAGGGTGAAAAGGGGCTACTGAAGCTGTGAGAGGTGGCAGCGGATGGCAGGAAGGCGGGGCACATGGATCAAGGAGCAGGGGTTGAGATTTAGAAACTGAATTTAGACCTGGGGAGAGCTAGAGAGAACTGAGCAGGACTCCTGTGTAGGCAGTGGGATTTGCCAAGTGCTTCAGTCACTTTTTTGTTACTGGGTCACGACACTCTACAGCCACAGCTTAAAAGAGAAGTTTATTTTGGCTCATGTTTTCAGTTGTCCAGAGCTGCCTGGTTCCACGGCAGGAAGGGCGAGGCAGAAGGAAATAGCAGAGGAAAGTTGCTTGCATCATGATGGCCAGGAAGCAGAGAGAGTCAGAGGAGAAGCCAGTCATGCTCACTACAACCAGCATCTCTCAAGCAGATCTCACCCCCTAACTGTAAGCCTGATGCGGTGCTCCCATAATCCAGTCACTTTCCAAACACATGAGGCTTTGGGGCCATTTTAGATCTAAACCATAACATTGGGGAACTCATGCAAGAGGACAGGGAGAATACTAAGATGCCCAGAACAGAGGGTCACAATGCAAAATCTACTGGAAGTGTGGACTTAGGTCTTTGCTAGGATAGCATCCACACTGGTCAAACATTCAGCCGCTGCACCACATTTAGGATTCTCCAAACTTTCTATGACCCAGAGCAGACTGGTGCTCAGACTTGAGTCAGGGGAGGAGTAATTTATTTTTTGAGCTTGTTTATGACAGTAAGTATGTTGTTGGGATGAGTGGAAGAAGAATCTAATTGTCAACTATTAGTTATTTAATTATTAACTAACGTAATTCAGTGGTAATTTATTAGCATTCATAATGCCTTGAGTTCCATTCTAACATTGAAACATTTAATACTATTCATAATCATAAAAATGTATTAATTTAATTATTAATTAACTAATAACTCAGTAATAATTACTGACATTCAATTGACTGGGTACTACGTTAGTAATTGACAATTATTGAATGTCTGCTACATTTCAGACACTGACTTTAAATACTGTTATAGTTTGGATCTGGGATATCCCCATAGGTTCATGTGCTAGAACCGTGGCCCTCAGCTGGCAGTACTATTGGGAATTGGCATAACCTTTAGGACACTGGCTTGGTTAGAAGAAGTACCCAAGTTTACTGGAGATGTCTTTGAAGGTATATTTTTCCTGGAATGCTCTCTCTCCTCTCTCTCTCTTTCTCCATGTCTTCTTGGCCACCATGAGGTGAGCAGCTTTGCCCACTACATACTCCTGTCACCATGATACCATGATATTCTGACTCTGTACAATGGAGCTAAGAGATCACCGACTGACACGTCTGAAATCATGACCCCAAATAAATCTTTCCTTCCTTAAATTGAATTTGTCAGGTATTTTGTTACAACAACAGAAATCTGGCTCACATACATGTGTGTTCTGTTTTGTTCTTGCAAAGACCTGTGGGCTCCATAATATCATTCCCACGTGAGAGGAGCTCATTCAAGGTCATATTTAGTCGGTGAGTAGTAATTAGAATATTCCTTTAAATATTTTATTCTTTCAAAAATAATGATAATGATAGTAATGACTGAGCAAAATCAAAATGCCAAAGTGATTTTTTCCTCTGGCTCCATAGTGATGAGAATAATAAGTGCTATTTATTTACACATACAGTATTCCAAGAATTGTGCCGATGACTTTCCATGCAGCATTTCATTTGTTCCTAACACAACCAGAAACAGAAAAGTTCCCTCTCTTTCTCGTTTTATGACCAGATTAAAAATGTAAAGTGCCTTGCTCAGGACCATAGCCAGCAAGTAGTAGAAACAGAATTGAAACTCAAGTGATCAAACTCAAGAGCTCAGGCTTTTAAGCACTATGTGAGAAGCCTGTGTTTATTGTGTGTTCACTGTGGAGACTATAAAGACTGACAGACAGCTCCTGCTGCTGAGGAGCTCAGTCTGTCAACGGGAAAGGTGTGCAGACTCTCCTGATGCCATGTTACAAGTCTTGTAGCTGGGACAAGCGCAGGTGCTGTAGGGATCCAGGAGGGAAGCACTTTGCAGGACATGAGAAGAGGGGAGTCGCAGCTGCACCCTGGGAAAACAGGCTGCAAGCCTTGAGACATAGGTAGTCATCAGGGTTGTTACAAGGGAGTGATTAGGTAATTGGTAGAAATAGATGCAGTAAGAAGACATGAAGCTAATTGAGAAAGCATACAAACATGTAAGGAGATGGTCAAATAAATCAGGAAATAGCACACTGAATTTCCAAGTACAAAGAAAGCCTTTTAGAGTCCCCAAGGAGCTCAGGGGAAACTATAACTCTGTGTGGCACCTGCTCCATGCAGTGAGAACTGTGCAGGTAAGAGGCACGCTTGGCCTTACTCAGAGATTGCACTTGTGCTTCCGTTTCCCACCTCCACTGTAAATGAGCAGAAAATAGAGTGGGATTACAGGAGGGGAGGGGAACACATGTCTGAAATCAGCGAGCAAGTAAGCGAACCAGAAAGTGCAGACAGTGCTGCACGTTATGAAGAAACTAAAGAAAGTAAAGGGGCCAAGGTGGGAAGGTGTGGAGGAATCTTTATCGGACTCTGAATGCCGTTGCAATTTCTGGTGTAAAATCCTTTGTCACCTTGGATTTTCTCTGCCAGATAAGGATTTGTCACCTCTTCCAGGCAGTAAGTTTCCTTGTCGTTGATGTGTTGAACCTTTGGTCCTAAAGTGGTGCTCTTAGGAAGGTGTGAAAACATTGAGAAGAGGGGCCTGGTGGACAGTCCAGGTCATCAGATGCATTGCCTTGAAGGGAATTATGGGATCTTGTTGTTGCTTTTTTTTTTCATTTTTCTTTCCTGGCTATGAGGTGAGTAGTTTTGTTCTCCACCATTGCTGTCTGATACCCCCGCTAGAGCCCCAAAACAATGACGTCAACAGATCATGAACTGGACCCTCCAAAATTGTTAGCTGAAATAACTCTTTTTTTCTTTAGAGGTTAATTATCTCAGGTATTTGCTGTAGACACTGAAATCTGACTAACACAGTGGGGAATAGTATTTTGAAGCCAATACCTGGGTGCTTGATGTTTCTTCATTGCGACTGAGGCTTTGGCTTCTTTCACTGTGCAGTGAAAGATACACGCATGCGTGCGCGCACACACACACGCACACATATCACATACTTTAGATGAACCCACTCTGATGCTTCAGATTAAAATTCAGTAAATAGAGCTCTTTATCGCACTTCCCAAGTTGATGTGTGCAGCTCTTGTTTCATAGTGAGAACCTTTTCCACATGACCTCAGTATGTTTTTTTCTATATCTTACCAAATCATTTCACAATTAATGTACTAATACTACCATTAGAAACAAAAATATTTAGTGATGAATATTGATGTTTTTCTTGTTATATTTAAGAAAAGATCTATGAAAAGATATATAGAGTAGTGTGTTCCAGTTCATTTGAATTAATTTTCCTGTTAGGTTGGAAGGTTAATTTCTTTAGATAAATTTATATTTTACAAATATTTCAATTGTAGAATTTTTCTGGAAATCTGTTTTTTGGTATTGGGGATTGAACTGACGACTGCACACTTGCAAGGCAGGCATTTATACCACTCAGCTAAATCCCCAGCCATGGAAGTCTTTACATTTATAATTACTTTGAAATATATTCAATAGTTTATATGTTCTAAACTCAAAACTATGTAAAAAATGTTTATTTCTCTCCTTATCCTTTTTGCTTTGCTTGAATATCCCACAAATAACCATCTTGATTCATTTTGAATTTATTCTCACATTTTTCAAAATCCAGTAAATATGTACAAACCACAAATTCACACAAAAGATTATGTGCTATTTTCTTATTTTGTTTGGGAAATTATAAGAAAGTACCACGTGCCTGTAACCTAGCTGCTTGAGAGGCTGAGGCAGGAAGATAGTGAGTTTCAGCCCTGGGCAAGTCGAGGAGACCTTGTGTCAAAACAAAAAGCAAAAAGTCCTGGGAATGTAGCTCAGTGGTAGCAGACACTGGATTCTACCCCTAGTACTGTGTGAAAAAGAAAGTACGTATCATTATAGACCAGAAGGCCGGTAAGCATTAGGAGTCTGCTCTCTCACTTCTGGAGTCTGGAGACTGATGTTGGGGTGTCTACACATTTGGGGTGGGAGGTCCTTCCAGCTTGCACACAACTTTTTTTTGTTAGATTGTCATGTGGTAGAAAAGCAGCAAGACAGATTTTTGTTCCCCTTTTAGGGCACCAGTCCTATTCACATGGAGCATAGATATTTGGAACTTAAAGGTGAAGATCATGGAAGTACACATTTTGGGGCTGCAGTCACACGAACGATGAATGAACCACACTGCAGGGTGGATTTACCTAAAGAGACTATTGATAGCTGCACTCATACCTCAGTACTCAGCTGCTTTGAAATTCAATGGATTTGGTACTCAACACACTTTTACGCAAAATTTGTCCTAATACTTGTTTGTTCAGTATTCTACAGGCCAGTATGCTAAAATCTGTGTTGCTCGCCTCCTGACTTGCTACAATTTATGGTTAAAAAAAAAATGGTTTGCTACTCATTGTTTTGGGTACTCATTGCATTACCTAGAGCCAATTAATGTGTACTGAAGTACCTTTCTATTGTGCTACTCTTATTGAGAGCCCAAGGCCACTCACTAGAACAGTCATTGCACTCATTTCATATTTTAATGGAGCATAGATTTTTTGAGCAAATATTTATTGAAAAGCCTCATCTCCTTAAATGGCACTCTGCTAATCTCCCAGTGCTGGGGCAGGATGAAGATGCAGAAGCATTTGGAGTATGTATCCCTGCCCCTTGGAATTTAGAGTCTATTAAAAGACTTGAAAAGACAGGGAAGAGCTCAGTAACATTGTTATTTTTTCCATGTAATTTTAGCCAATAAGAAAAAAAAATGTATAATAAATCCTAGCAACAGAGGAACATAATGTCATTCCTTAACTGTTCTTGAGCTTCTCTTAGAAAGTCCACTGTGCAAACTCTTTCCATGACAACAGAGCAATAGGACTCAGAAGTGACCTCCTGTCCTGGGTCTGCGAGGTTCTGAAGCCAAGTGGTTCCACGCTGGGTACAGTGTCGGGAATATGGGTACAAAGGAGTCAACTGAGTGTGTGCCATGGAGTGGGCTAAACAGTGCTGCTTCGGGGACAAACAGTGCTGAAGCTCAGGATTCTGTCCTTGGCTCCAGGTCCCACTCCCCCTCTGTGTCCTCATTCCACTGTGCTGACGTGGGCTACTCTGTACACACAAGAGCCCCCAGATTAGTACCATCTGTTACGATTTAGACCTAAAATATCCCCTCAAGGTCTCTGGAAGAAGGGTGGATCACGTGGTGCCATGCTCATTGGTGGGTCCATCCACAGATGAGTTCGGAGCTGAACGTGCTGTTGGAGGTGGGGCTGGGTTGGAGGTGGCCACTGGGGTGTGCCCTGGAAAAATGTAGCCTTGTCCTCAGTTCCTCCCTTCTGTCTGCTTCCCGGCTGCCATGGGTTGAGCTTCTTCTTCCTCCATACTCCTCAGCCATCCCGCTACTGCCCTGGAGCCTGGTGACAATGAACTGAAATGTGAGCACAATAAACCTCTCCTCCTGGAAGTTGTGGGTATTGAGTTGTGTCTCGGTGATCGAAAAGTAATTCAGGTACCAGTAAGACTTCCAGTTCATATATTCCACTTATTCTGCATGCAATGTATTTTTTTTAGCTCCACCAGTGTGCAATCTGTGCATAACTAAACAAAGCACTTGCTTCCCAAAGCACACACCAGGATTTGCCTCTGAAGCTCAATTTGTTTGGCCACCAGCCTCCTCCACCACTGCCAAAGTCCAGAATGCTTCCTCTACACCACTATCTGCAATGAATCACTAAGCTGTGCCCCTTTTCCTCGTGATATTTGATTGTGGTAAATTTTACATGACTTGGGCATGATGGCACATTTTGTAATCCAAACATCCCTGAAAGCTGAGGCAGGAGGATTACAAATTCAAAGTTCAAGCCCAGCTTGGGCAACTTGGCAACTTAGTGAGATTCTGCCTCAAAGTAAACAATTGACAAAAAACAAACGAAACAAAACAAAAACACCCCAAAGACTGGGGGAAACATTGTGAAGGCACTGAGTTTAATGAGTTTGTGCCAGTACTGCACACACAAAACACTACAGTCTTGATCATGTGAAAATACACTCACTGTTCAGTAGCTCTCATAGTTTTGGGTAACCATCCATCCCTACAATGCTTTTCATCTTATAAAACTGAAACTTTACATCCATCAGAAGCTCCTACTTCCCTCCAGCTCCTGGCGATCATCCTTCTGCTTTCGGTCTCTATGGGAGCTGATTATTCCAGTTGTTTTAAATCAGTGAAACCCTGGAGTATTCATCTTTATATGTCTAGTTTATTTTCTTTCATTTAACATAATGTCCTCAGTATCTATCCCCGTTATGGTATATGTCAGAATTTTCTTCCTATTTATGTTGAATACTACTTCTTCCTTTTCATACTGAACATGCACACCTGCTGGAATTTGGACAGGAATGTTTTTGAGAAGCCCTTACATTGGTTCCCAGCCCATGGGAACTTTAAGATGCATGACCATTTTGGAGGTCTTCCGGACATGAGGAGATGGTGTGACCCCTATCCTGCCTCTCTCTCTTTTGCTTCCTGGTCACCATAAGGTGGACATCTTTGCTCTACCATGTGCTCCCCACCAGGATGCATTTCTTCACCCCAGTTCCATAGGATCAATCAGCTATGGACTGAAACCTCCAAACCCGTGAGCCAAAAATACACCTTTCCTTTTTTTAAGTTGATTGCTTCAGGTACATTGTTATGATAATGGAAAGTTGACTGATATGGTACTGTATTTTGAGCTAATTTGTGGTTCGCTATGTGATCTATGTGGAAAAATGTCTCACGTGCAATGAAAAGGTTAATGCTACTACTGCCAGACAGCATGTTCTGGAGCGTTTGTTAGATCTAGTTGGTTTATGGTGTTAAGTCTTCTGTTTTCTTACTTATTTTCTGTCTGTTCTAACTTTATGGAGAGTGGAGTATTGAAGTCTACTATAATCCTAATCTCTGTGTGCTTTATATTGCACCTTTTTGGGGACAATACCTGGAGTTGAACCCAGATCCTTCTCACATACTCACATGATATATATATATATATATATATATTTTTTTTTTTTTTTAATTTGAGACAAGGTCTCACTAAATTGCCCAGACTGCGTTTGAACTTGTGGTCTTCTTGCTTCAGCCTTCCAGAATACTATGATTACAGGTATGCACTACCATACCTGATTCAATTTTTGCTTCCTATATTTTTGATCTGTTATTAAATGTGTAAATGTTTGCACTTGTTATATCTTCTTGTATTGAATCTTTTATTAATATATAATGTCCTTTGTCGTCCTTGTAAATGATTTAAGATGCAAAATCTGTTTTTCTTGTAGTAATATAGTCACCTCCCTTTTGGTTGCTGTTTGCATAGAGTATCTTTTCCACTCATCCACTTCCTTTATGTATGTTTGGATTTGTGATGAGTCTTTGTACCCAGGAAGTTTGCCCACTATTTTTTTTTTTAATTTTTGGTGCTGGGAATGGAGTATAGTACATGCTAAATCCAGGGCCTCACACATGCTAAACACGTATCCCATCACCACAACCACAATCCCAACAGTTAGTTTTTATTAGACTGTCAGCTAATAGTATCCAACTACAAGTGTATGACAAACACAGGTGTGGTGCTTACTCTTTTAACTATTCTCCTCAGAGCCTGTTGTGAAGGTTTCAGGAGAGAAGGAAGAGAAATGTGTAGCATCTTGTGGTCCATCTCTCCAGGAAGGGTCTTTCTAGAAATCTCTGTGGGTTTTCATCTCCTGGGACCAACTGGCTCCTTTAAACTTCCATCCAGCCAGCAACTGCCCAGGGGCCACTTAGGGCCCTATTATTCTTAGCTGTGTGGCCCCACAGGCTCAGTGACCTGTCACAGTGGTTGTCACAGGCAGAGACAGCAGAGACTCAGAGCTGCCACAGCCTGGATGCCAAGCTCAGCGCAGAATAGCACATGGCAGGGTTGGCAGCCTGCCAGCTCCCGGTTCTCTCTGTTTTGTGTTCCTCGCTCATAACTGTTTATTGTGACAGGTAAACACTTGTTTTGAAAGCTTGCAGGCGCACTATTAAAACACAAGTGTTCTTGACACAGTCAAGCTGGGCTGTAAAATGTTTATCTTTTTGAATGACAAATGCTGGCTTTGCTTCTTTTGCTTGCCTTGCTTTCTTTCCTTTTCTCTTTTCCTCTTGCAATCTTCCCTTGCTTCCTTTTTTTCTCTTCTGCTTAATTTGTGTTTCCATGCTGACCCTGCCAAGGATTGACCTTTGCAATGGTTAACTTAGATTGTTGCTTTGACGGATTAAGAGATGTCTAGAGAGGTGACTGCATTATGAAAGCATCAATCTCATCAATGAGTTAATCTATTGATGAGTTCATAGTTTAATGGGTTATGAAAATAGAAAGTCCAGCTGGAGGAAGCAGGTCACAGAGGTGTGACCTTGAAGAGTAGACTTTTCTCTGGCTTTTCCCCTCTGTCCACTTCCTGATGACCACATACAGCTTTGCTCCTCCATGCCTTCCTTCATGAAGTTCTGCCTTTTCTGAACCCCAGAACCAGCCCACTGTGGACTGAAACTCTGAACCAAACAAACCTTTTCTTAGTTGTACATTGCAGGTGTTTTGTCCCAGCAATGGAAATGTGACCAATAAACCACCGTCTGGAAGTTCCTCCCGTTGTTTTGGGAGGAAGAATTAGAGGCATGAGTGGATGGTGCTATTTGATTACCGCCTGTCTTGGTGGCTGATGGTTCAGGTGTTTGTGGATATATAATGAGTAACTGAATGATGTTGTAAAAAACCAAATAACATGAAAACCGAGCAAATAAAAAATGATATCAAGCTAAAACTGAGGGCTTTTTCAAATGTGTTATCTTGAAATAATTATAGATTCATAGGAAGTTACAAGAAATAGTACAGAGAGAGCTTTTGTCCCCTTTATGCAGCTTCTCTTGAATGGTGACATCTTGCATGACTATATTACAACATTACAAGGAAATTGACAGAATGATCCACATCTTATTCAGATTTTATGCATTTTGTATGTATTCATTCAAGTGTGTGTGTATGTGTTTGTTAGTCAAGGAATCTTCTAGAATAGTTCATCCTGAAAAATACAGACATGTGACAGAAGTCCTGTTTCTCTGCAGATGAGACTTTGAAGGAAGTATTTGCAGTAGGTCCTTTATTGTGAACATGTCCCTTTTGCCCACCCATCTCGAACACGCCCTGCTTTGCATATTGATCTGAACTATGTGGTTGGTAGATTCCACTCTTACAAGCATTTTCTATTTTTCTTCCAAGGTGACTGATGGTTTGTGAAACTAATCTGTGCAAAGGTGTGAGTGGGAAGTAATGGTCAGAGGTGTCATCCTTTTTAGATAAGCCATTCCTAGGATCTCCTGACAAAGCTACAATTATATTGAAGAATCAACATGGAGACTTCCAGCCACACAGAAGGCCATCTAGGGACGTATTTAAAGCAGGCATTATGAGACTCTCAGGCTTCCTGCTGTAGAGTCAAATGATCCATTATTTAACTTCCAACATTGATTTTAGCTTCAATTTCTTGGACTGATTTTATCTTACTTCCTCACGAAAGCTCTTGAAATAGGAGAAGCCAGCTCCAAAGCCCCATTTACACTTGCATTTCTCTAGATTAAATATTTCCTTGATCTTTTCCTGTGGTAAGGAATCTTGTCATTCTCCTTGGTTTCAACTTCAGTCACTTGAAATCTGTCTTGAATTGTTGCATCTCAACTTGAAGAGAATAATATTGTGGGCATCAGCTGGCCGATATGGAGGGACGCAAGCCATGGCATCTCTCGTCCTCAATGAGTTTTGTTCTATGACAGCTTTGTTAGTTAGCTTTCCATCAGTGTGACAAAATACCAGAGAGAAACTACGTAACACAGTAAAGATTTATTTGGCCTCATGGTTCCAGGATTTTCAGTCCATGGTTGCTTGACTCAGATGCTTCTGGGCCCACAGTGAAACAAACATTATGACATCATAATGAGAAACAGGTGAAGGAACATGATAGACAGGAGGGCAGTACAGGGAAAGTGGTGGGAAGCCAGGCTGGGGACAGAATATACCCTTCAAGGACAGGCTACTTTGTGACCTACTTCCTCCCAACTGGTCCTGCCTCCCAACAGCACTACCAGCTGGAGCCCAAACCTTCACAACAGAAGCCTTAGGGGGTATATCTAGGTTCAAACTATAATAAAACCCCTCTGCCAGCTTTCTGAATCTTGTGTGGCTTCAATCATTAAAGTCCATGTGTCACTTTATGCTTAGCCCTGTTAAATTTTATAAGGTATCATCTCTTGTCCCAATCTTCTAAAATAATTTTCCATTTTATTTCATGAGAATAGTTCATCACAGTAGTGATTTTAGAAGTGAATTAAAATTAGCATAAAATAAGACAAACTGAATTAGTGTACCCCTGGATGTGACTGATTTTATACCTGATGTGCCAGATCAGAGTATTCCTGGTGTAAACTGGTGATAGAGTAGTTTATGTTGCAAAAAGAAATGTAAACATTGTGCTGAAAATAAAGCAATACAAGTTAGAGTCAACTAAAGTCATGTTTTGTTGAACCTGTTATTTTGAAGAAATTGCAGATTCACTGCGAGTTGCAAAGCATAGGAGAAAGAGCTCACTTGTACCCTTCACAGTGTCCCCAACCCACCTTGTATGACTAAGTATAAAGTCGACCAGGAAATTGACATTAGAACAGTTTGCAGCTTCTTTCTGATTTTTTCCGTGTGTGTGTGTGTGTGTGTGTGTGTGTGTGCACATGTGCGCATGTAAGAGTTTTTAACACTGGAGATCGGGCTTGTTACGCATTTCTAATCTGGTGGCACTGTGGCTTCACAATCAGAGGATAAGTCTGAAAGCGAATACTCCCGAGCACTTAGCTTGTTCTCGTATTTGGATAAATGATTGTAATTCTGTTGACCCTCACTTTCCACAAGGTTGAGATCATGACCGGAGGAATACATTATCAAATGCGGTGCTCCATTGCCAATTCGTCCTTATTATGAACACAGTGCTCTCTTAAAAGACACGTGTTCTACTCACAGTAAACGTAACACACCGTAATGTGTTTGGTGTACATAATCTCATCCCATTTGATGCTATTGAAAGAAATGGAGTTTTTAGCCTTGGCTTCTTGTTTCCTTTCATGTGTAAAAACATTCATGTGGTAATTAATATAAAACATTCAAAGGGATGGAAAATAAAAGTGCCCTGTTAACATTAAAGAGTAAAGTGAAGAATGTTAGGGAAAGTGGAGCGTTGAGGCTCTTGTTGAGATGAATGAGGCTTTTGTGGTGGAGAGTATTTTCACAGCAATTAAACAGGAGCATGGAGTCGGGTTCAATGCCTACGCTGGTGAAGCAAAATAGGTGGGAATCGTTCCCCCCAATGTGGAATTTTAATGTCTTTGGTATTAGACATTCTAGTAGAGTAGCCGAAAGTAATCTAGAGGTGGGAATTTTGCTAAAGGACTTGCTCTCAAGAGTGGAGAAAGCTGCGCATGGAAGTTTCACATAATGAAGGCGGTAAGGTCCTAAGTAACACTGAATAATGGGGACTTTGTAGATGGGCATAGCGGCACATGCTGTAAGCCCAGCTCTCCGAGAGGCTGTGACAGGAGGACTGGAAGTTTGAGCCTAACCTGGGCAACTTTAAAAGTTTTTTTAATGAAAGGTCCTTATTTTTGTGACATTCTTAAAACATTCTTGGTCTCCAGGGGAGTCACACCATGGAATTACTAGACTTGGGACTTTGTATAAATGTTCACACTACTTACAAATGTATTGTTTTCTGAGAATCATAGGTACCTTAAAAATATGAAAAACTTTAAGAAATGGTTTAGATAAGCTCATAAATGTTAGATCTGCTTCATGACATTAAGGCAAAGTTAGGAATGGTCAACCTTTAAGGTTGACTTGGAGGGAAGCTGTGTCTTTCCCAGCACCTCTCTGGGGGTCCTTGCAATTGGAGAGCACTGGTTTGGAGGTCCAATGGGCTGACGGTGAAAAATAGGATAGAATTATGATGTTGTTAAGTTTTAGCATTAAAATTTAGCTGGAATTGAGAATTATAAAATATAAACCATAGACTTACAGATTTAAAATCCTAGGACTTAATTTTATAAAGGAACTACTTAAAGGAACCACATTTTAGTATGTAATTGCTCAGGCTTTCTTTTGCTAATCTCTTCCCCAGTTCTTCTGGAAGACAATGAGAAGGAAGATTTAAGATTCAGGAAAAGAATGGGGGCCTGGGTCTTCCTAGTGCTGAAACACTACTTTGTAAAGCATCTGGGAATTTAAAGACAGTATAAGCTCTTTGTGCATGAGGTAAAATACGGGTGTTCTGGGACACTGTAGACCTCACATGTAGACCTGATAGTGGTTACTGGCAAGATCTTAATCCTGGGGGAGGAAGATGAGCCCCTTTACCCAAACCATATACATAAAATCAAAAAGAAACAAAGAACCAAATGATTTCCCAGCTTTCCTTCTTCCCCAACCCCTTCCAGACCCATCATTTCTGTCCTCTAAGAGCAGAAGCGTCGGAAGACAGGATGTCCACTATGCAGGGCTCAGGCTGAAGGCTGTGAAGCTGTGTCAGCAGTAGGGCACACTTGAGATTAGCTCGTTTCTTAGGGCAATTTAGCAGGAGGGTATGGATGTAAGATTGAGTTAAAAAGAACACAATAAATGAAGGAATATAGAGGGAGACCTGCAGGTATTTCTGCTGCCAGACTAAGTGTTGTCCAATGGGAATATCTGGGACTGAGATCCTACACTCTAGCACAGTATAATGAGACATGTTAGTCAGAGGGGGTGAACTACGTTTCTATGTTTTTACCTCCTCTAAATCCTTTATGATTTTGGTTTTCTCCCCAGAACACTCGTGTGTTACAAGAAGTTGTATGTGAGTAATAGAAATGTAACTTATTTTTCTGAAGTTAAACTTAATGTCTCTCATGAGTCCCCATTGTCCAGTGGTAAGCAATGTTGTGTTACTCGATTCCTCTCAATCAGTTTTGGAGTGGGTGGACTTGGTGGTGTTACTGCTGCTGGTGGGATTCCTGTTCTGTCTTCTATGTGGACGGGCATCACCTGAATCACTCTTTTAGGTGCCTGGACTTGGATATTTACTCCCCACATGTCTCTCCTTGCATTACCCACCTTAACTAATCAATAGCCTTTGTCTTGAGGATCCCCAAGATTAGCCTTGGGTTTGAGGACTTACTAGAATTCGCAGGTTTTATGTCATAGTCATGTCCATGTGTTTGGTTTGTTCCAGTAGGAGTACACACAGCACAGTTATCAAGGTGAAAGGCACATGGGCCAAAGTCCAAGGAAACCAGGAACAAGCTTCCAAGTGTGTTCTCCCAGGGGAGTCGTGAGGGACATGCTTCATCCCTGAAGCAAAGAGTTGTGCCAACATGTGAGAGATGTTTCCTACCAGGGAAACTTGGTAGAGGCTCAGTGCTCAAGGTTTCCATCGGCAGCTGGTGATGTTGGCAACCTTTGCTCAGTCCATAAGAAAGTTCCAGATTCAGATTCGGTTTCAGAAAGCAAGTGTTCTAAAGAAACCACATTGTACGCCTTTGTATAGACCACAGAGGGTCACTTTTATCAGTCAAGGAATGGTGAGAATCCTTTCAGAACCCAAGTTCCTAAAGCCCAGTCCTGTAAGCAAAACTTAATAAGGGAGCAGTCTTAGGCTTGTTATGTGACACTTTTCTGCCCAACCTCCTAGTCTCTCATGAAATTTTGTGTCATATTTGTGCTTTGTTGGACATCTGGGAGATATATTCTCCATTTAGGATGACCTGAGATTTGAGAAAAGTGTGAATCTTCCTTAAGCTCATGTGCTGTATGTTACAGTTTAGATCTAGAATATCCCCCCTCCCTGAATTTTATATTGAGAGGTTGAGCTTTTGGAAGGTGATTACAACACAAGGCCACTATATTCATCAGTGGATTACTCTTGTGGGAAGTTCATAGGGAACAAATTTGCTGGTATATGGGTGTTTGGGAGATACTACTTATATTTGATCTGTAGTACTAGGATTTTCTGCTTGTCTAGGTTCTGCCTGAGATGGACAAGGCAGCCTCCAACTCTCCAACCTCCAGCTTTTCAAATCCACTCACTGGTTTTATTGCTTCTCTTTCTCTCCAGGACTTGGCCTCTTGGTCCTCTGCAGGGGAGAGCGAGGTTGCAGGACCCTTTCCTGGAATCATCTATGTGTGCTTCATGTCTGTTGGGATTGTCTCTCTTTCTTTCTCTTTTCTTTCTTTCTCTTTTCTTTCTTTCTTTCTTTCTTTCTTTCTTTCTTTCTTTCTTTCTCTTTCTTTCCCTTTTTATTTCTTTGTTTTTTCTTATTTTGCTTAGAGATTATATAAAACCCAGCAGCAGAAATGGTTAAAAATAATAAGGAGAATTAAGGAGGGTGTTCTCTGCATCCCTGGCTGCACACTGCCACCCCCTCCCATAGCCAAAATAAAACTGCACAGATGACACAGCACAAAAAAACATCTGTTTGTGAAGGGAAATCAGACTGAAGAAACAGCTGGCTAGATTTTTCCAGGGCCTAAACGTTTTCTTCTTCCTTCTCTGCTACCTTGTATCTGTCCTTCCATCCTCAGGGAGTTTTCAGTTAAGAACTCATCCATCTGTTTTAGAAAGAGAACAGAAAAGGTGATTTCACTTGAAGATCACAACTGGAAACCTGTGAGTTACAATGGCAGTGTGTACTTAGAAGTAAAAGTATATTCACAGATGATAGGATCTCACATCTAGAAAATCCCAAAGAAACAACAGGAAAGCTAATAGCTCTAATAAGCTTGGAAAGGACAAGCAATGCACCAAAATCGATGGTCCTTCTATACAACTGCAGTGAAGTGTGCAAAGAGGAAGTTGTGTTAGTTAACTTAACATTACTGTAACCGTTAAGCTACTATCAAGTTAAAGGACACTGAAAGAAAAGACTGAATAAAGCTCCGTTCAGTAGGTCTGCAAGTCTCAGCCTGGAGAAAGTCTCCTCATTCAGGATACTTTTACCTTCTTCTTACAACACAGGGATTTAAAACAAATCAGAGCCAGGAGCATATAGAGCAGGGGCCTGAATTTGCTCTTCTGACTCCACATTTTACTTCACCTGCTGCATGTAAGCTTTTGGAAAGTAAAATCAGGGAAACTGGGTCTCATTTTTATGAATACCAAAGTGCATAATGCTGTTATTTCTATGTACATACTGAGTTGGCTTTGGCATCATGGATGCAAACAAAAATCAGTTGTAGAGTTCAATATGCAGATGAGCATATAGACTGTAGTGCACTTTAGGGCTGATCATGATAAAATACGATTTGGTGTGATTACCAGGGACAAGAAACGCAGGATGCACAAATTTAGTTCCTTAAGTTTTAAGCGTTCTCTCAACTTTTGGAATTACAGCACCACATCCAGTTCTTGAAGGCTAGGCCATTTAAGTGCATTCTCCTGTTTCAGAATAAATTTTGGTTCTTCATTAAATAATATTTCTTCCAGGGCTTATGCTTCATATTTCCGTTTTTAAAGGAGCCCACAGCAATGGTAAGTTGCATAAAGAGTTACTGAGAAACAGAACAGCTGTGATTAATTCAAGTTGGTTTGTTCAGGCAATCTGTATTCATACTGCACAGAAGAAGAGAGTGTCTTCTAGCGGTGTTTCAGCCAGGATGAAATTATCACCTCCTCCCTCCGGTGAGCCTTTCAGGGGCCACACTGTTGTCATGACTTAGAAGCAATAAGAATAAACCAAGGCTTTGTCAGGAACTTTAGGCAAGAGTCAAGCCACCAGATATCATAGCTGAAGGATCTGGACCTTTCAGATTTGCTAAATGTGACAGCTGGTATTTATTAAAACCTTGTATGAGTTAAATATAGAGCAAATGAGAGCACTGATGTTTGAGACCCTGAGGGACCAGCTCAGGGTTACATGTGGAGGTGAGTCCTTAGAGTCTGAGCTAGGCCTGATGGTGACTGGCCCTCAGTCCCTTATATCAGGATCCGAGGGCCAGGGAACCACAGGAGTTGCCAAATCTACAGAAGAGCAGCCATGTGAACAGCTGGGGGGCCACTGCTGACAGAAAGAACTCAGAGATGAGACCCTGGACCTGAACCACGGAACATCTAGTCTAAAGAGATATTTCTTTTGAGACAGGGTCAGGCATGTAGTTCGGATTGCACTTCAGCTTTCTGTGTAGCCCAGGGCGACCTGAAATTCACCACCCTCCTGCTTCATCCTCACTAGTGCTGGAATCACAGGCAGCTGCTGCCACACCCAGCTCAGAGGCACACTTGTGGGGAGCCCACTGTTGGGTCTCCTCTCGCCCCTTTTCCCCTGCCCTTGGACATGTTCCTGCCTGTTCCAAAGCTGTGTCCTCCTGAGACTGAAAACCACAAGGGCTCCCCATGATCAAGCAGTCGATGTGTATTTCCCCACATCTGCTTTCCTTCCATGACCGGAAGCCTGGCACAGGACAGATGTCAGCCTTGGCCTGTCTCTGAGGGCTGGTTGCTGGGATTGCTCTGGCTAAGCTCACATCACATGTGTGTGTATGCAGGCATGTTCTGTTAGTTGGGAGAAATGTCACCCAGAGGTGGAACAAAGAACAGAACAAAGAAAGAGGAGTCCTCAGTGTAAAACTGTGTTATCCCAGACTATTGCTAGGTCTCTGCTTCTTAATAGTCTATAAAAAATCTTACATGAACTATATATACTTCAGTATAAATTTTAGCCCCACTGGAGAACCTACACTTCTCGGTGTGTTGTCTCTAGATGTCCCCTGAGAGCCTCAGATAGGTGGGGCTTTCTGGAGATGGTCAGATCTAGGGTGTGTGATTCTGGCATTAAGGGCGTGTAGTATTAAATTAGTCCAGAGGTTGGTTTAGCATAGTTTTGGGTATGGATAATTAAAGAGAAAAGGTGACTTGATGCCTTCTACATGCTTTACCATGGACTGTTTCTCCTTTGGGGTTTCTCTCTGACATGCCACCTTGCCTTGGATTCATCAGGCCTCCACAAAGTGTGAGCCAAAGTAAATCTTCCCTCGTTTGACTTGTGGATGTCGGGTGTTTTGTTTCACCAAGGAGGAAAGTAACTAAGATACAAAGCAATGATCAGAACTCCTCCTTTGCCTGAAAGAAAGTAAGATGGCTACAAAGAGTGGAGTGGTCACCACAGAAACAGATGCTTTAATTCTTATTTTTTTTTTGTTTGCTACCAAGTTTATTCGCAGTGTTGACAACACATCATTTATACACGTTTTGCACAATCAGGGCTGAGCACCAGGGCTACACAGGGCCCAATCTAATTCTTATTTTTAACAAACAAAACAATTCCCAAGTTTTAAATGTATAATTCTGAACCAATTACCAGCAACTGAACAACTATTGATTAGGACACATGAGCATGTTTGGTAGGTGTCCTGGAGACCTGCTGGTTTAGAGTGTAAAACACACAAGACCTGAGGTCCTGAGGCCCAGCTGTGTCCAGGCTGCCAATCCAACTGCAGTGCCTGACTTTCCTCCGTAAAGTGTAGTGGTTGGATTGTTGAGCTCAAATTGTTGGAGAAGTCTTGGAGAATTTTAAGAACCAGAATGACTTACGTCACTCATCTCTGTATATTTCCTGTATTTGTTGATTACTGAGAGTGTATCTTACTTTATTTAAAAGTGTTTTCCTTTACGTATGAACAAAGGGCACTTTATTTCACCAGAGTGTCCTGATTATTCTCTGTGACTGAAGAGCCTCAGCCTGGTATAGATGCATTGAAGCCAGCAGGTCACCATACAGACACTGGTCCCAAAGAGAATCCTAGGTCACTGTATAGGAGACCCTAGGTAAGTTTTTTCTCCTTTCTCAGGGACAGACTCTGCCAAAGACCTGTCACTCTCAAGACTGTCACAGAGATAGGCGGAACATGGATATACCTAATCATTGACACCTTTAAGTGAAGGCAGATGGATTTTTCGCTTCTCATTTAATGGAGCAATGTCATGGCCAAAGCTACACAGCCACAGGAAAAGCAAATTGTACCTCAGCAATTCTGCCAACGCACTGGGTTAATTGTCTTTGCAGACCTCTGTTTGAAGCAGAGCAAAAAGGAAGAAAGATGATTTAGGCTCTCAGTAATCTCTTGGGGGTGATGCCTTCAGCCACTTAAAGGGAATAAAACATTTTACAAATTTAGGTCTCTTTTTAAATTCTTCCCAGGCCCGCCCCATCTATCATAAGAGAGGGAACTGCTCTTATGATATATTGCATGTGGAGACCACACTACATCATCACAGTTCTGACATTGCCACGGTTCTGTACTAGGTTATAACGCAATGTAACAAATTACAACGGTGGACATTGACAAATTCAGTTTTGGGGGAGTTTAAATTAATTTTGAGCTGCTTCAAGTTGGTTTAGAAAGTAATTTTTAAATAAATCAGAGGTGGATGGAGAAAAATTGCTCCAGAGACTAATGTGTGCATAGGAAGTTCAGGGCCAAAGCTAACTTCAATTTGTGTGAAGGAAAGGAGCACCCAGGACCTTGGCCTCCTGGTCCAAGCAGCGTCAGCAGAGGGAGAAAAGACCAACCTTACAGGCGCAGATGTGATCATCAAATGATGAAATGTTCCCAGGGATCCTACAGGCAGTGTTACTCCATCTCCCCACAAAATTGTTTTCTTAGAGTGCAAGAAACAGAATTGTATATAGCAGCATGTCTGGAATAGTAGAAAATCCCAATATAACATGGTGTTTGAATATGTTACAGATATCAGAGATGGTGTGGAAAATCAGAAAGATAACAGAATAGGAAATCAGCAAGCATGTATTCTGTTCCCTTTTGTCATACTGGCTTATTATGTGCACCTGGATCTCTTTAGGCCTCAGTTTCTTCCTCTGCTAAAGAGTGGAATAAAGGCTCTTAGAAGACCTTTAGTAAGAATGAGAAATATATGTGAAATCTTTGACACCAATGAAACTACAAAGAAAGCAAGACACTATTGTGTGAAGGTGATAATGATATTGGTGGTGGTGTGCTTGGGCAGGAAAGGCATTCTGATTTCATGGCTATCAGGTCAGCAACGTTTGGGACATACATTTTCATGACCTAAGCTCACCACGAGTAAACCATGGTAGGACCTGGGAGCCGGGCATATTGTGGAGGTGAAGGGAGATGCCAGGGTGGAGCTGAGTGAGATAACTGAACGGATTCCATGGCGCGCTAAGGAAAGGGAAGGTCGCCTGCCATGTGAGAGAGAGAGGGCTCCTTTTACAAACAGCAGAAACATAAAGAGTGCACCTCGGTGGGCTTTTCTTTTTTCCTCCTCACAAAGAAATCCTCATTTCTCAGTGCATGGGGGAATCCATTAGCCACAGTGCCGTGTTCAGGTAGACTTTAGATTAGCTTGAGACCACTCCACTATAGATAATTAACCTTCGTACCCAAATTAGCAGTGAAATAAGCCAGTTATTAGTTTTTGTAATGAACAAAATTGAGTATTTTGGAAAGTTAAACCTCTAGAGCTTAAATTAAAATAAGCATCTGGGAGATATCCCTAAAGTATACTTCAATTCATTAATACTACAAATTCTACAGTAGATTGAACTGACAATATGACTTCTCTAAAGGAAATTGAGTCCCTCAAATAATAATTTCAATTGACCTCAGAGGATGATTCTCCTCGATGCCCAGAATCTCAAAGACCAGCAGAGTAGCGGAGTTGATGTCCTTTTCACGCTAAGAGGCGCATGGCAGGCAGAGAAGAGGAAAAGCCGCGCGTGGCACTAAAACAAACAAATGGTTTTGCTAAAGCTCTAAAGGGAAATTGTCTTAACTCCCACCTGGGGGAAATGCTTTCGTGGACTTGACATTCACTGTGAGAGTCCATGGCCTGTGGATCACTGGGTTAAGTGTCACAAGGTTTGGTGCTCGCACTCACTGGCTCTGTGACCTTGGAAAAGTCATCTAACTTCTCCAGGGCTCAATTTCCTCCTGGATGAAATGGGAGCAAGAACAACTACCTTATTTCACAGTTTTGAAGATCACTGTGCACGGAACTCTGCCTATGGAACATTGGCACGGCCTTTTCTTTTATCTGGTGTGTTCATCCAATTTCCCATTGTAGGGAAAAAGTGCTGCACGCGGTACCCACAACCTGAAGGAGGAGGGTTTGTTTTAGGTCACACTTGCGGAGGTTTCAACCACACACAGTTTCAGCTGGCTCCAAGGCAGGGAGGGGATCATGGCAGGAAGGTACCGTGGAGGGAAGCTGCTTAACTCCTGGGATTCAGGTAGCAAAGAGTAAGGGAAGAACGGCTCAGGTCAGATATCCTTCCCAACTCATGACCCACTTCCTCTTTATCACCCACTGGGTTATGAACCAATCAATGGATTTATTTACTAATGATGTCACAATCCAGCAGTGTCACAATCCAGTCAAGTTGAACATCAAACATTAACTGGCATAGCTGGCAACAAAATAGAGTCTCCTGGACTCCGCCTTCCTCATGTCTGCCCTCCCTAGCTAAATAAGACATCAAAATAATCACAGACTTGGAGATCAACAAGACTATATTATAATTTTCTGTTAAGTATTTAATGTGGATTATCTTTCATTCTTTGCAAAATCCTACCCATTCTACTGCTATGTCTATTGCCCGCTTAAGATCATTAAGTGATCAAGGAACAGAAGCAAATGTTGAAGTCAGTCTGCCCCACTCCAGAGACAGGTGCCTTACACAGCATTGTGGCTCAGTGGATCAAAGGAGGCTATGTCCAAGCCTAGGATGCCCAGTAGAAGGTCTGTATGTGAAAGTCCCACAAAGGCAATAACTGTAACACCAAACCTGAAAGTTTTCTGCTAAACCGGAAGCCAGGGAGTGGACTCTATCACCAAATATGTCACCTCAGTTTCTCTGTAGGGCAATAACTGTACTGGGTAATAATACTGCCTCTGTTTTGCACAAGAGGGCATCAAGGTGCAGGGAAATTAACTTTCCCCAGTCTATGCAGCTAAGGGAGGTACAGCTTTTTGGAAATACATAGGCCATGGTGTTTCCATGGCTCACTGGCTTCCCCAAGAAGGGCTCCGGACCATGGCAGATTTCCTTGGGGAGGACATTCCCGAAACCATGTCACATGGGAGATGCTTCCCATTTTAATATTGAGGTTAGGAAATTTTCCTTTGTCTTTGGTCCACATTTTGAGGGATAAAGAATCAAATCCCTCCTTTTGGTATCTTTTGTAATGTGTGGGATCCTATGGAATGCGAGTGACATTAGTTCGCAGAGTAATACCTGAATGGTTGCCTATGCCACCATTTTCTCTTCCAAGTGTACCGCCTTTCAGATTTTAAATGAGAATGAGCTTCAGTGTGCGCATGGGCACCGGTATCAACCACAGGTTTATAAGGCCTGTATTAGGATTGGGAAGTGATGGAGGTACAGGCCCAGACCCTGATGTGGCAGGTGTCATTGCATCCCTCTACTCAGCTTGGCAGTCACCCTGACTTATCTGAGCAGAAGCGGACTGAGGAGTTTGTGAAGCAGGCCTCTGGGCTTCTAATCACAGGGCCGTTGGGGCTTATGGCTGCCAAAGGATCTGTGCTCAGGCAGCTAGCTCTTCCCCATGGCTTCTTCGCTTGGGAGGCCAATGTGCACAGATGAGGAGGAATTAAAGTTAGCAGACTTTCTGCACCCTCTGAGTGCATTCATACCAGACAGAGGCAGGAGAAAGCTGGCAATGGAAAATAATCACCTATGCTGGCGATGAAGATAAATTCAGAGGGATTTTTCATGCACATGAAGGGTCTGGAGTTCAGTCAAGGAGATTCAGTGGCCTCTAAGCGGAGACAGGATAATTTATCGGGAGAGAAGAAAAACAATGAAACAGAAATTCAATGAATATCTGCCCAAGTATTCAAAAGGAGGCTCTAAGTGGATGCTTGGATTGAGCACACATTCCCAAGGGGAAAAGTAGTACAGAGAGAAATCAAGGCTGAATCGGAGAAAGGATGATGAGGAAATTAGAAATTCGAAAGACAAACAGAAGTTGGATACCCATAGAATTTCTATGAGCATCCAGAACCCAGGTAGAGAGAGATGGATGGGTGTCTCTCTCTGTGCCAGGCTGGCAGGGATCCTTTGGCTCAGATTAGAACATAGCATAGGCACCTATAAGTATCAGGTTAAGTGTGCGAAGTCAAGGGCAGACAGCAGCCAGGTCTGTGAGCATGCTACAGGATCACATGAAGCACCAAAGACCCTGGCTGGGAACAGGGAAACAGCACTGGGCAGAAAATAGATCACACAAGGAAGGCTAAAGATGCCCAGAGGAGTTTGATCTGGAGTTTAAGGACAAACTACAACTCATTAGAATGGTCATCAGAGAGATAAAGAATTAGGACTCATAGCTAACTTCAGTTTCGCTGGGGTGCACTAACAGAAACTATGGAGATTACAAAATAGGATTCACTGGCTAGACGTTTTTCCAATGAAGAGTTAAAACAGGCCAAAAGGGGTATCAAAAGATGTTTGGCATCACTAATCATCAGAGAAATGCAGATTAAGCTGTAATAACTTATCACCTCTCAACTGTTGGAATGGGTATTATCAAAAGGTAAGGAGTAAATGTTGGTGAGAGCAGGGAGAAAAGACAATGCTGGTGGGAATAGAAATTAGTACGGCCAATAGAGAAAGCACTACAGTGGTTCCCAAAACATTAAAAAGCATTAAAAGCAGAAATTCATGATGTGATCAAAGTATACAGTGAATACTTAAACTGACAAAGTAAAAGGTACATTGCCATTATGCCCCTCAAAATTCTCCTGGTCGGTCACTGTGAACATACTTATCCCATCTTCGTGGAAGCAGGTCTGGAAGACTTCTTTCATGTCTAAGAGGTTTGATAAAAACTATGATGAATGCTACTGCAAGGTGCCACTCAGCGGGAAAGCAGAGTTGCCCCCAAATAACCGTGTGTCTTCCTCTGCCTTATTCACTGGGTCTGACACTATGCCACTTCAGCTTTTCCACAGTGTCAGAAGGACCATGAATGGTGCTGTGGCTTGTGTCTAGATGTCCCCTCAAAGCCTTATGCAGTCATGGGGGCGGGTTTCTAGAGATTGTGACTGATTCATGGTTCAATGCTGGAACTGAGTGAGTGTTATGCCCACCTTGGGGCGAGTAGCCTGCACAAAATATAAGGGACAGAAATAAGCTTGTTTCTTCCCATTCCCTTGTTGCTTTGCTATAGTCCGCCCACCATTAACTATTCTCCACTGTGACGGCTCTCTGCCAAGCTCCCCTGCCTTGGAACCAGCTGAGCAGGAACTGAAACCTCTACAAACTTTCCTTCTTTAACTTTGGGTGTTGGATGTTTTGTCTCAGCAACAAGAGAAAAGTAAGACAAAAGGTAAACATTTTGAATAGATTCAGGACACTAAGGCAGCCATAACAATAAAACCGAAGGCCTTTATGAAAGAGAAATCCCAGAACTGCTTCAGAGTATTTGGAGAGGGATTAATGGTAATGTGTCTTTTACTGTAATAAATTTTTAAAATGTGTTCACCATTTTTTTCAAATCATATTTTGTATTATTCACTAATCCTACTATTGAAAATTTATCCAAATAAATAAAATCAGCATTTCATAGCAATATCTGCCCTTCTGTGTTCATCGCAGCACTATTCCCTGCAGTATAGTCAAAACAACGCAAGTGTCCACTGATAGATTGGAACTGTTATGATTTAAATTAAAAATGTCCCATAAGCTAGACATTGGTGGTGCACACCTGTAATTCCCAGAACTCAGGAGGCTGAAGCAGGAGGACCATAAATTTGATGGTAGTAACTTAGTGACTTAGAAAGACCTTGTCTCAAAATATAGATAAATAAGTAAATAAAGAAATAGCATGGATGCAACTCAGTGTGAAGGCCATGGAGTATGTCCCCAATACTGCAAAAAAAATTTCTCCCAAAGCACATGTTCAGACATGGGGCATTTGGATCATTGGGAATAGCTGACTCTGGTGCCCAGTTGGATGAAATGGATCACTGGCTGGTGTATCACCTGGAAGTGAATCTTTTTCTCCAGCCCTCTGTCTCTGTCTCTCTCCCCCTCTCCCCTCTCTGTATGTCTCTCTCCCTCTTCCCCTCTCTCTCTTTCTCTCTCCCTCTTCTTGGCTGCCATGAATCAAACAGCTTTCCTCCTCCATGTCCTTCCTTCATGATATTTTTGCTGTTGAGTCAGAGGCCCACGGACTGATCCTTTTGAAACCATGAGCCAGATAAACTTTATCTCCTTTAAGTTGCAAGTGTCAGGCATTTTGTTTCAACAATGGGAGAGATGACAAATGCTGATGGATAAAGAAAATGTTATATATGTACTTATACGTGGTGGGATGTTATTCTGCCTTAATAAAGAGGTATTTCCTGCCATTTGTGACATAGATATACACCTGGAGGACATTGTGACAAGTAAAATGAAACAGACATATAAAGAAGTATACTGTATGTATTCACTTAAAAGCCAAATCTATAAAGTAAAATAAATAAAAATAGGGAACAGAACTGTGGTACAAAATGACACAGTTGGGGAAATGAGGGGATGTAGGTCAAAGGGTACAAAGTTGCATTTACATAAGGTGAGTAAGTCTAGAATTCAATGTAGGGCATAAAAGCTACTAGTGACAACAGTATTGTACAGTCAGCTCTCCATACCTGCAGGCTACTTATCTGTGGGTTCAGCCACCTATAGTGGAAAAAAATGTGCCTACAATGAGCAGGTGCAGACTTTTCCTTGTCAGTATTCCCCAAGCAATGTGGTCAAACAACTATTCATGTAGCACTCACATTACATTAGGTATTATGAGTTTTCTAAGAAACTTAAAGTCCATGGGAGAATCTTCAGTGATTACCTGAAAGTATTATGCCATTTATTTCACATAGTGGACTCGAACTTCTCTGTGAGGCAGATGGGTCTTGCAGTGCATGCTCCCAGGGTGATGAGGAATGACTGCACATAGCAAAATTGCTAGGGGAGGAGATTTTAAATGGTTTTACCAAAAATAGATGCACAAAGAGATAATTATGTGAGGTGATGGATATGTTGACTCGATTTACTTTATTAATCATTTTACTAGGTACATGTATCTCAAAACATCATGTTATAGACTTTATATTCACACAAATAAAGGAGCTAGGGATGTAGGTCAGTGATAATTCACTTGTTTTGCTTGCATGAAGCCCTGGGTTTCAGCTGTAGGGCAGAAACTAAATATATATATGCAACAAAAAGAAAAAAATAATAAAAATATGGTGCCCACCAATAATCTAGAAGGACTGATGGTAAAAGCGGAAGATGGATTATATGAAAAGCCATTTCTGGTTGTCTCTTCCAAATTACAGTCCCTAATGCCACCATCGTGACTGATTTATAACAAAGGTTTCTAAGGGGAAAACTAGGGTGCAAGGACCAGTAGCAAACACCTGAAAGTCCTGTGTCTAATATAAAAAGAGAAAGTAGCTCACCAAATATTAAAAAATAGACCTAGTTTACAATGTATATATTTAGTAACTTTGCACTGATTCCCATTTACCATCTTTCTGTGCCCTAGAACCTCCTTGTACTGTCTGTTCTTTGCCATCTAAGATAAATTTGTTTTGCTTTGCTGCCGTTAACATACATGCTAAAGAGATTTTGCATCTGATCCTCCATCCAAATGCTCAGGGTGTTTCTGATTTTGCTATGGCTGTTAATTCTATCTTCTTGGATCTCACTACAGACTCTGAATAACTTGGAAGCCCGAGATCTTCAAAATTTTGCATAACTTTATTTAGCTTCCAATGATATGTATGCCTTTCCCAAACCTCACCCTCATCTGTAGGTTTACATGGTAGCTCTGAGCCAAAACAAAGGCTGGCAGGCCCTTTACTCAAATCCCAACTCATTCTCCCTACAGACACCAGGCAGCACTTTAATGCCTGGGTTTATTTCTTCTCCATTTCCTCCATGTCTTACTCAGGTTATTGCAACACACTCCACACCTTCCGGGCCATCCGCTTCACCACACTGCTCTGTGCCAACCCTCAGGGCTCTCCTTTCTAATTGTCTCCAGTATGAGTCTCTATGACACAGTGCTCTGAGCGTGGGCTTTTGAAACTGAAGACCTGGTTTGAAATCCTGTTCTGCACCCCCATGGATGTTTTATTGGCTTCCTAGCATCCAACCTGCAGTATTAGCTTTCTACTGTTGCTATAACAAATTGCTACAAACAGTGGTTTAAAACAATGCAGATTTATTATAGTACATTTTTGAAAGTCAGAAGTCCAAAATGGGTCTCACTGGCCTAAAATCAGCATGGGCCAGCTCCCTGCTGGAGTACCCAGGGAAAAATCTATTTCTTTACTTTTCCCAGCTTCCAGCAGCCACTCAGAAAGGCTCTAGAAAAGCGCTTTCCTTCATCTTCAAAGTCTGCTATGGCAGCTGAGTCTTTCTTGACACTGACTTTTTTGTGTCTTTCTGCTACTCAGGACACGAGTTGATTACACAGAGTCCACTGGATAACTAAGGCTAATCTTCCACACCAAGGTCAGCTGATGAGCACCTTAATTCCTTCGGCTCCTATCATTTCTCTGTGCCATGCAACCTATTCTATTCATGAGTTCTGTGGATACGTTTGCAGGAGATTTAGTCAGCCTTGACCACATGCCTGAGTTACTGAAAATCCTGGGAGCTGGTAATGTGCAGCCCCACTACTAGAATGGACAACACTGGGCATCTGCCTTCCCAGGCCCAAATGGGTAACTTTGGTTCAGTCCACCAGAAGATTTGGCTTTAGGACAAACAAGAAGCAAGAGAGGGAACATTTAAAGGAAGTGCAAAACATTTTACCTGGCTACCTACTAGATATGATCAAAAATATGGTGGATGTTTAAATTTTAAAACTCACTGTAGTAAAAGACATTCATCACCCTCAAAATACTTCCCCTTCATTTCAAACATTTATCCCTCTGTTGTTCCAAAAGTCCTCTTTTGTGAATATCTTTAGTTGTGCTGTCATGGCTTCCTGTCTTGAATCCATTCAAATGTTTACCTTTTATGGTCTTTTTGATTTGGGGAAGTGCCAGATGCAGTGGGCAAGGACACTCTGTCAGATTTTTACAAGCCTGCTTTTCTGTTGGATGGCACTGGGCAGCAATATTGACTATATTTATTTATCCCACTGTATAAAGACCTTCATGAAAAAGGACTTCCAGAACTGCTTCAGAAAGTGGCAGTAACAATGGGAGAGTGTTCTCAAGGTGAAGGGGAGTATTTTGAAGAGGATTAATGATGTGTCTTTTACTGTAATTTTTTTTTTAAATTTAAGGATTCATCATATATTTTGATTGTATGTCCTGGCAATCAAAAACTCGTTCTTTGACCCTTGCAATTGAAGATGTGTTCTTTGACCCTTTGAATGCTCTATAACCTCCCAGGAATCACTGAACCTCAATTTTTAAAATGTATTTTATTGCTCACCTCTAGTCAACTTTTGTCCTGTAGCAATACCCTTCAGTCTCAGTTTCTTCATGAAATACCCATCTATAGAGTTTAGGAAAGGGAATGAGGTAAGGGTTTGTCTTGGGTTTGGTACCCTAAAACATTAAATCAGTGGAAGGAAAGGAGAGAATAGAATAATATCCATGTTTTACACTGGGCAACTAAAAATCTCAAACTAGCAGAAGCCATAAAAAAGTAAACTGACACAGGAAACAGAAGTAATTGATTTATTTCAGAATCATTGATATTTTTTGAAAAGCCCTTCAGAAGTTATCCATAAACCCATACCATGATTGGACACAACTACAAAAAGATTAAGCTACTCAATGAAGATATAACAGGATATGTGAACAAACAGGTTATTATCATGTAGACAAAAAGTTTACAGACCTATATAGCCCACAGGGCAGGATAAGAAGGACCAGCACTAAAGGGACCAGAGTTGTTCAAGCATATTCCTAGAAAAGTTGAATGCTTTCAGAGATGCAAAGAACTTCATGAATGTTGCACACACGTAAGAGTGACCTAGAGAGCTATCTTGGCTATGCAATATGCACAAGGTCAAGTAATGTGACTGTCAAAAAGTCTCCATTGAAAACAATCTCCTATGAGTTGACATTGTTTTAATCACCAGCTGACAGGGCAAACTTATTTGAGCTGGTCACTCCCTGAACAGTATTGTCTGTATTTTCCCAATAGCAAGTAGGGGGAGGGATGATGTAGGGAAGTAAACACTAGCTAGCATTTATCATGCAGTTAACCCAGGGGTACCCCGAGTAAAGAACATCCCCTACATTATCTCCTGGTGGACTGCCTGTAGGTAGTATCATGAGCTATGCACCCAAAAGCTGATGCTGAGAGGTACTTACGAAAGCAAAATGCTTCCTGGGAAGTATCACCTATGATTGACAATGGGAAGGAAACAGAAATGGGTAGGCAGCAGCTGCCAGATCAGTACAGAACTGACAGTGTCTCTGTCGCCATGTACTCCAGTGGTCCTACTCTGGGTGGAAATGGCCTGGAGAAGGGACCAGTCTTGCTCAGTAACTGGTCAGCAGCTGCTCTGAGAATAGCATGTTATGGTGGTTTAGATCTAAAATGTCCCCAAAAGTCTGTTACACGTGGAAAGTGTTAGGATCACGGGGGTGCTATATTTATCAGAGGATTCATACGTGGATGAGTTCTGAGCTGAAAGTGCTGTTAGGAGGCAGGAGCTAATTGGAAGCAGTCACTGGGGTTATGGTATGGAAGGCTATATTCTTGCCCCTGGTTCCTCTCTCTCTCTCTCTCTCTCTCTCTCTCTCTCTCTCTCTCTCTCTCACTCTCTCTCTCCCTCTCCTTGGTTCCCTTGGGATGAACAGCTCTCCTCTACTGTGTCTTCCACCATGCCATGGAAGCAGCTAACCAGAGACTGAATCCTCTAAAAACTATGAACCAAAATAAACCTCTCCTCCTTTGAGTTGTGAGTATCAGGTATTTTATCTCAGGAGACTAAGACACAGCATGGACCCATCCACTAAGCTAAGGTGGCCCCTGAAGTTGTTTTCAGCTGGACCCTGTCTGTCCAACAATTGCACTCTTTCCTGTGTGTCCTAGCCCACCGGACTGCTGTCATCCTCCTTGGGCAAAGGAAGCTGGGGAAGCAAAGATCAGCTAGCGAGCTTGCCTGCAGGTACACAGCCAGGAGAGGCAGAACTTGAGGTCTCAGCTGCCACTCATAACCACTGACTGCACCTTAAGACCCCTCTTAGAAAGTCGCAGAGGTGTTAGGAAGATGAAAAAAGATAAGGTACTTGAAAGACATTTGAACAGAATAAAGATTCATAAATGTTCAAAGGATTAAACAAGTAGCTATTAAAGAACAATAAATGCTATCCTATTTATTAATTTCCTCAATTTGCCCTGCTTGCTCTCAGAGATATTCTGTTCCAGTTTCCAGAGAAGCATGAAGGCAGGCTTTTTAGAGCACATGAAGAGTATTAATAATTTGGTATGGTCTTAATTCATTTCATGATTCAGTTCTGCTGAATCTACAGAGATTGCTTCCAGCCTAGTAATTATAAAAGGTGCTTCCAAATCAGTCCTGACTTGATCTTACACTATTTGATCATTTTATTATTCCATTTTACTTTATTATTCAGTTTGATTTGGTGCTGAGAAACCTTAGGCTACATAAAGTGTGTGTTTTATATCTTTAAGAGTTCTGTTGAGATAAATTCTTGTATAAAAGGGCCCTAATGCTAAATCAATGTCATTTATTTTTAAAAGGGAGAATATTACTCTAAGAGCAGAAACACTTAAGACTAGATATAGTATCACATATAAACCTGTTCTGCTAGCCATAGATATGCAATGGGATGACTACAGTGGAAGTTTGTCTTTTAAATCAGAGGACAGTCGATCAGCAGCTTTGAAAACATGGATTATTTTGTGCTAATTTCAAGTATGTGGCTGAAATAAGATTTTAGCCTTTACATGGCAATTTTGAAGTAGCTGGAAAAGTTAGTGCAGAATTTAGGATCCTTGAAGGCAGGCAGGGGATTCGTATTGCTCCTCTCTTTCTCATATGGGAATTTTTCAAATATTAAACATTTGATAAGTAACTATCAAGAGAGTGAATGGAAGGCTTTGGAATCATACAGGCCTGCATTCAGATTCTAAGCATGGAGCCATATGTGCCTCATTTAGGTTATTTGCTTTTTGATTTATTGCATGGTATGGTGGATAATCCTTCCTCCCAGGGCTACTGGGGTTTTGAACAGAACTTCTTGTATCCTTATGGTGCCAAGCACAGTGCTCAGCAGGAGGTAACTTTCAACAAAAGAAACTTATCCTACCCATTCCATCCTCCGTTCCTCATGTTTCCTGTAGGATTAAAGAGTTTAGGCGGAATTGGCAGATTGCCATGTCGACTGGTGGAATTCCCAGTGAAGCAACACGCTGATTCCTTTTGATGGGCTACAAGCCCTGCCAACCCAGGTGATGCCTTTGTTTCATGGTGTTAGTAGTTTACGGAAAAACCTTCATTTCAAAAGTGCACACACTTTTAACGAGCACGTGTCACCTGCCAGATGCTGGTCTTGGCACCTTTGTCAGATCAACTCATGCAATGCTCTCAGTAGTCACCCACCTGTTAGTGGAGATACAGATGCTATTATGACTTCCAGTTGACAACAGAGGGAATTGAAGCACAGAGATAATTTACTTAATTGCTGGTACGGGTGCATGTGGGATTTGCACGGGGTTACCTATTGATGAGGTTGTTCCTGCATCGCCTCAAATGCATAAAGACACCTACTGCAAAAGTGTCTTGCAGAAATTAGAATCAGACAACTAGCTTGCAGAATTAAAGAATTACATTTTGAACAACTTGACTAAATCAGCTGATTCTATTGGAGATGGAAAGATAGAGTTCTTTAAGTCCTCAAGTATTACCTTTGTCTGAGAGGCTCACCCTCACGTGCCTGCGTGCGTGCTTGTAGACAGATGCTCTAACTCCTTCCAGCAGAATCCGGAGCCTTGATTCATCAGGGAGGCACATGTCAGCTGCTCATTCCTTTCAGCTGGTCTTCACTTGCTCAACAAACAGGTGTTGTGCTCATCAAAGGCATGAAATAGAATGGTAAGTACTGTAAGAGACAGGTAGAGAAGACCCATTCCTTGCATTGAAGGTATTCTTACCAAATGATCCTGTTATTGGATCAGTTTTAAAATCTGGACTCTTTTTTGGTCTAATCTGATGCCCGTGTCATTTAATATTCAATGAATTATGTCTGTTGGGTTCAAAATGACAAGAGGTCAGTTAGGCCCATTAGCTCAGATCATCACTTGAACTGTGCAATTCTTTCTAATGAATTTAAGGCAAACAGAAAGTCAGTTGAATTCCAATCAGTGATCCACCTATCTTGGTAGTTATAATTGAAGGCAGAGGGAAAGGGAGAGGTAGATGTTTACAAAATGTTTATAAAAGCTCTTTGAAAAACTAGCAAACCTGCCTTGTGATTGCTCTGAGTTTGAACGAGTCTTTGTTCTGACAACAAAAGAAGTCTTAATACCCTTCAGTTCAGTGTTTTGAATTCTGTAATATTACATGCACGTATTTGGCTAGCTGCTGAAGAAACCCCTGCTAATGTCTGGCATTATACTGACAATAAGACTACTCCATTTTCTTTAAAGTGTGAGGATTTCCAAAGCCCCTTCACATTCATAAGCTTATTTGATTCTCAAAATAATCTCAGGCATTGAGTCAGGCAGATATCAGGCCTTTCCTTGATAAACAGCTGTTTGACACCTGAAGATTAGGCAAATTTCTCCCGGTAGTATTCTTGTTGCTGTGAACTACAAGCAAACACCCAAGTGCTCAGACTCTGACCTTCTGGTCATTTCCCTTGCAGGGCTCTGCTATAAGTTTAATGTATAAATTCGGGCTCGTTTTCAGTGTCTGCAAATGAAAAGCTATTGAATGAAATTCAGAGCAATATCTTGTATCAGGAGTGACAAATATGAGTAGGTTTGTGACCCTTATCTATGCCTAGAGCTGAGCACTCATCAAATTGATGCTGTCTCCCACTGGGTCCAGATGCAGCTGTCCAAGCTCTGTGGCATGGTTTGGACAGTATTTGAGTGTGTCCCCAAAGGTTCATGTGTTAGATGTTTAGTGCCCAATGTGGGGGTATTAGAAGGTTGCGAACCCTTTAAAAGGTGGGCATTAGTGGAAGGCAGTTAGGTTCGGGGGTCTCTGCCTTGGATGGGATCAATGCAGTTCTCATGCAACCCTGATTAGTTTTTGGAAGAGGGAGTTGTTACAAGTGAGGGTTACTTTGAATCTCTCTTTGTATCCTCTTATTGTGTATGCTTCTGTCATAATGTAAACACCCTGTGATACAGCCAAGGAGGCAGCAGCTCATGTCATGCTTTTGAATCTTAAATTATGAGCTAAGTACACCTATTTTCTTTACAAATCACTAACTTCAGTAATTTTACTATGACAGTGGAAAATGGACTGGGATGCCTATTAGCATTCAGCTCAGGCAATCATCATTTCCTGGAGCTGAGAAACTGAGCTACTTCAAGCAGAGAAGGAAAGACTTTTAGTCACTCACTGTACAGAAGGAACCCATGTATTGAGTAGAGGGTCCAGGCTTTCAATAGTTCCCAAGCAGGGCAGTACCGCAAGACCCTTTTGTAGCATTCAGTATGGCATTAGTTGGGTGGTAGGGCATTTGCATTTATTTGTTTATTTTTAATCAAGATAAGTGAGGTTCAGCCACAATCTGTTAGAATCACAGTCTGTGAAGCTGCAACCTGGGAAGCTGTCATTTGCACTTGATTCCGAGCTGATTAGGATGCCACAGGTCTATTGCTTGGGAACTGGACCGAATGACTTCTAAGGTTGCTTCTGATTTAGAAATCTAAATTTTGTGACTTAGGACAGCACGACACTGGCAATTTGATGCACTGTGCACCCTGTGTCACTGGATATAGAGTTTCTAAATCATGCTGAAAGTAATTAGCCAAACAGGTAAGAGGAAGCACCAAGTCGCCTGCCATCTGCATATTAGTGGCAAATTAGGCTTCCCACGTTAGCTGTGTTCTTGGCGATATTAGTGTTACAAGCCCTAATGTATTGTATTTTATACTTCAGAGAGCTGGAAGAGAGTACTAATTACATGCAAGTTTTTCGAGATTTCAGCTGGGAGTATTTCACATGAAAGTTAATTGTTCTTTGGGGGCTTTACCACTGGTTTATCCAATTAATGTGGAATTTGCCTATATATCATGGCTTTGCTTACAGAAGGGAAACCATATTATTCACTTGAATAAAATGGGGCTCTTTCTAAGAGTATTTTGAAACCAGCCTGACAGCTCCTGGAACACATAAACAACAGTGTCCACTGCTGCCTCTTGAGCTGAAATGAGGTTTGTTCTGCAGGAGAGCGGCAGAAATTGCTGATGAAATGTGGTGATAAAAAAAAAAAGAGACCAAGCAGATTTTCTCCCAAGACTTTTTCCCTTACTGCTCTCTCCCTCTGCAAACTTGGAAATTGTCTTGGATCATGTACAGAAGTAGTATGAAAAATCCTTCCATTGATATTATACATTATCAGCTTACAGATGGCTTGCTTTCATCTTATCTAACCCCAGAGCAATCCTTGCAGTAGGCATAATTATCCCCACTTTTACAGGCCCCTGAGTGCTCAGTATTTTCCATTTATCCCTTTAAGTTCAGCTTATTCTCTTTAAGAGAACTATAGGCATTAGTGTGCAGAATTTTAAAAAATGAGCCCCATGTCTCCCTGAGTGAGTAAGTAGTGGGTAAGGCTGTTATGGCCTTGAGGTTGAATTTGCACAACCCCACCTCTGCTTGGCTCTGGTCCAGCAGAGCTGTGAGTCTGCCCCAGTTCTTTTCCTCTTCAGCAACTCTTAAGGATCAGCATGACATTGGGAGGGGTTCACAGCCAGGCATCGACAGGGTCAGGGCTAGGCGTCCACCCACTCAAGCCCAACTGACATTCTGAGTACGGAGTCAAGGATGCTAGGGAAGGCCGTTAGCAGAAGCAAATCTAAGGGGACCCCAAGAGCTCTAAGCCAGGGAAGAAGCCAAGCAGTGACAAACAGGGCCACTGTCAACATCTTGCAACAAAAATAGATGACAGTTCCTGGGAGGGTCAGTCAGCTCTCTCGGGATTCCTCCTTGCCTGAGACTGTTTTACTGGGTAAGCATCTCTCAGGGCCTGATATATGAAGAGCACGCAGTGAGGAGACACAAGACAGTGGAGATGGATTGCTGATGGCACAGTCCTGGACCCTCTGGTTCTGACTGGCTTAATTTATCTGAGGAAGAGGCCTCTTTCTGACCACTACTTGAGCACCATTCTTGATTCATATCTAGCCACACATGCAGCTCGGAGCCCTAAATATCCGTGACTGTGCAGGTCAGGGACCAAAGCTCCAAAGCGTGAGTGGAGGTCTGGACTGGTGTGCTGGGCGTTCAGTTCTTGCGATTCAGTTCCAAACCCACCCTCCACTCTGAAATGATGGGGCCGGATGGGACCCTATCCCATCTCTTTGCCAGCCGCTTTCACACTGAGCCGTACCAGTAGGGGACACTGCAGGGCAGTTAGCTACCCATAGAAGAGGGCTGGAGGACCTCTTGCTCTTTCTCGTGTTTCGATTGGTCCTGTCAGTGTCATTCCTTTCTGAAACCCCTGTGGTCCTTCCCTGGGCAAACTCTGCTGGAGGTTGGCATTGACGTGTGACCCGCAGAAGGGCATTCATACCCAGTGAGAGCCCAGACCTAGCTATTTGATCATCTCTAGTACCTTTTCCGGTGCAACAAGATCAAATGGCACATGTCAGAGGACACAGCCAGACAAGTGACACAGATATGACAGTCTCTCTAACTTGGTCCTTCCCTTACTGCTGCACAGAACCTAAGTCCCCAGTGATGAAAGGCATGCACTTGGGGGTTAATCTCAACTCCCACTTTGCTTTATTGTTTCATCTGAAAGCAATTATAACATAAACAAATAAATATGTTCTCGCTGTGCCCTGACGGATCTCTGTACTGCCGCTGTTCTGCTGCACTGAAGATTGCTGAAAAGCAGCCCCCGACTTTCCCAGGTTGAGGTGATCATTTGTCCCCTCGCATCTCCAGAGCTCCTTGTGCTTAGCTTCCACAGAAGCCTTTATTTGTTTCCCATTTTGACTCTGTCAGCTGTGCTCTGTGGTCCTGTCCCTGCCTCTGGCTTATGATGGAAGGATGTTCCCGCCTGGGTCTTTTGTGACTTGCTTTAATCTTGCAGCATAAACAGTCTGCTGTTGCTAATTCCCCCGAGTCCTGTCCAATGATGGTTCCTGCAAAGGCTGTGTGTGTGTGTGTGTGTGTGTATGTGTGTGTGTGTTTGTGTGTGAGGGAGTCAATGCTGTGAGCAGAGTGGTCTGCCTGGTGCTGAGAGCTTCAGAAAGAAAGGGGAGGGAGGTGCCCTGCAAGCTACTTGGAGGATTCTTTGAACCTTAGGGAAAGAGAGGAGGGATCACTTATGCTCCCATAGGGCTCTGTGAAGCTTTCTCTTAGATGGTCAGTCCCATCTAAGTTTGATTATGAGTCTTGATTAGTAACTTACTAGCACAGGGTGGCTTCACTGGAGTGTGGTGAAAGTACCACTCTGGTCTCCTTTCATGTCACAGCTTCCTTTGGACAGTAGCGACTTAGTTATTCTGAGGCCCTGAAAGACTTCAGACTGAAGAAACACTCTCCCCCTTCCTGGGCTTCAGTTATATTCTTGAATTCTTTCATTTTGAACTGAAATTTGCATCAGTGATAAACACACCATCATCCACAATGTCAAGAAGCAGGGCAGAAAATTAAAGCTCAGATATGATCCAGGTTTACTTTTTTTTCTTTGAGGAAAGAAATATTTTGTTCTTATTTAGAAAAATCCTAATGGCTAGCACTACCTTCCCCTCTAGAAGTTGGACGGTGCTCGCTTTGGCAGCAGATATACTAAAATTAGAGCTTGGACAAACAGGATTTCCATCAAAAGAGGGATGACATTTGCCATTGCTATTTTAGGAGACATCTCCAGGAATTTGGTGACTGCCAGTGATTACCTGCTGTTCACCAAAAGCCAGTTTCTTACTTTGTAACAGGTCCTTTGAAGGACACAGGAGCACAGAAATAGAGAGAGTGCCTCTTCATTTTTCTTGACAGTTTTTGTCCCTGTTTGGCAAGAAATAGGGGATATGGTAGCTGAGACTTTGGTGACTAAGATGGCCCTGACACAGGCTTGTCCTGTATTTTTTAATGCATAATTCTGGAATAATTTAAGCTATCAACTCCAGAAAATTGACTGGAAAGTGTGCAGTACAGATGTAATTTGGAAGATTCTGTTCTTCTCACAGCCAGTATCATCTTATGAAGACCTGTGTGTCTAACATCAATCCCAAGTTGACCTAATAAAACCAATTTTACTTCCCAGTACACTCAATACTTTGTAAGACATGACAGACTGGGCTCGGTGGTATGGCTGCTTTTATTCCTATAATGTGCATCACATTTCTCTGGAGAGGTATTCAAAGTATGTCAGGCTGATTGCATAAGGAAGCATAGAGTTTTAGAACTAAGAGAGTTCTAGCATCAGACCTTCACTCTAAAAAGAAGGATAGTGAATGTGGTAAAGGCTAAATGCCTCAGGATTGCCATGCCATGTTTTCAGGACCTTTCCAGGACCTCCTAGCTAAACAGTTCATCAGTATCCAGAGGTCCTTCTATCCCAACTGAGAATATGAATGAGTTATTTTTATTAGCATTTAAGTATAAAACGTATAGAGCCTAGAATTATCTCATGCTTTAATAGCATGTAGTGTCTCTCCTTTTTATAAAATATATTTTCCTATTGTTAGACATTTTGGAAACAGAAAAAATACAAAGAGGAAATTAAATGTGTCCTAGAATGTCTTCGCTGAGAGATAAACAGTGCTAATGCTTTAATGTATTTCCTTTTAGTCTCAATCTGGAACTTTATTGAGGATAGTGTAACCCTCATTCCACAGAGGGGCTGGGTGAGATTTAGCAAGCCAAGGAGAAACAGAGTAAATTAGAGCATAGAGACTGGAAATCGGGTCTCCTGGGCCCCAGTCTACTTTTTTCCCCCTGCTGTACTATGCTGTGTAAAGTTTCACAGAAATTCTGATTTTGCAGCAAATGGCAGCAGAGCCTTCCAGGTTTGCATAGAAAGTCATTGATGGTGAGGAGGATCCCATGTCCTCTTGAAGCTGCACGGTGACAGAGATTTGCAACCTGCCTTGAAAATGCAGTTCCCCACCTTCCCTGCCTCATTTATTCAATGTAGAGTTACTGAGCTTCGATCCTATGCTGATCCTTGCTCCAGGCTCCAGGGTTAGCAGGGTGAACAGACCAGATCCACACCGATGAAGCAGAACAGCTAAGGAAGCAAGTGTTACAGAGCTCATACAGCAAAGAGTGTGAGTGATGCTAGATTCTCCTAGCATGTTCCCTTCCCTCCCCATGATCTTCCTTTGCCCTGTGCACCTGGGAAGACACAGCAGTGGCAGGATCTGCGTGGAGGAGCCAGGTGGACCATTTGCATGTGTGCTCTGGCTTTTTGTCTTCCAACCTGAGGAGCTCTGAGAAAATGGAGTGACTATGGAAAGTTTCAAGCTGAACATGATCTTTGAGTTGATGAGCTAGGCCAACCGCTTTGTTTTCCAGATAAGAAAAACAAAATTCATTGATTTACTCCTAAGCTGTTTGGTGAGAGAGTTTGCAAGAAAGACAGAAACAGAACTTGATGTCTTTTAATTTTTGAAATTCTTTTAGTCAGGGGAAGTAAATACTTGTAAGTCATCCCTGTGCTTATTGGCTCCAGCAGTTAGTGAGATATAAATCTGAACAATACTGGCTCACACTTATTGAGGAATTTGTGTGTGCCAGACTCTGTCCTTACTGTCTTATATTAAATAGTTCATTTCCTCTCACATCCAGAGATGAGTACACAATTGTTCTCATTTTGGAGGTCCAATATGTGATCCACAGAAGGTTGTGTGTAACAACCAAAGACACCCAGGCAATAAAAATTAGGCCAGAGGTTAGATTCAAGGACTGTACTATAGTCAGCTACTGCGCTGTAGTCAGCTTTCCATTGTGGTGGGAAAACACCAGAGAAAAACAACTTAAGGAGGCCTGTGGTCACTTAGCTGTTATTTTTAGGCCCATGGTGAGGCAAAGCATCATGGTAGGGAGCACATGATGACCAAAGCTGCTTACCTCATGGTGGCCAGGAAATGGAGAGATAAAAAGAGGGAAGGGCCGAGTATTCCCTTCCCAGAGCACATCTCCAGTGACCTGCTTCTTCCAACTAAGATGAATCCATTTATGAGATCAGAGCCTGCATGACCCAACTGTACCTCAGAGGACCATGCTGCTGCCCTGAGGACCAATCCTTCAACACATGCAATAGTGGGCATTTCAGATCCAAATCATGAAGAGGATCTGGGCTCCGAACCATCACAATTGGTTGCTATTCTAGTTGTGAATGATGGGCAGGAAAGAGTAGGCTATGAACAAAGATTGTAGATCAGATGAGTTTCTAGTTTCAGAATGGGTAGCTGGCTCCACAGGTTTTTGTACTTTGTCTCATTAGGCCTTATCCACAGTTGTGCTTAACCCATGTTTGCAGCTTTGTTGGGATCAAAGCAGCCCAAGAGATGAAGGTCAGGCACAAGGACAGGTGGGTTGTTTGGGGATGAATAGTGTTCCGGCGAGCACTCAAAACCAGTGAGCAAGGCCAGCCACAGTGGCGATCTGTTGGGATCGGACAAGGGGGTATGGAATAGGAGGCTAAGGACAAGCACAAGGGTGGAGCGAGTCAGCAGGAGGGTGGCCCTGACTATCACGGGGATGGGACCATCAGGCCTAGCAGCATGCATGGCCATGTGGCTGCAGAGGGCTCATGGAGGATGGCAGGGTGGCGGCATCAGCAATGAATTATGACAAGGGTGAAGGGAGTAGGAAATAAAAGCTACACAGCTTTAGGTTGGTCATTTATAAGTGCAGGAAATGAAAGGGATGATTAAGTGAAGACAGGGGGAATGATCACTATCTAGTCAAAGGCACCAGACATGGGCCCTTAGCCATTTCTTTCCAAACATCCATTGCCTTAAGGATATTTCCTAGGTATGACATGGAAGACAAAGCCACAGAGATAAAGTGAAGCTTTTGAAGAAAAGGAAATGCAAAGAAGTCAATAATGGGTGGGGTAAAGGAAACCAGCAAACATTGCAAGTGACATGGCAACACTTCGTGGCTGTGGAGAGCCTTATGAAGGAACTAACTCTGGTTCCTAGCAAGAGTCAGACTTCAGTTCTGGGAACCACTGTAAGGAAAGGACCCAAACACACAGACAACAGAGAATCTTTGAAAATAGTATTCAGTTACATAAAAAGAGTATTCAGCCAATATTGTATGGTCAAACATTTAATTTCCAGTCTATACTTTTGCTGTCCCAAGAAGATATGATATATGTTGGCACTTAAGAGCTGGCATGGTCTTCGATCTCCAGCTATGAGCGTATTGTAGAAAGTTGTTCTTATTCTAAGGCCATAGATGTGGTAACATGCCTATTAATTGCTTTTATGGAACAAACTATTAATATTGAGTCATCACTGAAATAATTTAATCTGTTCATTACACATCCTAAAACACTGGGAAAAGCATAAATTACTAGAATTGTGCCAAAACCTAAGAATTAGATGGAAAAGTCTAAAGAAGTTTTCTGCCAAGTGTAGAACCATCTTAAGAGAGAGAGAGAGAGAGAGAGAGAGAGTCTGTGTGTGTGTGTGTATGCCACAAAGACTAAGGAGCATTACTGACTTTCATTAGGGGAGGTTTAATGTACTGAAAATCCCAGTACAATCCAAGAAAATGAAGCATTATTTTGTCTAAAATGTCTCCCTAAGGAAACGCTGGATCCCCATCCAAAGTGCAAACATAGAATGAAATATATCATTTCTGCTTGCCAAATAAACTCTAACCTATAAATAAATGGATATATATTCAGAAGGCAATTTTTCAGTCCTTACCATTGCTGTACTCGAATCCGCTTAAAGACTGTGATCATGCTTTATTTAAGTATATATCCACAGGGCACACATATTGGAGGGCTCGGCACATAGTGAATGTTCCCTATTTGCTGAAGCATTGAATAGATCAGTTATTTCAGTAAGGCTTCTCAAGTTTATTTGTTCACTAGGATTTGTACTGCAGTTCTATACTGGCTTCTGAAAACTAAATGGATCAGAATTAAAATAAAGGATAATAATAATGATTAAAGTGTAAGTGAATGAAAGAGTCTCTGGCTTATCCAAACCTGCAACTATTTCCTTTATTGTAGGAAAAGTATTGTCCCCTTAAAGAGAGCTGATTCCCAACTCCTGGGACTCGTGGATATGTAAAATACGGGGCAGTAGGAACGTGGCAGGTGTGATTTTGAGATGCGGGATTATCCTGGGTTATTTGAGTGGACTCTACATCATTATGGGAGAGGAGGCAAGGGGGGTCAAACCCAGAAAAAGATTTGAAGGTTCAGAGCTTCTGACTTTGAAAATGGAGGAGGGGGGTCACAAGGAAAGAAATGCAGTGACCTTTAGCAGTTGGAGAATGCACAAATGAGTCACCTCTTGTCGTCTCCTGAATGTTTCAAAAGGTACACGTGATTACTAAAATATTCTAAATGACAGTCTGCTAGAACAGCAAAATAATAAGTTTGCATTGTTTTAAATCAGTAAGCTGGAGGTAGTTTGTAACCATGTCATTAAGACACTAATACCCACATAAAGAAACACAAGCTCATGAATACTTTTGAGTCATCAAAATTGCTCAAGGCCACCCAATGGGTTAATGCCAACAGCAGCAGAAATCCCAGGTCTGCTTATTATTATTCTAGCATCATTTCCATATCATTACTGATGAAGAAGACCTGAAAAATCCACGCTGATGATACTCTTCTAGTCTATAAAACAATCATACCAAGTAGAAATAATTTCTCAGAGTTCTACTCTCTATTCGATGCTGTTGTGCTAACTTGGTGATGGACTCTGAGCCACCACCAGCTTCTGGGCAACCTGGCTGAGTGAGGATATTCAAACGGGGATTGAGGTGAATGCACCCACTTATAGCTGCCTGCCTTGGGGGATTCCATTAGCCTCTGCCTGGGTAAAGGTGTCCTTTCTCTTGCTGCATTTCCCTTTGTTTTTCTCAGGAGCAGAGGCTTCAGGCAGCAAAAATCCCTAAGAACACGGACCTCGGACACATTAGCAAGACAAACCCCTGGGAACATTTGTCTTGTACCTGTAGTCATCATCCTGTTCCCACTTTTGAGTGCAAGGATTTTGAAGGGTGTGTTTTGACATTTGGCTCTACCAGTGCCCTGGGAGTCACGATTCAGGTCTTCAAGAGATGCTTTGGTAGAATGTTATATCTAGAAAGTATTATGAATAACCATCTTGGCCCTGGGGTGCAAGAGATAATGGGGGAAATCTTTTATTTTTTCCATGGCTGTGTTGCAAGGGGCTGATCCAAAAGGGGTTAGAATTGCATTGGGCTGTTCCAATAGATATTAAAGGTTGAGATGGTTTAATGACAAAGGAAATTGTTTATTATTTTTTCAAGAATTAGAAGCATGGAATTGGTACATCTGGCCCAGCTGGTAGCACATCTCATCATCAGAAAGCTGGGAGCCTCCTAATTTCCTTTCCTACCAAGCTTAGTGCTTGATTTCTACCTTCAAGGTCATCTCATGACCCCAGGTTGCAGTTGGAGCTACAGCCATGATGTCCCTAGTGTAGAGCATGGTAGAAATAAAATCAGAATTGCAACAAGTCCCGCCCTGGATTCCTATTCCTATTTAAGAATCACTTTTGGAAATCTTGATCATTTAATTTCCATGCATATTTAATGACCAGAACTTAATCATGCAACTACTAGAAAGGTTGTAAAACTGGGATTCAATCACTAAGAAAAGAGAAGAACTAACCCTGGTTAGACAGTCAGTGGGTTCTTCGTATCATGTGATTTTAGACATCTACAACCAATATATCATTATCTTCCACCAATAGGCTTGAAAATTCACCCCAAACTTTGCAAAGACCCCCATGATGAGTGGAGTGGAGTGAGATACCAAATACTTTTGGCGTTAGATCAAGAAAACCATTAAAAAGTCCCGGGGATGTTGCATTACACCCGAGTCTGATACTGTGGGAAACAGTGGAAGTAAAGAAATCCGCTTACTCTTCTGTGTTCTGGGGAGCAGTGTCCTGCAGAGAACCACCCTTCCTCCACGTGACTTAATGAGACCCGCAGATGCCCTCTCTTGCTTAACCTACAGCAGGGCTGGACTCAGGCCCTCCACACTCTCATTCTTGGCTTCATTAATGTTCAGCTGAACACGTCCATCCCACTGACCACTGGGACCAAAGTGCTTGTTAGCCCGATGTGGTCCAGCTGTCCTCCTTCCTTCAGCCCCTGCGTGTGGCCTGACCACACTCCGAACCAGACTCAAAGCAGCAGAGCACTGCATCCACCATCGGTGATGCTACCTTTCCATCCCACTTTCACACCTGCTTCTTGCAGCTTTATCTTTCTCTATAAAATTCCTCTGCCTAACTCCCGAGCAGTTTGCAGGTTTTATAGCAATCATTTTTTTGCTGCAGGGATCTCCCTGGCCCTCTAGTGATGGGTCCTTTCCTACCTTCCTTACCCAATGCAAGCTTTGCAATTATCCTTTTGTGCCAAATTCTCTCCTTGCTAAGTTCAGATTTCCTTTTGTATGCTTAATATCAGGGCCACTGGACAGACACCTGAGAACATTAGCAAATGAGAGGCAGGGACAGATTTTTCCCTCTGTCATTTTGCTAAGTAAATATGAGCCACTGTTTTTCCTTGCAGTGAGTACTATTGTTTTATGAATGACCCACAAAAGTGAAAGGTGGCCCGAGGGTGCAGTTCAGTGGCAGAGCATTTGCTTAGCTTGCATAAGGACCTTGGTTCCATGCCAAGCTAGAAGGAAAAAAAATGGAGGAGGTGGTTGGTACAAGGACCCTGAACAGCCTCTAGAGTCATGGGTAGCTATAACCACAGAGGTGGAATGTCCACAGAGCTACTGAAGCTGATCTGAAAGACTTTGTTGCTTTGTTGTCAAAGTAATTGAGAGACTCTGAGTTAAGCAAAGTCAGGTAGGTTTCTTTCCTGCAGGATTTCTTATAAGCATTTTGTGAAACTTTCAAGAATGGGATATGGTACACACGGCCTCCATAAATTATTTGACCATGAAATGCTTTTTAGTTGTCAAACACTTATAATAACAATATGGAGCAGTTTGCAAAATGCTATTTGAAACTCACTCAGATCCAACGTACTATCTAATGCACTGTGTGGAAGGCAAGGTTTAAGTCTGTTATGGTTTAGATCTGGTTGTCTCCCAAAGGCATCAGATGTTCAGAGGTGGGGCTTTTAGAAGGTGGCTGGCTCATGGGGGCATTAATCCACTGAGGAGTGTCACAGCTTGTGCTTTTAGGAGGTGGGGCCTGGTTGGAAGTGGTCACTGGTACCTGTAATCCTTATCCTCGGCTCCCCCTTTCTCTCTCTGCTTCTTTGCCACAATGATGTGAGGAGCTTTCCTCCACCAGACCCTCCCACCATGCCAATTCTCTCACCCGACCATGAGATGAAATCTCTAAAACCCAAACCAAAATAAAATCTCTCCTTCAAATTGTGTCACAGAGATGAGGTAAATGACTAAGGCAGCTTCTGAGCCATTGAAAGGAGTAGAGGCCAAGACTGGGAGCCAGGGGACAAGGCAGCAAATTGGGATCAGATACATTAAGTATCAGGTGCTCTCCTTCTAAGTGGGAGGTGTGCTAAATAGCCTTAGCCTTAGGGAGATACTATAAATGGGTCAGATTTCCCAACAGGAAGAGTCTGCATTTAAGACACATTTGATTTACAGCAGCTTTTGCAGTGACCTTGGCTTTCCAGTTTGCAAGGAGTGTCACCAGGGTATCTAAGTAGTATGAGGTTGTGAATTTTTCATGGCAAGGCATGTATTTGTGCTCTTGGCCTCCTGGGTAAGGGAAAAGCATGACATGTCAAGAGCAACATAAATTGTTAAGTAAATCTTTATTTCCCCCCAGACCTCCCTGTGAAGTCTCATTGTTAGTGTCCCACTCAACAGTTCATTCATTTATGAACATTTATTGAGCAACTTCCTTTGCTAAGTACTGGGTGGGGGGGAGGTACAACAATGCATAATCCAAACTAAGGCGGTGGCATAAGTGTCCCAGCAGCAGGTATGAACATGAGAGGAGGAAAAACAACTTTGAGAGGGGATCCCTCTTTGAAGTACTCAGGCATTTGGTGTCTGCTACAAACACAATTGTGGTGGAAAGTAAGTCTTTTACTGTTCTGTGAGACTCTACTCCTGAGGGACCCAGAGTGGTCAAGTGGCATGAGTCTTACTGGGTTCAAATCTCAGCCATGTCTCTCAAGGCTTCAGTATCTAATTCTTTAATGTACACAAGGAGGAGGCTGGAACAGAGTTCTTTAAATCCCTTCAGCTCCCAAACCATGTAATTTAGAGATAGAGAAATCCATATACTTTGATGCATATATGTACAGTAATATACCTGGTATGATCAAAATATACAGTGAATGTCTAAATTAGGAAAATTTATTATGGTAAAAGGCGTGGTACAGTGAATCCCCCTCAGAATACTTCCTTTCCCTTCAGACACACTCATCCCATCAGGTTGGCACTTTCTGAAGCAGTTCTAGAAGTCCTCTTTCCTGAATGTCCTTAATTGTGCTGTCATGCCTGCCTCAACATCCTGCATTGATTTAAAACATTTCATGGTCATTTTGATTTTGGGGAAAAGCCAGAAAAGCCACGTGGTGCCAGATCTGGTGAGTGAGGTGGATGGGGACTCACTATAATGAGTTTTTAAGCCTTTTCTTAGCTTGCATTCAATAGTAGTGTTCACTGCATTTTTTTCATCTCATAAAGACACTTAGAAAAGAGGGATTCTAGAACTGCCTCCGCAAGAGGCAAGAGCATGAGTGAGGGCTCAAAGCAAGGAGGGCTGGGAAGGGTTAATGACAATGTGTCTTTTACTCTAATCATTTGCTTTTTAAAAATTAAATGTTCCCTCTTTCTTTTAATCATACCTTGTACATGCCAGGTATGTATTTACCCAAGTGCATGGAAATGGGCAAGACTGCTTCTAACTGATGTGTGCTGGGAGGACTTGGGATTGTTGAAAAACAGCCTTGCCTGTGAGCTTTAAAGAAAACCCAAACATTGGCATGGGATGATGGGAATAGGCAGAGTACAGACAAGGCCCTGGGGTGTGGGGAGGGCAGGGCAGGGCAGTTAGAAAGCCTGGTGCTACAGTCCAGCATGGTTACTGGCACCAGGAGAGGAAGAGACCATGAAGCAGACTGCTGCGTCTCAGGAGCCTTGACTTCAGAGACAAAGGCAGCCTCCCCCTTGCTTGCTGGGCCCCATTCCTGGCCTGGCCTCTGCCTCTTCAGTCCATTTGCTCATGCCCCTCTTTCTGCATGATCTGTTGACGCCCATCTCCTGGGAGGCACATCCTTTGCAGTCTTAGAGTCCCCATCTCCTGAGAGATCTCACCACAGCCCACCTGCACATCTTGTGTCTCAGAACCAAGCTCATCTCTTCTGGAGCATTTAGCCACACTTATGTTAACTTAGGCACCAAGCTTGTTCATCATTTATTTGTCACCTGCTTCCTTAGGGATGGAATCGCCACAGGGCAGGCATCAAGCCTGTCTGACCTACTCTGATATTCTCAGTGGCTATGCATCTGCCCCAGAAAATATTGTTTGAATGGATGAATGAATGAATGAGTTGGAACCTCTTCAATAAATGCTATGTAAATAAATGAATAACCTAGATTGCATTTAATAGATATTATAGGAATTAATGAGTGAGCTGAATACACTTAGTGAACACAGTTTGAATGAAGGGATGAAAGCATGGGAACTCACGCTGTGGCAAACCACAGTGTGCATTTCCTAAGGCTGCAGAACCTATAATATGTTATTCAATATAATGTCTTCTCCAATTTCTCCCTAATGTTCAACATCTACTGATAGAGGCCAAACAATATTTTTTAAGGAACACATTTTTAGAAAGTTACACAGACACTTGGTGCCTCCTGCTCTGTGAGCTTTGGTGAAGGACCCCTTTCATTCTTGGCCCAGGAGAAGACATCTAACCCAGGTATGAATGCTGAGCTCAGGGCCTGTGAGAGTCACATTCCTGTGCCCTGCTGTTGGTACCTCAGGGTCCTCCCTGGTGTTGCCTCTTGAGCCTTCTGAAGTGCAAATTTTACTTCCAAGGTCTGGCTGATTCCTAGTCTGCGGTCTTCTGCTGTGTGAGAAAAAGCTGTCTTCTCACCCAGAGCTCCTGCTTACACACACCTCGTTCTCCTCCCTCCTGCCTGCAAGTGCTGCACCTGGGCATCTGTGCAGCTGGCTGCAGCCGCACCTGGTTCCAGCCCCCAGGGCTGGCTCAGAGCTGAGCTGGATGAGCGGTTTACTCAATGGGAGCTGCACAGGTCAAGGGGAGCCACCATTGCCCAGTTAACAAGCATCACCTAGACACTCCAGACCCAGATGATCTGATTGCTGCTTCCGTTTGTTTCATTATTCACTCAGGGTGACTTCTAGCCTCTAAGTGAAGCTGCATCAGAAAACAGTGGCTTAAGTTTAAACATTTGCACTACTAGTAGCAATTGGCCAAGGAGTCTCCTTGCTTAATAAAATAGAGTTAAGGGTTTTAATATAAGCCTCTAAGAGTTTACACAATGCTTTCTTTTATATTATCTCATTACAGTCACTGAATCCTTGGAGTAATGTTTTACTGTTATCACATGAAAATAGGGACTCAGAGCATAATGTGCTCCAAGTCACTTACCTGGCTGGGAAGTGGCAGTAACTGAACGATCATGCATTTAGAAACCTCCCAGCAGGTTCCCCTTTAGTTTGTTGCCTTCACTTTGTGTCCTGGGTGATAGGTCAGACAGGGCCAGGAAGATCTGACAGAATTAATCAGGTAAAATTTGTTAGGGTGTTTTTCTAAGAAATAAAAAAAGGAAGGAAAGACCTAGATAAAGGAGACCAGATGCCCCTTCCATGGAGAGCAAAGGTGAACCTCACTTACAATCACTTAATTTCATCATCATCCTGCCAAATTCTGCCAATCATCCCCATTTCTCATGGGAATAAACAGGCCGGAAGTAGTGACAAGCCTTGTGACAGGTTGTTTGCAATTAGTTCCACCTCACGTGGCTCTTTACAACCTGACTTCACCCCTCCTTTCCATTAAGAAGCAGAGTCTGTTGTCTCTCCCCTATAACCTGGGAGGGCCTTAGGACTTACTTGGACCACTGCAATACAATATAAATGGTGTCAGTGGCTCTGGAGGCTGAGTCTTGGTAGAGCTTGAGACTTCAGTCTTCCTTTATCCCCTTGGAACAAAGAGATCACTCAGTCTAACCCACTGGAGGATGAGAAACACAGGAGAGCAGAGACACAAAGCCAGCTGCCACAACAAGAGAGAGGCCACTTTTGCTCTGGCTAATCAGTTTTCCAACTGACACAGTGGAGAAAGCAATGAAGGAATGATACAACCAAGCTCATTATGGTTCTGTGAAAGGATGAGAAATCATGAGAAAAAACTAAATTGTTGGAATTTTAAGCCTTTATGTTTGTGGTAATATACAACTAAAGCAGAAACTGATGGCATCTATAATAAACACCTGCACTACATAACGCTGGCCTTGGACCCAGTAAACTGGTAAAGGTTATAGTGCGGAGGACACGGCAGAGGCGGGAAGAGCTGTTAGGGCTGAGGAAAGGGCATCCCACAGCACACACCTAGTAGGGGGACAACAAATGAAACTGAGTCCTGAGGTCATCTTTGGACATGGACAATGTACTTTATGACCTTAAGGTCCTGGCTAAGAAAACTTCCAGCTTCAGTGTTAAAAGGATCAAGTTCTTTTAATTAATTTGTCTATTTATACCATCTTGTTATGAAAAGATATAGGAGACAGCAGTTAAGGAAGGAAATAGTTAATTTTAAGTATAATTTAGAGGACATATAGAAGATCCAAAATATGGGAGGCTTTAAAAAAGTAATTTTCATGTCCTGTGTGCTACAGCAAAAATTTTTCAATGTAGGAAATGGATCCAGAGTAAGAGCAAATCAAGAAAGTGTCTTTGAGACCATTTGCAGGAGTTCAGAAAGATTTGAGTCAATACCTAGCAGGAACTTTCAGTCTGACAAATGTTAAGGGCATTATCATACAGCAGCCTTATCTGGTGCTCAGGGGACAGATAGACCCAACACAGAATAGTTTGAGGTCACCTTGGACTGGAAGTCAACATTAACCCAATTCATGGAAAGGACATACAGTTTTTAAGGTTGTTGTACTGGTAGCTAGTAGTGAATTAGAATGTGAATCAAGTTTTCTCCTCCCAAACCACTACAAAGACTAGAGTGAGCTCTGAACATACAGCAATACTGATGTACCACACAGTATACTCCTCTGAGGCAAGTACCGCTGCTATTTCTCCTGTACACGAGGAAACTAGTGCTCAGAGAAGCTTAGGTACCATGTCCAACGCCACTGTCTTTGTCCATTTTCTGTTGCTGTAACACAATATTTCAGACTGGGTGACTTGTAAAGAAATTTAGTTCTTACAGTTCTAGAGGCCAAGAAGTTCAAGATCGGGGGGCACCATTTAGTGAGGACCATCTTGCTCTGCCACAGCATGGTTGCGGGCATCACATGGCCTGAGAGAGAAAACTCACAAGCTCAGGTCTCTCTTTTTCTTCTACTACAGTCACTAACACCATCATAAATGTCCTGCCTTCGTGACCTCATCTAAACCTGGTTACCTCTCAGGAGACTCACCACCAAATTCCATCAGCCGAGGGACTTCTGTTGGGTTGTTTACCTTTTAAAAATAAGCAAGGAGTTATTTATAATAGTAAGCATAATGGGTGATACATTGTGACAATTTGAGAAGTTTAACTAAGGGACTCAGCAGGGAGCCAGGGACGTTATTTTGTAAATATCATTATCACGTGCAAGAGGAGGTGTAGAGTTGGTGTGGGCAGATAACCTGTATACAGTGTAAGGGAGGAAAAGAGGCCTACTTTGCCCCTTTTTTGCTTTTGTTTCTTTTTCTGTTTTCTGCTGTCTTGAACTGTTGTCCCTGTGACATGCCACCCTGCCTTGGGGACAGTTGGTTATGGACTGAAACCTCCACAAACTGTGAGCTAAATATACTCTTTCTGCCTTAATTTGGAGAGTCAGGTATTCTGTCTCAGCAATGAAAGAAAAGTAACTGAGACATTAAGTAACTATCAAACAAGGTAAATATTACTAACATCTAATGATAAAACATTTAGAAACAAATTCTTGTTCACCTAGGGAATCGACTACATTTAGTCAGTAAAACTTACATCATACGTGTATACTATGAATGTAGAATTGCCTATCCTTTGCATACTGTCAGAGCTCAACAAAAATTAAACCCATGAATTTTGGGGGAACACATTAAAACTGATGTTTTTGTGCCCATATGAAACTCGCCAAGTCATCATGGCGGTGGTCCGGCATGGTGAAGAAGCCAAAAACAAGAACATATCAACTTCCTATTTCTTCTCTCCTCAGCCTAAAATAAACCACCTGTTTCTTCTTTCAAGCACTCCAATCAGCTGCTAATATGTCACCTGGCCCACCTCCTACACATTACCCCAGGCCAGACCTAATAAAAACCTAACAACTCTTCTAGTCAGAGAGAATTTGCACTTTTTCACAACCCTCCTGTGTCTGCAACAAAGGCCTCTTTCTCTCTTTCTCTTTGTCGCTCAACTGCACCAAAAAAATGTAACAAAGCCATGGCCACCACCAAGCTGGGAAGAGGAGGCCCCAGGATCTGGTCCAGGGATGTCTGAGTCCAGACCTTGAACTTGAAGCGTCTCAGCTCAGCTGCCTGAAATCTTTACAACCAATCATCGACTCATGGTACTTGGTTTGTTCAGAATGAAATCCCACTTTGCAAAGCCCAAGTTAAATAAATTTAAGGTCCACCTTAACCCAGGGTCATAGTGTAAGGGTGTCTTCCAGATCTCCTGGATGCAGCCTCCCCCACCCCTGCAGAAAGCCCTCCAACTGCGCAAAGTGAAGCGAGTGCAGGCTGCCTTTTATCTTCTGGCTTCTCCAGTCATCTGGACTTGTTTACAGCACCCCCTCCAAACCAGCTAACTGTGTTCATGCCCTAACCAGCCCCTGTCAATGAGAGTTTTGTGAGATTCAAATGGTGTGAAAGACCTCGGATGTTTGAGAGGATAATTTGTCCCTCTGAAATTGCACTCTCTCTTACCCTTAGGGCTTTGGCATCAAACTGTGTCTCTGTTTTCATTTTTTTTCTTTCCTCTTTCTATACTGAGATGGTGCTATATGCTTGTTTCATTTTTTTCCCCTTCTCGCCAGAGTAGAAACCTGAATTGTCTTGTGTAGAAAACCAAATTATTGAATTATGAAAAAAAAAGATCTATTACTCCTTCAGAATGAAGACAAATACATAGCTTGTGGTGTAATGCATCAATTTGAGCAGTAAATACAGAAAACAGAAATGATATTTATATAGAAGAAAAGAATAAAGACATCACATCGCCATAGAGAACATAATGAAGCAAGCAGGCTGAGTTACATAACTGATCCCGTGGAGCCCACGGCAAGGCAAGCCCCACTCAGCGATGCAGCGGGTGGATGTCACCACGACAGGAACAGACAGCTTTGGTGTTTATGCCTCTGCCCCACCAGCCACCCAGTCCCTTTAGTGCATCGCTTTCAGTTCTGGGAAACTTACTTCTTTGCACACAATTCTGCCCACTTTTTAAAACACAGCAAACAGGCAATGTAACAATTTTACATAAACTTAATCTCAGTTTTGCAACAGGTTTATGAGACGGGGACAATTATTGCTCTTTCTGTTTTATTAATGGAAGAAATATTTGGAGAGGGGAGGTAACTTAACTAAAGTTACACCGAACATCAAGGACAGATCCTGGGTTTGAGGCGGTGCTTAGTGCCATCGTCAGCTCTAGTCACCTCTGTGCTGTGCCACCCCTTGGTCCTGGCAGGATCTGGGTCTATCAGACCCAGACAGACCTCAAAAATGGCCCTGCAAGGGCAGGTTTGTGTCCAGCCTCTCATCTAGTTTAGTAGGAGGAGCATTAATTAAGCCTTATAGGAAAAGCAGGGGTCCGAATTCCTTACCCTTCACCCATCCATACATTATTCACCCCTCTTGGAACCACACACCGTATTTTGTTGGCTATTGAGACAGATAGGTAGATAGCTAAGTAGGTAGATTTTTAAAAATGGAGGTTTCCTTAAGAGGACTTCTCACAGCCAGGTGTAGAGACTCACATCTGTCACCCCAACACTGAGGAAGGCTGGGACACGAGGACTGGTAGTCTCAGCTTTGTCTGGGCAGCTTAGCAACACAGGGAGACCCTGTCTTAAATTAAAAAAAATTAAAGGCAGAGGATACAGTTTAGTGACAAGGTCTTGGGTTCAAAGTTCAGTACTTAAAAAAATTATTGTGGGAAGGGCTTCTTGTATCCAACTTGGTCTGGTTCAAGATGAAATATTTCTAGGTGAAATACTGATAAACCTACCTGTTTATCTTCTCCAGAAGAGTATGAACCCCTTGAAGGGTGGGATTATGCCTTTGAATCCCTACAAAGTATCTTTCCATTAGCAGATCCTCAATAAAAAAATACATCGATATATATTGTCCAGTATATGTTGATATATAGATTGAAATATATATTGATATATATATTTCAGTGTATCAATGTTGAGTTTTCATAACCTTGTGAAAGGTAAAGTAGCATTGAGCGACATTCTCCTGAGGGGAAGGGGTTTTATACACAGGATAATCAGGACAGGTTTTATGTAGGAAGCCAGACAAGGAACTGCATATGAAAGCAGAGAGAAAAGGAGGCCTTCCGGGCAGCAGTCTCTGGCTTCTAAAGATACAGAGAGAGTGACAGCTGCGTCAGAAAAGGACAGTGAACTCTGAGGGGCTGAGCACATGGGGAAAGGGGGTTCCTGGAAGCTGGTGTGGTGTCACACACTGGTCATCCCCGCTCCTCCAGTGGCTAGGGTGGGAAGATAACTTGAATCCAGAGATTGAGACCAGCCTGGCCAGCACAGCGAGATGCCATCTGCAAACAAAGCACACCAAGAAGGAAACTTTTCATCAATTATTTCTGGAGTTTTCCATTTAATATTTTTGGGCCAAGTTTACCACTCATAACTGAAACCATGGAGAGTGAAGCCATAGATGAGAGAGAACTAGAATACTCCGGAAGCCACCGTGCTTTGAGAAATGAGACTTTATTTCATCTCGAGCCAGATCAAGTTGAATACAAGAAGTCCTCACCACATCATATTTTTTAAATACTAAAGATTGAATCTAGGGCCTTATCACTAAACTATGTCTCCAACCTTTTTAAATTTTTTTAAAATTTAAGACAGCATGTTATTAAGTTGCTGAGTTGCCCAGGCAGAGCTGGGACTACCAGTCCTCCTGCCTCAGCCTCCCACAGTGTTGGAGTGACAGATGTGAGCCACCACACCTGGCTGTGAGAAGTCCTTTTAAGGAAACTTTCATTTTCTTTTTCACCTGCCATTCATACAACAAAACTTGCCTCATAGGAAAGTGGGGAGAATGATGGAAGGAATTAACACATCTGAAGTACTTAGACCTTTGCCAGTAAGTGCTCAATCAGTGTCACATGTGACTGTCAGCATTATTACTGCTTCTTTGCAGTTACCAACCGCAATTGTGAAATAAATTGCAGAGATACCTATTGATTACTCTTTACATTCTAGTTTTTATTTTTCTCTGAAAAGAAAATCTAATTTCAGCACATTTTAACCCTCCAGTTGATTCTAACAGCCTGGCACTGGTGTCAGCTTTCCTGTTGAAATGACAGGCAGTGTCCAGAGAATTGACTGAAATATGCATGATACCTCCTGCCTTTCCAGGCTGGAAAGCATTATGCTTATGTCACATGATACAAAGTAATATAAGGCTACAATGCCGGTAGCTTTATGTTACTGTCTCATTATTGGTGGTTATTATGGCATTTAGTGAGCATGCGAGATGTGCTTTACTTCTGCTGTCTCACTTCATCTCTCCTGTAGCAACATCAGTACAATTACCTTCGCCTGGCATCTGTGCAAACTGAGGCAGGCGAAGCTAAAGAACTCAGCTGTGGTCACACAAGCTGGGATGCAATGTAGTCGAGCTAGGATGGAATCGTAAGCAGCTTAGTATCAGGACTAGCTTCCAGTGCACTGCGGTTTCAAGGAACTCCACTTTGCAAGGCCACCACACAGAGGAGCTGACATAGAGGAAGCCCTAGGGTTCCTCTGTCCCCTCTGCACTCTGCAGGGCCTCACACAGTGCTCAGCATGGGAGTCACTTGCTTACTGTTGGTGACGTGTTCTGAGACGCCCAGCTTCCCATCTGTACTCGTATAGGCTATTTGGGGTCCGGGCACCCGCCCTAACTTTCTGCAGTGTGCATCTTGCCTGGGCTTCAGTGTTGCTGCTTCTTTTTGTGGCATCTGCAAAACAAAAGAGGCCACACGCAGAAGCTCTTCCCCACACGCTTAGCTCTCCTCCGCACCTCCGCCACGGGGTGTGGGTCTTCCACTGTCTCACCCCCAGCTTTCAGAGCCGGCTTGGCGTTTTGTATAAAGAAGCACCTTGATGTGGTTGATGTGACACAGCTGTTGCGATACAGGAGGCTCTTACGGTGTCCCGTAGGAAATGGACACAGGAATCCCTGGTGACTAATTCCGGAATCTCACGCATCCCTGATGATATCAGGTTCCCTGTGAGTTGAGCACTTACTCCATGCTAAGCACTTGGTGTGTGTTATACCATTTATTCCTCCTGATCTGGGCAGAGAAGCAGATATTTGCTGAATCCTTTATACAAGGGAAATAGGCTCAAGGACACAAGGCTGGTAATTGTCACCACCTAGCCTTGAATTTGGACCCCACAAGGAAGTCAGGCGCTAACCTTGTCCAGCCCTGATCACCAGGGTCCTCAATATACCCGTTCGTGATTCCCACTCATCCCTTTGCCCCACTAGATCTTGGGTCTGAGGACAGCGCCAAGGACCTTGTAAGACCCACAAGGATGGGTTAGAGCTGTGGCCCTGGGTAAGAAAGACTTCCAGGCACAGAATGTGGAGAAAACCAGACCAGAACATCAAGACCTTGCCATTACTGACTTCTTGTTCCAGCATCAGAATTCCACCAAGGCAAAGTGGTAGGATGAAAATAGTGTGCTGGTATTTGTGGACCCAGGCCTGTCATGGCAGAACGCAGCACGTCTCAAAAATATTTACCAAAGGAAATACTGCTTCTTGTTTTTACCACTATGAAGTGAACTGATCTCTGTGTGCCTGAGCGTTGTGTAATATTTTGTAACCAACAAAGCACTGATTAAAATAGAAGATGGGAGTTGGAAGGAGCTCTAGAATCCCACTCGTCCTACCATCTCATTTTAGAAGTGAAGTCCAGCAAGTGTGCTGCAGGCGGTGTTGGAGGCAAGCTGGGAACAGGTGGTACATATGCTGTCCTCACCTCGCTGGTGGCATCTCTGGTCTGGATAGCCAGACTGTAGACGGGTTGGTGACTAACTTAGCACTGTTTGGGGATAGGAGACAGGAGCCCAGGGTTTCTTCTCTCCTAGTGCATGTTTGTTTGCTTTCGTTTTTGAGACAGGATTTCTCTGTGCAGTTCAGGCTGGCCTTGAACTCACTTTGAAGCCCACACTGTCTTTAAACTCACAGCCATCCTCCTGCCTCAGCCTCCTAGGAGCTGGGATTACAGACCTGTGTTACTGTGCCCACCCTCCCAGTGTGGTTTTAAGCACTGCAGCCTCCCTGCAAAGGGCCTCTTGGAATGATCTATTTTTGCATATGGTGATTTGAATGTCAACAAGGAGTTGTTTCCATCAAGCCAGTGCCAGAGAAATTGAAGATCTCATCAGGAATGTGTTTGGAACCTGCCTCTGGTGCCAGAAATCTGTTTCTTTACTCGGGTTCCCTATGCAGCTGTCCAAACACAGCGTGATTAATCTGGCCTGCTAGAGAGGCCAGAGAGCACTTGAACTATAGGAAGTGACAGCACTTAGGGGAATTGCTAGGTGACAATACCGATGACTGCCTTGTAAGTTTCAAATATGAATTAAGCCATGCACTGGTTGCTACTGAGAGATGCATAATTATGCACAGCCAGCCCTGCAACCCCAGGGAGGTCCTGCTCGAAAGTCCTTTTCTGGGGAAGTTGCAACTTACTTTTTAAGCAGCTGAGACTGTGTGAGGCCTCCCTGAAAAAATTTCCCTGAGGCCCAGAATTTAAAGTCTCCTCAGTACTAAACATAACATTAGAGAGGAAGTTGTCGGGAAGACTCCCATGCCACGGGCAGAAAGCAGGCTTGTTTCATGGCTCTCATCAGTCCTTGGGTTCTAAAATGAGCCATTCCTTGAGAATTTAGAAACAAGGGAAGTCGAGCTGGCTCCAGCATGTTAAACTTTAATATGGATACATAATAGATCACAACAGAACTAGTGCAAAGTCATCTTAAGGAGACAGTAGGAGCAGACAGCCCCACTATTAGCTATTCAGCTTATGGCTGTTCACATATTCAAAGAAAGACCTTGACAATCAAGAGGACCTCTGCGGGAAACGTAGGTCCCCTCAAGAAGGGCAAGGGAACCCTGTTGGAAGATCTTGAAGTGTTTCTGATGAGGTCCACATGGACCCCACTGACATGGCACGAAGGGGAGCGTTGAGGTCAGCCCACCCCAAAGCCCATTGCTCAGCCCCACTGGGACTCATTCTCAGGCTCTCCTCACACAAGTAGTCCTCTTAAGCAGCTCTTCCTTCCTTAACTGTTTGCTCCCCAGATACTTGTCATATGACCTTTAGGAAGGTCTAACTGTGAGCTGAGACTTCACTGTTTGGTTTTCATTGCCAAAGCTGTAAGCTCGGTTAATGCGTTTGTCTTGGGGAGAGGGATCTGCTGGGGGGACGCTAATGATGTCACTTTTCTAAACGGGGAAAAGGACAGAGGCAAAGTCCTGCGTGGTGGTTGATTAAACTAAGTGAGCATGGCTGCATAGAGGGTGATTCAGGGACGAGAACTATTCTGGGTGTGCGGTGTATTTGGGTTTCGTTCCTTTTAATGGCAGGACCTTCACAATCTGGTACCTAGTGGAAACTCAACCATAGGCATCCTTTGAAGGGGCACCTGTAAAGGGGTATAAGCAAAACAACTGAGCAACCTATAAATGGCTTCTGAATTAAGATCACTCAGCAGAGGAATTAAGATGAGTGATGTATACGTACCAGGTCTGCACAAGGAATGTAAATGTCATTCACTAATAATAATAATAATAAAAATGACTTCTCAGTGCAGCCTAGGTATGACTAAAGTCTTAGAAATGAGGAGCAGGCTGCAACTTCAGAGAGGATTTTTAGCCTGGACCCATGTCAGTTCTGAGTTACTTAATTTCCCCACTTTCAGAAGAGAGTGCTTTCAAATTGAAAACAGCCAAGCCCTAAATTCTATGGTTCCAGCTTGTGGCAAATGGTGAAAAACCAAAATAAAATAACATAGATTGCACAACCCAAGACCAGAGGTGCTTCAAGCACAAATAAGATGATTCTTGCTATGATTCATTTGCTTTTCCTCTACACTTTATGAAAATTATAGGGTAGACTCTTCTACTCTTAGTCTTGTTCAATAGCCATTTCAGCTGTTGAGGTCTAGCACCAGGTCGGATGGGGTTATCAGGAAGCCAAGATTTTTGTTTTGCATGAGTGTCTGTACTAAGACCTCTGCACACTGCTTTCCAACCAAGCAGGGAACAGGAAGAAGGTAAGTTTTCCACAGAGCACTTTCCAGAAAGTTCCATTCAACAGACCAGGGTCACATGTCACCTTTTTCTTAAGGAATTCTGGGAAACTTTTTTACAAAAAGGATGATCGCATAGTAGCTGAATTTCTGATGGAACTGGCTTATCTCTGCACAGCTTCCAAGCCAGAAACCCGGACATGGTCTGTATTCCTCCAATCTCTCACTGATCCTTACCTTTCATGATCATTTTGGGTTTGGAGAAGACCCAAAACTTGTATAGTGTTCCAGATCTGATGAGTGGGGGGGGGGTGAGGATACACTGCAGTGGTTTTATTTGAAGCAACATAGCTGCTCCTGTTCTGAATTAATTCAGAAAATCCAGACAGCCACAAAAGTACAACTAAAGATGCTCATGAAAGAAGACTTCCAGAACTGCTTCAGAAAGCAGCAAGAAGGATGGGACAAGTATGTCTGAAGTGAGGAGGAGGGTTTTGAGGGGTGTTCATGGCACGGTGTCTCTCTAAAATTTAAACACCTACTATATCCTTCAATCATACCTCATTTCTCCCTTCCTATCCCTTTTGCTGTGCTGGCTTTAGCTCAGGCCTTGTATATTCTATCCGAAGGACAGAGTGTGCAGACGTTTCAGCTAGTTGCACTGTCCCCAGCCTGGTCTTTAAGTCAGCACTTCCCATGGCTTGCGTGGCTGTCCATTGAAGAAGGCACATCTCGTGTTCAGTCCTCTGGTTCCAGCAAAGACGAGGACTCAGCATTCACGCTCATCTTTCTCTCATACCCACACCTGTTCCATCCACATATTTTATTGGCTCCACCTTTAAAACCCAGGAATCCTGTAAGTCTCTCCCAACACTTACTGAAGGAAGAAACAAGTGAACGAATGGGTACATGATGCATCCCATAAATACTAATTCATTCAAAGTTCGCCTGTGCTCCCTGCAGGCTTAGTATTTTTGTGCTGATACACACACACACACACACACTAACGTTATTCCTAATCTTCATAATAATTCTAAAAGTAGGTTAGTGCGAGATTTTTGTTTGTTGTTTACTGGTGATAATAATACTTCTTTAATACTTCCTATGGAGAAGATACTACACTGAGTACATTACTGTACGTGCATGGGTAGTACTAGGGTCTCAATCCAGAGCCTTTGCACTGAACTACATCTCCGGACCTTTGTGTATTTTTTATTTCGAGACAAGGTCTTACTAGGTTGCTAAGCTGCCCAGGCTGGGCTCAAACTTGTGATCTCTCTGCCTCAGCCTCCCAGGGTGCTGACATTAGCAGCATGTACCACAGCACTTTAGAAAAGAAACCTTGTTTGTTTCTCACTGCAGTCCTGTGAGACTGATTCTGTTCTCAGTTCTACTTTGCTGGGTGATGAAATTGAAGGTAAATGAACCTCAACAACGTGACCAAAACCAAGCATGGATTGGAAAATGCTTTTGATACATTCTTAGCATTGGACATCTGTAGGACAGGGACCAGAAAAATGTCACTCACAGTTTTCCAAAGCTTCTACCAGAAAGTGAGCATTTGGAGATCTTTTTGGTTCAGTATTTCAAGTCCTTTCTTTTGCACCTTTTATATTTACTTTGTAAACAGTTCAAGTGTCTGTGTTTCTTTGAGACTGGAGGTTTAAGACCAGGAAAGGAGGGAAGGACATGGGTGATAATGCTGTTAAGTAATGACGTTTGGCTCTTTCTCTCCAGGTCATACCCCCTTCCCCTGGGGCCCTGAGTGAGCCCTGCAGTCAGACTCTGGTTTCAAATCCTGAGTCTGGTTTGGTGACCTTGGGCATGTTATGTACTTATGACACAGTTTGGTGTATAGAAAGCAATTTAAAATGTTAGCCAGTACAATAATGACAACACTGGTAGTAGTAATAATACTGCCAGTCTTGGTGGTTCTAGTGGTAGCAGTTGTAATTACATTTGTTGTGGTTGTCTTTGTAATCATGGTATTGAAGATGAAGTATTTTTTTTATTGGGTTTGGTCTCTATCTGAAGCTATTACAAAGGGTGATTGAAAAATACAGGGAATATTCGAGAAGACTACTGTAAAAGACACACTGCCATTAATCTACCTCAAAACAGTCCCCCTCATTTTGAACACCCTTGTCCCTTCATTCTTACCATTTTCTGAAGCAATTCTGGAAGTCCCCTTTTTAGAGCATCATTAAGAGGTATAATAAAAAACACAGTGAATGTCACTGCCTTTGTCATCTAATGGAGAGGTGGACTCATAGGACATGAGGCGGTATTGTCGGCCACTCCTCCTCTGGGATCAGGCATCACCACTTTCGGCTCTTCTCCAAACTCAAAGTGAAAGGAAAACATTTTGCATTGACTCAGGACATCAAGGCAGACATAGTGTTGCATCTAAAGATACTCAGGAAAGAAGACTTTCAGAGCTGCTTTGGAAAGTGACAAGAACAACAAGAAAAGATGTGTGAAGCAAGTGGGAGCATTGTGATCTTCCTGCCTCAGCCTTCCAGAGTGCTGACGTTACAAGCATGTACCACTGCATGGTAATATGTCACATACTGTAATAAATTTTTAAAATTTAACCATTCACCAGAGTTTTGGGTCACATGTCCTAGTTCATATGGATATTTGAAACTAGCTTATCTCTGCTAATGCTTCCCAGAAGAACAAGCAGGGCTTTGGGTGGCCGTAGTGTTGGTAATTTTGTGAGCATCCCTGAATGTGTGTAAAGGTAAAGAACATTTTTTGCTTGATGCTCAGAATCCATTTCTTTAATTTTTTTTCCTGGCAATTGTAGTCAAAATTTTCTCTGGGAAAAAGTTAAACATGCAAATTCCTAGACCCTACCTTTGGGAAGAGAGAGGTGACCACAGTCTGCATTCCAGCCAGATTTTGCAGGTGATTTTGGAAGTACCAGAAGTCTGAGAGCCAGCAGTATTCAAAATGTGATTCCCAAGACCAATAGCTCAATCATGACCTTAGATGTTAGAAGGAAAAAAGAAGCACACAGAATTCCAGGTTCTCTCTCAGACCAACTGAGTAAGAACCCACATGCTAACGATATCCCCACGTTATTGAGGATACTGACCTAAGGCACAGGTTTCCAAACCTGGCTGGAAATCAAAATCATCTGTGGTACTGATGACGAGGACCCACTCTCAGAGATTCAGTTCTCATTATACTGGGATTTTAATACGAAAACCAAAAGCATTCCAGAGACGTCTGCTATGTGGTCACGTGTGAGCGTCACTGATTTAAGATGTGGTCTTTCCAGTGTGACCCTGGTCACCCATACGGATTCAGAAACTCTGGGGTTGGCGCCCAGCAATGTGTGTTCTAACAAGACCCAGGTGAAGTATCCATTCTTACACCCGGGTTCAGGGCAGCTCACGGATGTGATCTGTGGGGGCAGCCTGAGTGGGGAGACCCTGCCGGTCTCTGGTGGGCTTCTCAATGCTGTGGCCATAGTGTTCTTCCTTCTCAGTGCAGGGCAGGGCCACTCTGGAATGAGAATGAGGCTCTTATTTTCTTTATGGCCAGCTGTTACAGAGGAAGGAGGGAAAAGCGTAGGGTAAGGTTCTAACATTTTATGGCTGACTTTGTGGAAAGGGCGTTCTGTTTTTTTATGGCTGAAGGATTCTGTCTTTCCTGGCTTTTTTTTTCTTTTGAGACAATGAGGGTTGAGACACAGGGTAGGAGAAAGGAAGGACACATCGCTTCTGAGGCCTCCACTTCTGCCTTGCCCTGCCTTGCCTCCCTGCCCTCTCCTTCCCTCCCTTCCTCTTTCCTCCCTTCTCTTTCCCTCTCTTTTCTGGCTTCCTTCTTCCCTTCCTTTCCTGTCATCCCCCACTGCTTTATTCAGCACCTTTCAAATGCCAGGCCGTTGCTCCACCACTAACCTTTGCCCCAGCCCAGCAAGGGAGTATTGTTTCTTGAGCGCCGGTATCTTCACCTTGGTGCAAGAAAGCCTGATAAATGTGCTGCCCAAGAGGAAGAGCGAGGAGCTTTGGTGAGGCGCTGGCCAGCCTCTCCTTCAGCTCTCAGCACCTCTGTTCTGAGCTCCTCTTTTAAGTATGCGCTGGGACTGCGAGCATCTCAAGATGCCTCTCCTGAATGCTTATTGAGAAGAGGTCCATTCTTGTCCTCTGGGGATGCTACACTCACTGCTGACTTTTCTCTGCCAGTTCTCAGATTGTGACATCAGCATCTGGTATTAGCAATTCAACAGGAAAGAAAAAAATCCCTAACCCCTCCTCAGCAAGTCTGTTCCCTGTTTGTGGGAGGGCTGCAGCTGGGATGTGATGGAGCTAGCATATGGCTTGAGGGAGGCCCATTTGGTTCACTTAGCAGAGTTCCGTGGCCTGTGAATATTCAACACATTTTAACATTAAAGTCGTCAGGCAGCTGGCTCCCTTCCTGCCACCCTGTGCTGACTGGCTGGCTGGAGGCCGGCTCTTCAGAAACAGATGCAGCACAGAGGATCTGTGGGGGGCTGATGGACAGGAACAGAGCAAGGGGCTTTCTGAATGCCTCATCTACCCAGGAGCATCTCAATTCAGGCTTTATGCAAATGTCATGCCGCTTGCTGAGGCAGGGAGGTTGCACTCTCTGAATAGATGACCAACCAACCAGTCCCTTTGGGCAAGGGGCTTCTTTGAGGCAGAGAGAAATTAAGACACATGCCAGGTGAGCCTTGGCCTTCAGTGAGGGAGAAAAGACAAACGCTGGGATACGCTGGAGCAGGATACGCAGACGGAAATACAACAGAGGCCTCTCTGCTTAGCAAAGTTTAGCAAAGACAATTTTTCTCTCCCTGTCTGCCTAGAGAAAGTCTCCGAGACTCTTGATCTTTCTGACCTGAGCAGGGACATCCTGTATGGGGAACAGGACAGCACAAGGACCAGGAAGGTGTGAGCTCCAGCTCTCAGCCCACCGCTGCTGTTTGTGGAGATGACCCAGTCTGCACTGGGGCAGCTCAAGACCTTTGAGTTTCTCAGGGCAGAGGCAGGAGCCCTGGGGTCCAAACAGGGTATGGGGAGAGCTCGGAGCCTGGAGGGGGTCAGAGAGATCCAGTCCTAAGAATCAGATTTCTGATGTGTCAATGCAGGGCAAGGAGGCTGGGGCCGCCCAGAGTGCCAGGCCGAGAGGGGGGAGGGCTGGGAGTCCTCTACAGTACGGCAGGAAGCTTGATGCTCTGTGCTCACAAGGAAAGCGCCTTTCCCTGAAGGCTGGTTACCCTGAAAGAAGGATGAACTTTGATAGTTCTGGAAAACTCTTTTCTCTCACATATTAGAGGAACATCTCACCTTTCCCCATTCGTGAAGCATGCCTAGAAACATCTTTGTCTTTTGCTTTCCTTTTTTTATAAAACATATTATTTCCTGTGGCTGATTTGACAGATTACTAAAAATTTGGGGGCTTGAAACAGCACACACTGATGCTCTTACAGTTGAAGATGCTGTAAGTCCAAAATCATCCCCTCCGGGCTGAAGTCAGTCGCGCTGTTGGAAGGCTTGGCTCCTTCCATGGTCTTTGGCAGAGCTTGAGTTTGGTTCCTGTTTCTGGCTTCCAGAGACCGACTGCTTGTCGCTCAGCTCACAGCCCTTTCTCCACTCCCTGAGACTTCCTGCTCTCCTGCTCATGCCTCCTACCTCCACCTCTGACCTTGACAGCTTTTTCCTAAGGACCTTGTCATTGCATTGATATCAGGATAACCCAGGACAGTATCTTTATCTTGACATCCTTAATTTAATCACATCTTCAAGTTCCCTTTGCCACACAAGGTAACATTCACAGGTTCTGGGGAGAAGGCATGAGATATCTTTGGAGGGTCGTTATCTGGCCTACCAGGCCATACTTCTTTCTTTCCTTCCATGGCAAGTGCATATTGGGCACTTTATAATGTGTCAAGTCCTGCACCTGATGCTGGGGATAAGGTGATAAGAAGTAGACATGTTCCCTGCAACACAAACCAATGTTCCAGAGAAGAGGAGAGACATAAATCAAATCGTCACACAAATAAATGTAAAGTCATACAACTATGGTGTTTCTCCATAGCTCTGACAGAGCGAGGCTTGCTTGATCTTGACTGGATAAGAGAGGCAAAGGACATTTAAGTGGTTTCTAATGGATCTAGAGAAGACCATAAAACTCGTTAGGGATTTTGCTTTTCATTTCCAGAATAAAAAGAATCTATTGAGTGCTTTAAGTTGGAAAGCATTATGACCAAATTTGCCTAAATGAGCTCCCTGCAGAAGCTGTATGGAGAGAAGGTTGGAGGGCAGGTTATTTATTGTAGTTGCCTTCTGAGAACTCAGTATGACCTGGATGAGGTGCTGGTACTGAGTACAAAGGCCGTTGAATGTCTCAGAGATATCCAGATTCTGTCTCTTTCTCAGGGTGATATACTGTCTTGAAGTTGGGCTGTTGAATTAGCTTGTTATAGGCTTGAGACCACTTATTTTAAGACACTTTAAATAGTAACTGAAGGAATGGCAGAGTGGAGACAGCTCGGTCTCCCAAAGAGAGGCCAGCTCTAGAACTGCAGGTGAAGCCCAGGAATGTGAGAATCTAGGGCTGGTCTACAGAAACAATGATTCAGGAGCAAGCATTTCTAAGAAGAGCTCATGTAGCTAGTGGGAGTGGGAGCTGTAGAGAATGAAAGTGTCTAAAATAAATTTTAAGAGCACATAGCAGTAATCAAACACATATGAGTACTTGGGATAATGGTCAATGTCAAGCACAATATGAATGTGAAATCCAGTAGATGTGGAAGGTGGAACCCTGGGATGGACCTTCACCAGCCAGAGTCAATGTAATGTGACTATGGAAACCAAAGTGAGGGGGGGTGATTGAGACACTATATGACTCTAAGACCTAACAACAGTAGTTCTGTTTAAAATATCTAAAAGGTTACTGCTATAGACTGAATATCTGTGTCCCTCTGAAATTCATAGATTGAAACCTAGCCCCCCCACCAGTGTGATAGGATTAAGTGGTAGAATCTTTGGGAGACGACGTGGTCATGAGATTGGAGTCCTTGTGAAGAATCCTGCCACATACCTAACAGTGTGAGGGATGCAGAAGGGAGGAAGGTTTGGGTCCTGACCTTTCTATATAATTTTTAAGAGTCAAACAAGGCCTGTGGCCATAGTAACATGTCAGTATTTTCATAAAGGAGGAGGTAAGTGAAATAGTTAGATCCCTCTAGGGTGGGCAGTGATGTTAGCTTGACATGCGCATCATCAGGAACCAATGAATAGGCTGTGATAGTCCAGTAGCAGATGGATAAAGGCTACCAGGCTGAGACTTGAGCCCTGAAAGGAGCATGAGGACAGGTATTCCATGGGGGAAAGAAGATCAGCAAAGGCCTGCAGGCTGGAAAGTACAGGAGGGGGTGAGCACACTGTGAAGCATCTCCTACAGATGTGGACCAGAAAAAAACATTAAAAAACAAAACAGAGAGGGCTACACATGACATGTGATGGGGTGTGGGGAACCCTTCTCTTTCATCCCTGTCTTCACCTGTCGGTATTTAGGCAGGAACTTCTTCTGCAAGCTAAATCATGCTAACAGCATGTAATGAGTAAGAGCAAAGATGTGTCAAGTCTTCTCAAACAGACAGATGTCTCCCAGGCCAGATTAAGATGTGATTGATTGTGTGAGCATATCAAACAAAGAGTACCCATTAGTCAGCCATGCAAGCATGCTGGGTTAGCCACTGAGCAAACCCCAGCATTGCTCTAGGCATGGTTTCATGGGGAGAAACTTTGACCCAAAGATGAGAAGTATCTGTTTTAAATGGGAGGGAGTTTGTGGTGAAGATAATCACTAATCCAATGGGAATCTGATGGTGGAAAATGTACTGATCATGAACCACCCCCCCATTCTGTATCCATGCTTCAGAGATTCTGCTGATGAATTGGATTTCCCTGCAGTTTTCCTACAGGGAAATAATGTTCAAGCTTTTTCAAATATTTCATCAGCTAGAGCGTTACTCTGGTTTTCATGTATGTCAGATGTTTAGATGAATTTTATCGGAGTGCACACGTGTGTAGTCAATATTCTGTGGTCAGAAAAGGCTGTAGATCATGACACTGAGGATCAGAATTTTCCCTTCATGAATTCACTGGACTCTGTCACCTGCTTTAGCCACTTGGTGACTGCCTAATGGACTCTTGCTAGAGGCAGTGACTTCCCCTCTGTGCTGGCTATTTACTTACTTGTTATTAAACCCATTACCTGACCTTTCACTTTGTACCATGTGACAAATCTACATTTCCCAGGTCCCCCTGGGACTTAGCCTCTAGCTGGCCTCTCCCAGTGGAGGACAGGGGTAGGAGACCAGAGGACAGAAATGAGAAGCCTTGTAACTACCGTGGCTCATCTATCATTTTAGCTGCTGGTCCCTAGCACAAGCCCATTGCAGCTCAGCTTAAGTTTCCTAGTTCCTGGGTTCCAACAATTCTGCCTCTTTCCTGTTGTCTCTCCAGTCCTGGGACAGTGGGTAGAAGTGGTCCAGTAGA